>JAQQZX010000017.1:13163686-13178620 GCA_030068355.1 Notoglanidium maculatum
TGTGTGGTTGTTTGTCTGTGTTGGCCCTGTGGTGGACTGGCGACCTGCCCAGGGTGTACCCCGCCTCTCGCCCGAAAAGTCTGCTTCCCCCGAGACCCAGACGGATAAAGCGGTATAGATAATGGATGGATGATGAGTCCATTTGTGGTTAAGAGAGTTACTTTGAAAAAACTATGCAATATCCAGTTCAGAGTGTTCTCTTTTGTTGGCTTCTTCTTCCACTCACACCTTCCTCTGTCTCTCTAGCAATGAAGAAGTCAGACTCCGGTGAATTACTGGGCAGGAAAGTGCCTCCCCAGAAGCCCAAACGGAGCCCAAGCACCCAACTGTCCTTCGATGCTCCACCACCTCGGCTTCCACCCCCAGCTACACCCCTGCCATTCCAGAGTGCTGAGACCACCGGTGACGATGAGCCTGTATACATTGAGATGGTGGGTCAAGTGTTCACCAGAGAAACACCAGGTGTGCTAACACCCTCAGCCACAACACCCGACTCTGATTCAGATCCAGGCGAGGAGGCTATCTATGAGGAGATGAAGTACCCAGTGGCTGATGATGCCCACCAGCGGCGCCTCCCACCCAAGCATGAGCGTGCCAAGTCATCAAAATCCTCCTCTGTCTCTTCTTCCTCCACATCTTCTTCACTCCCTCGGCCTGCGTCCTCCTCACCCTCCTGCCCTTTGCCATCCTCTAAGCCTAAATCTGCTGTCTCCATCTCTCACTCTTCCCCCTTACCTTCATCTTCTTGCTCTGCCTCCTCCACACCTGTACCTCAGCCTCTCTCATCCTCACCACACCCTCCTCGAGCACCTACTCCCTTCCTCTTACCAGGCACCAAATCAGAGTCAGAGATTGGCTCCAGTAAGATCCCAGCACCTTTTCCCAACTTGCTTCAACACAAGCCACCTCTGTTGGCTTTCCCACCCCCTAAGAGTGGCTCTGCCAAGCTGGGCTCCACCAGCAGCCCATCACCAGCCAGCCTGCCACCCACCATTGGCTCTTCTGTTTCAAAGGATGCAACAGGTGGAGACAAGGAAAAGGAGAGGAAGGAAGGGCCAGCACCAGGTCTACGAGCCAGGAGCCACTCAACACCTTTGCCTCCATCCTCAAAATCTTCCTCACCATACTCGCACCATCACCACCATCACCACCCACACCACCGGCCCTCACACTACCACCATTATCGCAAACCTGAGAAGGAGTCAAGTAAGGCTTCACAGGGTACCTCACAGTCCTCAACACAAACTCAGACACATGCCAAAGAGGGCAAGTCAGTCAGTTTTCTGCTGAAGTCAGACAAAGCCGAGAAAGAAAGGGAGCGAGAGAGAGAGAGAGACCGAGACCGAGAGAGGGATCGGGATAGGGAAAGAGACACGCCAGTCTCGCAGTCATCCAGCCATGTTGACATGGCTGCCTCTACTGCTGCCAACACAACTACTAGCCTTCCTCCATCATCACTGACTTCATCTTTGTCATCAGGTACACCATCCACATCCTCAGCATCACAGAGGCCTCCATCTCGCTCAGTTCAGCGTTCACACACTCCTCACACACATCTCCCTGCCTATAAGCCCCCACCTGCAGACAGCCCCCTGCTCTGGACATACCCATCTGCAGGATTCCGTCGGCCTCCAGCCTATGACAGTCTACGTGCTGGTACACCAATGCCCTCCCTGCAGCCAGAGGGTAGTACCAAGGCTTGGAGCACACAGGTCCCACATGCCAAGGCTGGGTTCCTGCCCTGGGATGCCAGCGGGAGTGGTCTAGGCTTGACTGATGATCAGCCCTACTGGCCCATGCACAGGAAGCTGTCCTTCAGCCATGGCAGCAGAGAGACAGAGAGTAAGAAACTGGATTGAATGGGAAGGGAAGGTGGAGCAGTAGAGAGAGAATACAGAGGGACATATATGAGGGAAGCAAGAGTCAGCGAAAGACATCTGGGAGGAATGGAAATATGTAGGTCAAGAGAGAAAGGTCAAGAGAGAATATAGAAAATGATTTTAGATCCAAATGCCAGAAATTATATATGGACCGTGGGTTTCCTTCCAGTGCAGGAATGTTGATATTATGAAGAGTAACATGAGTAATTAAAGTGATCAAAAGTAACTTTTTAAAGTAACCAGCTGCTACACCTCATAGGTAAAAATATTTGTATATTTTTTAAAATATGTTTTCAAGTTACTTTCTTGTGCACAAACTCACAAATTGTATAATAACAGGCGAATGAAAACTCCACTGCAGACAGAGTGTGAAGGAGAGGAAGGGAGAAGAAGGGAAAAATTGTGTCAGCATTAACAGCAGGAGTGCCAAACTTTAATCCTGGAGGACTGTAACCACAACACTGCATACTTTCCAACACCTGAGTTGGTGATTCCTGGGTTCCCCATATGAAGATGATATCTAAAATGTAGGGTGGGGGTAATGGGCTGGGTTTAACATGAAAAAGTGTGAAGGTTACAGAGTATGCTAGTGCAACATCCACTTCTGCCATTAGCAATGAATGAACTTTGCAATCCATTTGCATTTTTGGTATTTTTAAACATACCATCCTTGCTTTAATGTACTGTAGACCACCTTAAGCTGATCAAAGTAACATGTTCTTTCTTTGTCTGTAGAAGAAGAAGGCCGTGTGTGGAATGGCAGTACTGATGCTCTGCTAAGAAGAGACAGAGAGGACACTGGGGGTAGTGGCCGGGCTGGAGGAGTTTCTGGAATCCCTGTGCGGGCATCAGGAAGAATTGGTCACAGTGAGAGTCTAGCAGGGGCAGATGGGCCACCAGGCTTAAGGGTAATGCCCCGCACAGGACTGCCCCTGCCATGCCAGACCTTCCCTGCCTGCCGCAATGGAGGTCATTTGATTTTCTACATAAGTATTAACTATCCCTATCCAGAGAAGGTTTTTTATTTATGTTTGAAAATGGTGAATTTTAATAAAGACAAGTACTTCGTCCAAGTGCATACAGAAAGTAAAATTAGGCCTTAAGGATCGACCCGCTGTGGCTTTTTGAATGCCGACCAGGAAACAGTAGACATGCTGAATATTCCAGTGAGATTTTTATTGCACATTACTTTCTAGGGTTATAAACACATTACTTGGTTCTATTGATCCTGGAGCAAAAAAAAAATAGGCTTGTGGATTTTTTGACAACATTGTTGAGAAGAAAGTGAAGTGAGCATGTGTATGTGTGTTAATAGACCTCAGCCGGCTTGGTAGATCATCCTCTACATCTGGAGTGAGGCAGGCAGGAGGTGATGTTCAGAGACAGAGTAGCCTGCCGGCTAGAGAAGCTCTCAATCAGGTAACTTTTGCTCTTACTTTTACCATTAAAAATTGTTTTGCTTACTGTTTTGACTTGTCATTTTTCAAGAGGGTGGTGAGTGAGAAAGGAAACGTGGATGGGTATGCTGTTTTGGGGTTGTGTGACCCCAAAGTTGATTATTTTCCTATGTCCCAATATGTTTTATTCCTATTATATCACAGCAATTTATCAAAAACTACAATTTTTCATTTATTAAAGAACAACATTTTATAGTTTAAAGTTACATGTAATGGTATAAAGCATCTGTGAAACAAGTTATTTCTTGTTATCATTTATGTTATAGTAGCAATAAACATCCATTACTATAAACAGACATTACTATCAGAGCTGCTGTTTTTTTTTTTTTAATTAATCAACATCTTCTGATTAATCAGGTTTAAGTATTCAACATAATTCCTAGCTATACCATAATAAATCTTATATTGCCCAGAGCAGACATGATATAAACTCTGACTACATGATAAGGCTGTTCTGAACAGGAGATACACACGTGTGTGATCACTCCATTACACCAGGCATTTATGGTAAATGGCATCAGCATTTGGTGTAATGAGTGCTAAAAGCAGTAGGTGGTATAGGATGAGATTCTTCAGATACTCCAGCATCCCCACCCAAACGCGTCCGCAGAGGAGACGAGTGGCGGGTGTGCAGCTGTGGGTTCACAGAGTCCAAAGCGAACGAGGGAAGCATACAGAAAGACAGAGAGGAAGACGGGAGCTGCATTGGGATAGTAAGGGAGGGAGAAAGAGAGAAAAAAGAGGCAGGCAACGAGGGAGAGAGACAGAGAGAAAGAGGCAGAGAGAAAGGGTGTGTAGTGACGTTGGCGTAGTATGTGTGGGTGTGTCTGCAGTGTAACAGGCAGACAGTAAATACAGATGATCAAACATAGACACGGCTATTAAGCTTCTGTCTTTTTTATTCCTTACTAGCCTGGCATCTGCCTGAACAGAACATGAGGGGTGTGCACATGTGCATGTGGATGTTTGTGTGTGGGTGTGGGTATGGGTGGATGTGTTGATGTGTGTGTGTGTGTGTGTGGGTGTGGGTGTGGGTGTCGGTGTGTGCAAAGTTCTACAGCAGCTCTACCTGGTGTTTTGGCTGCTTGGCTACAATTCTGCTGCTTCTTCCTGCTTTTTTTGCTCCTCTACTGCTTTTCATGTACTGCCGTCTCTTGGCAGAAGCTTAAATGCTGACGCAGACGCAGTGTGTGACTGTGTGTGTGTGTGTGTGTGTGTGTGCGTGTGTGTGTGTGTGTGTGTGTGTGTGTGTGTGTGTGTGTGTGTGCTGCATAGCCAGACTGTGTGCTGATTTGACCTTCCGTCTTGCAGCAGGAGGGGTTGAATGGGGGAGGGAGCCTGTACAATATCTCCATCTGGTGGCTGTGTGGGAAACAGCTTCAATAGAGTTCAATATTTAAACCTGACTCAGTGTGCGGAGGCTCATTAGGTCAAATGTTCAAAAGGACACAGAAGTCAGAAAGAATACGTTCTAATTTATTCAAGTTATCCAAACTAGGTGTCCAGCTTCCCTTTCTCCATCTATCATCACCATTTCTCCACCCTCCTCGAGTCATCATTATATTTCTTTTTCTTTTTCTTGATTATTGCACCAGTACCCTCTCTTCTTATAGGCCTATCTTTGTCTCTGCTTTGCCTATTGCCCATCTCTCTATCTTTTGTTCTTTCATTTCCTTTACATCTCTTAATTTCTTCCTTTCATCTTTTGCTCTCTCTCTTAGTTACTTCTCATCTCCCCAGCTGCTACCATATCTGACTAATATAATCCAGAAACACTGCATTGGTATAGGATCAGATTGCATTTAATATGTTTTCCAAATCGATGCACTGATTTGCCCTGTGTTTGTTGTCCATGTGTAATGTGGACCAACAGTTTTGATCCTTTTACACATCAAGCAGCAATCCGAGTCAGAGCCAGAGTTGTCACCTCTGATCTCCATTATATTTGAAAGAAAATAATATCATCACATACGCATTTAAGGAAAATATAGAGGTGAAAAATTGGACTGGTACATCACCAGTCTCGCCATTAATTATTATTATTTTTATCACAGTGCTGTTAAATTCTTGATTCTAATTGGTCAGAAGGTGTCAATTAATTAAACAGCAGCTCTGACAGTGGTTCTTCTTTAAGGTAAATCTCAATTTTACATTAATGTGCTTGTTGATTATTTTCCTCTAACAGGGCATTTCAGGAAAGTGTTTATAATGGACAGTACAACAACCTATATCTAGATAACATCACCCTTTCTCTTACGTTGCAGTTGCATGCTCTCTCTCAGGCGCCCTGCAGTCCCTCTCTGGCTCGTGCTCAGGCTCAGACCTTGACTCATGCTCAGGCTCAATTCCACCTGCAGCAGCTCCAGCAGCACCACCTGCAGCTGCAGTTCCAGCACCTGGCCCAGCTGGCAGTGCAGGCTCAGGCCATGCCAGGCACAGGCAGTACCACCCCCAGCACGGCAGGCAGCGCAGGCCCAACAGGCACGGCTGCCCAGCGTGACGGCAAGCTGCTGGAGGTGATAGAGAGGAAGCGGTGCCTGTGCAAGGAAATCAAAGCCCACCGGCGACCAGATAAGAGCCTGTGCAAGCAGGACAGCATGCCCATCCTGCCCAGCTGGAGGAAAACGCCTGAACCGCGTAAGACCGGCACACCACCCTGTCAGAGACCGCAGGCCGTGGTGTGGGACACGGCTATCTGACAAAGAGAGACTGAAATACATTGATTTGCCACTTTATTAGGAACACCTAACTTCTACACTCATGTGATATTTTATCAAGTAAACCTACCATGTAGGGGTATAACGCAATGCCACAATGTGTATCTGTATATGTTTACGGCTCCAAATATCACATTCAGATTTAAACTCAAAGTGGGCATGGATCAATTTCATTCTTCCTTTTTTAGATTAATCATGAAAATTAAATATTAATTTTAAAGAGATGCCCCTGCTAAAGTGATATTGCTTTTGCTCGTACCTGCCCGTGATATTTCTGAACGAATTTAGTTGGTTCTGTTTAAACAAATGCACAGTCTTTATTTGACCAGCACGCTTCTTATCTGACCACTCACTCATGCCCATATGAAAGTAAAAACCTGTTTTTTTTTGCTGCATGCTGCAGGATCCCAGTCCTGATGCTCTGAAACAAAATCAAATAATGTGCCTCCTATTTGCATCCGTTTAGAATAAATGATCTGTTCATCACTGAATCCTTATTTTCAGTTACATGCCAGATTTATGGATATACAGTTACTGACTGTAGCCCATCTGTTGCTATGCACCAAACCCCAACAACACTGCTGTGCCTAATACACTTGTACCACCTCATCACACGTCACTGCTGTCCTGAGAAGGTCCACCACGCAAATAAAATCTTCTCATTGGTCATCCTGTGGTTTTTATTAATGGGCAGGTTAAAGGGAGGCTGATACACTGAGCCAGAGATACGCTACAGTTAGTAACTGTATTCCTACAAAATGCCCCTATATGGTATGTGTACATGATGAAATGGCAACTGAGTGTAAATACAACCTATATGTACTTAATAAAGTTGCAAATTAGTGTACATGTAATATTTGCAAGAGAGAAAGTTTAATGGAGTAGAAAGAGGATGGAGGGAATATTAATAAGATCGGACAGACAAGGAACCTGTGAATGTGGAAAAAGACGGGTGTATTATAAAGATGTAGAGTTCGTATTGTATATCTCTGGGGGGGGGGGGGTGTTTTGCTTTGTTTTTGGGGGGGAGGGTGTGATAATATCACACAGCGTTTTATGTGCCATATAAAGAATATAAAGACAATATATACATAAACACATGGGAGAGACACATTTCAGTCGGAACTCTCTTTTACCTACCATGCCTCATTCATGACTACTAAAAGAACTACACTGAGTTTACAGCCTTTTAAAAAAAAACATACTGGACTTCTTACACAAATGTTTGGAGCTCTCTATACATGTTCTCGAACGGATGGAGAATTTCTCTAGCAGCCAGGATGATGGAGGGATGAAAAGGTGGTGAGATGCTTGACACATCTGGATGAAATGTTTCTACATTCCAGAGATGTGTGTGTGTGTTTGTGTGTGTGTGTGTGTGTGTGTGTGCGCGCACGTGTGTGTGTGTGTGTCTGGATTGTGGAAATGAAAGACAGGACAGACCTTAATGAATGACCTGGGAAGCGATAATGCTCTAGAAGAGCACATAGTGTGTGTAGAATTAAAATGCAACCAGTCAAATTAAAAAAAAATTAAAATACACACATCTACACAGACCAGAAGGTATCATTCAAACATATACAGCACTCACTGCATACTTACACTGCTAAAGCAAAAATACACACACGCACACACACACACACACACCAGAATGTACATTTCAAACACGCACATACCAGTACATACTTACACTGCTGAATCAAAACACACACACAAGCATTGTAAAGTGCAGTGCTGGCGTAGTTTGTATACGAGAGCTTATTTGCCAGGTTTCTCGTTATGTTGATATTATTGATCGAGCGTGAAGGTGCCCAGTCTCTGGTTGCAGCTTGATTGTTTATACTACCTAAGAGAAATAGATGATTCTCGCACGCTCTTTTTGACTTTTGTAGCAATATGCTTCCGGAAACATCACTGGAGTCTGTTCACGCGGAGCAGACTGCCACAAAAGAGCTTCATCACATCATGCAGGATGAGCAGCAAGACCATGGATGCCCACTTTGATGTGATGGAGACGTCAAACGATGAGATTCCAGATGAGTTTTTACGCATTGCTTAGCGTGCTTATTTACGTAATCGATGGGAAATAGAAGCTAGCTGTTTAATGGACTATTAAAGGAATACTCCACTGTTTTTCAATTGCATCTCTATCAAGTATATCAATCTCTATCAATTATTTTTTACTTCGTTGCCCAAGTGATCAAAGTAGGAAGAGCCTTGCGAAGACATTCCTTTCATACTAAGAGTTGTCTTGTTAAAGTGTAATGATTGTAGTTTTTAACTTGTTTTATTTGGTTATGCATTTTAAATGGTTATTTATGGAATTCAACAGCTGCCCTTAGTTTTGAATAAAATGTCTTCTTAATAAAAGAGGCTTCTTTTCCCGGAACAGGGAAACAAATCAAAATTGCTGTCTGGGATAATCACACTTATTGTACAGATTTGTTGGATGGAGATTGCATTAAAAAACACTGAAATTTTCCTTTAGAATTGTTTTACATCAAGTGTATCCATGCTGAAACTCACGATCTCATTTCGATCTGCTCGGTTATGATTTGGCATTTTCATGATTCCATCAGTTTGGGCATTTTGGATTCAGAGGCTGAGAAAGTCTTTGTAAATGAATCAGTTGTCGTTGTCATTTTCCGTGTCTGGCATCAGTGCTTGTGTCATTGTTTACTTAAACAGCTTCTTGATCCATAGGAGGACGAGCAAGGTGAGTTGGAGTGCCAGACCTAAATTGCAGATCTAGCGGTGTAGATCGACAACTTGCGTGTTTCAGGATGATGACATCAGATCGGATAACCGATATCTTGATGGATCTGAAGACGGATCCATGACTCTGTATCATACGCTAATCCGTGTACATAAGTTAAAGTATTATTGCCTCTTCATATCAGTGGCAGCGTCATCATAGGTGTCAGTTGTGTGGAATTGTTGCAGAGAATCGTTTGAGGTTGGTTAAGGTTCCATCACTCTTACTTACACTCACACACACACACACACACACAAACAAAAACACACATACAGGCTCTGCCATTCATATCAGACACTGAGAGGCAAACCAATGTACCTTTGCTGTGTGGCCCGGACGATCATGCTCCTCAAACGAATAAACAAAATGCTGGAACTAACCGCACAATACAGAAACAACAAAAACGCAAAACCACACATGATGTGCTAAAATAAACACACAAGGGTTCGAAATTGTAAAATAGATATGTAAAACTGTATTGATTATGTAGCAATTCTTTCCACTTTCATACTTGTAATCGACAAGTATACTGTAGCATATGATGTATAAAAGTACAAGGTGTTTAATTGTTTTATAAAGGAATTTAGTAGTTCTATCTGTGGCAACCTGTCTACACTGTACCGAAAGGTTTGGCCCGTTGAAATGCAAGCCCTCTTACTAAAGGCACGGTCACAGACACAACAATACAGTATCTCCTGCTAGAATTATGCAAGTCCCTTTAAACAGGTCTACTTTTACTGCTTTTTTAATCTATTTGTTTATTTATGTACAGGAACCACCAGCCCAGTTTGGTCACTGTTTGGATATTTTGGAATACTTTTGCTGCTATTGAATTACTACTGCTGTTATAAATAGTTTGTCATATTCCTCACTACTGGTAACACTTCTCTTATTATACCTCTTCCTTTTTTTCTTTTTTTTTTGCTGCATTTGACTTTCCTCTATTTTTTATTTTCTCGAGGTCAGAGTAGAACGGAGTTTGGCCTAACTATTGACAAGTAGATCTTTCTGTGATTGTACTATGGCACGCAAGTGGGGTTTTTTTTTCCGTTCTCCTCTTGTGATTGTGTTTTAACTTTGTTGGTTCTTTCTAAACAGTTGTCAACAACTTGTACAGTTTTCACTTTATCAACACTATTGAGAAACGGAAAGGTCACATTGCAGTGTCGTCAACGCCGTTACTGTCTTCATGGTGTCATTATGGTGTAGCCCTGGTGTGGTTATGATGTTACCATATAGTTATTGTTGTGTCATCAAGGCCTTTTCATGATGCTACTATGGTGTCAATCATGGTAACACCATTTGACCACTTTTTACCCCGATGTTGTCATGGTGTCACAAAGAGGTTACTGTGGTGTCACCATGGTGTTCTAATGGTGCAACGCAGTAATGCCACATGACCATTTTGAGAAAACCGATGTTATTCTGGTATTACCGAGGGGTTACTCATGGTGTTGCCTTGAGGTTACAGAAGTGACATCATGATGTTACTGAAAGGTTACTGTGCTGTCATCACGGGGTTACCGAAAGGTTACTGTGGTGTCATCCTAGTGTTATTGTGATCACTGGGTTGTCATTGTGGTGTTAACCTGAGGTTACAGTGGTGTCATCATAGTGTTGTCATGATGTTACCTTGGTGTATCTGACAGTCATGGTAACACCATATGACCTTGTTGAGTACCCTATAAGTACCCTTGTTTCATCATGATATCATCGTGAGGTCACTTTGGTGTCATAATAGTGTCACTGTGGTTACACCATGGTGTTCCCCTACCATGGCATTATTGGAAATCTTGGTAAAACAATACCACCCACAATGAGTGTACTGTCAAGTTGTTACCGTGAGGTTGCTCTGGTGTTAACAGCTTGACGTTAACACAACAGCATGATGTTACTGTGGTGTCACCATGGTGCTCACATGACTGTTCCACAATTTCATTGACAATCACCACATGACCCAGATGGGCACTATCAGTACAATCTCTGTTAAACAGAAAGCAGAATCACAACAGAGGAAGTAGAGGGCTGGTGCAATGCATGCTGGGAGTTCTCAAAGGATTCCAACTTAGAGAAGGATTGGGCTGTGTCTCGGTCTGAATAAACTGTGCCCAATTTGTACTTCAAATATATTAAGTAATCATCTAGTTACAATTTATTACAATGAAGGGGTAGAATTAATGATAAAACTAGTTTACAGAAGCTGTCGGCTTTGCGTGTCTACTTAAATGGTGGCCATATTATGAGTGCCATAATATATTGATATGGTAAGATACGATGTACCTTGGAAATCACTGTAGTGCTATATTTGCATTGATATCGTCATGAAATAAATTTTATATGATGAACTAAATAATTGTGTGTCTTGATGTGTCTTGACTAGAAACCAACGCTGTGCTTAAGCATGACCTTCATGTGAAGGTATCTTGAAATATTCACTCTGTATTTTCTCTTTGCTTTACGTTAATAGTGTTCATTACTTCATTGGTTATGTCACTTATCTACCTTCTAAACCTACCATGTAACTCTACACTAAACCAGAAGGGGGCAACACATCTATGGTATTCCATTAGACTCACCCAGAGAGGCAGAGATTACCTTTGGGACAGCTGTTTATAGATTAGACTGCGGGGACAAGGCTTTCGCTTGTCCCAATTCAGCACAGACTGCTGGGTAAAGTCAGCTCTGCCGTTAGACTTACTGTGACTTCAGATAGCATTCAGACCCCTTAAGTTTTTTGTACATTTAATTTTGTTATTAATGTAATAGAAAATGTATTAAATTTGCAAGGTTTTTTTCATAATCAAAAATCTGAGATCTCTCATTTAGACATGTATTCAGATCCTTTATTCAGTATTCAGGATTTGGACAGTTTCTCCCATTCTTTCTGGCAGATCCTCTTAAGCTCAATCAGACTTGCTGGGGAGCGTCTGTGAACTGTCATCATCAGGTCTCTCCACAGATATTCAATGGCATTTAAATTCAGACTTTAAAAGGGCCACTCAAGGGGCTTGAATCTACTCTTGCATTGTCTTGGACCTATGATTTGAGTCATGTCATACCTTCTCTGCATGTTGGAACATGTTTTCTTCAAAAACCTCTCTTTATTATTGCTTGATTAATTTTCCATCAATTCTGACCATTTTTCCCATCCTTGTCACTGAGAAGCACCCCCATAGCATTCATGCTGCCACCACCATGCTTCACCCTAGGGATGTTATTAGCTAGTTAATGAGCATTATCTGGTTTTCATCAGATGCACTTGTTTTTGAGTCATATGTCTTTCCAGGGAATCTTTTTCATCATGTTTTTCCCCACAGAGTTATGTGCCTGCCATATGCTCTTGACTCAGGAGACGATTACATCTAGTCGCTCTACTCAAAGGCCTCCCCCCGGCCATTCTAATCTGGATCAGTACCAGCTTTGGGAATAGTCCTGGTGCTTCCATTTCCCAAGATTGAGCCCTGTGCTCCTGAAAACATTGCCCAGATCTACTTCTCGACACAGTTGTTCATGAAGGTTTATGGAAAATTCCTTGTACTTAATGGTTAGACATTAGTCTGACATGTGCTGTGAATCATGAGACCTAAACGCACAGGTCCAGTCAATTGCATTTGTCACTGGGGTACTCCAGGCAAGTTTTAGAGACATCCCAAGATTATCAAAGCAAACCTGGGCTAAATTTGGAGTGTCTTAGCCTAGGGTCATCATACTTAGGTAAATTAGAGCCTTCAGTCTCTGATTTTTTAATGAATTTACAAAAAAATCTAAAAGTTTTTGCTTTCTCATTATGAATTACTGTTTGTAGTGAATTTAATCAGTTTTCAATTAAATCGATAATTGAAATATAATGTGTGCAGAAAGTGAAGGGGTCTGAATACCACTGTATAATAATATCCTGCCTGTCTAGAGGTGGCAGATAGTGATTGTGATTATTATCATGTCTTTCTGACATGTTGTCACAAATGGATGCGCACCACTGATCGAATAATAAAGCTATCTGTAATACATTGACTACAGTGATACATTGATGTCTACGTAGGCTGCTTTTATTGCTACTATGCTGATATGGAAGTAAGCAGCTCACACAGTGAACACACTGTAACCATAACAATGCCACCACAAAGTTGCAGCTAGTACAGGGAAACTAGCTTCTTTGGCTATATATTTGGCTTGGATGCCAGAAAATTAGTGCTTTTGTGACAACATTTAGACCTATCTGTAGTTACATTCAGATGTTAAAATATTGTATTGTAAATACATAAATAAAATATTATATTGTACTGAAATGTCTCTTCTTGAAAATATTGTTAAGATCGTAACAAGGCTATTTACTTTTTGTCCTTCATCTTGGTTTTCCTTGCTTGCCCCTGGCGAGGGAATGACTCGTAGCTGCTAAAATGTAAGTGATTACAGAAACTGTCTTAGTTTCAAAGATGATTAACGATGATATCGCTTGATATACTTAGCCAGTGTTTAATCACCCAGTCACTTAATAAGATTGGTATATTTTTGAGCATCACCTCACATTCCACTGGCTGCTCCACAAATGAAATCAACATTCAATTAGTCTGATGTGCAGGATTGTTTACTACCATCTAAACCGAGTGAGGGAGGTGTCGATTGGGTTTGTCTGCATTCAAAAGCTCCAGAGGGATCGGGCGCTCTGTAAAGGGGTCTAGGGTTGCAGATTCATCCTGGCAAGCCAGTTCAGTTCTATAAGCTACAAAAGGGCTGCATGTTTGCTGCCATGGCTTGCGGCCAGAGTGAATCTACCCTCCCGAGAATGAACAAAAACATTCTGCCGAGATCACAGTTTTGCTTTTCAATGTAGTACGTTTGTTACATGTCGCCGATGAAGAGTAATATAATTTGTGTATTGCATTTCATGTTTTTTAACCATATTTTAACCATTGTGATTGCTTTTGATTCTGGCATGGAATCTTCTTCATATCTAGCCAGTATGCTAATATGAATGCATTTAGGGGACATGATTTTGGCCAGTGTTAAAAAAGACAAGCACATGCATCTTGGCAACTTGTCAGTCAAATGAGTCCCTTTGTTCACGGTGGCATCAAGACATGCAGTAATTTATAATATCAGCTTTTTTTCCTGAAATATGCTGGAAAAGGAGTCATTGTTTCTCTAGACTGAACTCACTCGCTATCTGTGTTGTCCGGCACAGGGCAATTTATCACAGCCTACCAGTATCTTTTTTGGTAGATGAGAGGAAACCAGCAAACGCAGAGCAAATCCACACTGAGTGCACATTTAAAGAACCTCTGTACAGACAGTAACCCGAGCTCAGGAATGCATTTGGGATCCTGGAACTGTGAGACAGCAGTGCTACACTCTGTGCCACCATGCCACCTTAGACTCAATTAGTGATATTAAGTTTCTGATCATGTTTTTGTCAATTTTCTCCAGTGCTGCTCA
The DNA here is from genome assembly GCA_030068355.1 of Notoglanidium maculatum. NCBI lineage: Eukaryota > Metazoa > Chordata > Actinopteri > Siluriformes > Auchenoglanididae > Notoglanidium > Notoglanidium maculatum. The sequence goes on from JAQQZX010000017.1 coordinate 13,177,929, forward strand.
GTTACGTTCACAGGAACAAGTGAGAAAACTGAATGTACTTGCTAGATTTATCTTAGAACAGGCTAGCTGCAGTGTACTAAAGATACAGAAGTGCTCCATTTGGAACACAGCCATGCAGTGTGCTGATTAGTCGCTAAGGGGCGGGGTCAGCGCGGCGCACGGCTCTGTGATTGGCCGCTGGGAGGCTTTGCGGCTTTGCGTCGGTTCGCAGGAGGGATGATCTTATTTTCTTCTCCGAGAGGAGGGGGGTCGAGTTGTGAAGCGCTCAGAGGCAGAGAGACGACGCGGGCTGTTTTTTTTTTTTTTTGGTCTTACCGCAGTGTCTGCACTTTTTTTTTTTTTTTACCCCTGCACTGCACCGCTCTGCGGATCGCCCCGGGCTGCTGTCATCTGCGCATGCGCATTGCGATGAGATAGCTCTGAGCCGGCCGTGGAACTTCCTTCTTCATTCATCCTTCTTTTTTTGTTTTTATTTTTTTCATTTTAATGAGCTAATAGGCTGTGATCTCCTAAACAGGACGTTCATTTTCATTTAACCTGAAATTAATAGATAGGAATCTAATAGCGCAGAGCTCTCCTTTGCCGGTGCTTCATTCCCTTTCAGTGTGTGTGTGTGTGTGTGTGTGTGTGGGTGTGCGTGTGCGTGTGTGTATGTATATGTGTGTGTGTGAGCGTTAAACCTCAGGCTTTAG
>JAQQZX010000017.1:13233813-13244509 GCA_030068355.1 Notoglanidium maculatum
CGCACTCGCGCGCCTCCTTGTGAACAGCCGCGTGGCGCACTCGCGCGCGTCCTTGTGAACAGCCGCGTGGCGCACTCGCGCGCCTCCTTGTGAACAGCCGCGTGGCGCACTCGCGCGCCTCCTTGTGAACAGCCGCGTGGCGCACTCGCGCGCCACCTTGTGAACAGCCGCGTGGCGCACTCGCGCGCCTCCTTGTGAACAGCCGCGTGGCGCACTCGCGCTTATGTTCATCCCTACACATTAGTCAGTATTTGTAGGGACTTTGTGTGACCATGTTAAGGATCCAGGTCTCAGTCCATTGGGTCAGTGTTAGGACCGTTCAGTTTAGCAGGATGATAAATTTTAGCATCATTTAGATTTCGCTGCAGCTTCATTGAGCGTTTCGGCTTCCAAAAAGCTCCACCCGTCAGCCGAGTATGATCTGTATGAGCAAAAACAGAAGGGCTCTTCTTGCTTGTGTTTACTGTGAGCATGCTGTGTAATGTCACACACTGTAGTTTTATGGTGTGTGTGTGTGTGTGTGTGTGTGTGTGTGTGTGTGTCTGGACAAAATGTTCATGAAGCCTGTCTGGTTGTAATTTTTTCCTGATGAGTGCACCATGCCTATAACTGAAATGCGTGACCTATTTAATTGACTGACTGCCTGATTGTCCATCTGCTTGTGTTTGGGCCACGAGCGTGTGTGTGTGTGCGCGCATGTATAAATTATTTTCCTCCATTAGGGATGCACCAGTCAGATACTGGAAGTCATTGCAGACGCTCGACTCGGTTACTGTGAGGACGTCCGCATTGGATCAGCATCAGATATTCAGAGCTGTGATCTTGGTATCATATCAGATGTGGAAAATAAATGAGAGCAGTGTATCCCTGTAACCCTTAAGTCTATGTACGTCTGTCTGTCTGTCGATACATTTCTATTTGCTCCCTTCTTGTTTCCTTCTGTTTCTCCCAGGATAGAATGACCCACGCACACACGCACAGCTGTTGTCTGAACGAGGGATAGGCTTACAGCAGAAGGAGTGGTGATACAGAATATGCACATTTAGTGTAATCATATCACGTTAATCTCTGTTGTTATACACAGGGAATTCCCTTGAAAACCCGACACGTTCGCAGTAGGCCTCTTATTGTCATAATATGGCCCAGATCCTAAAATGATGCAGAATCCTGAGAAACAAAGCTTGTTGCTTTAACAGCTTTCAAACAGAATATATCGATAAATTGGATTACAACATACATATCAGGGAGTGTAATGCTTTCTGTGGAAACTAGATCAAGAGATCTGTAATTCATTCGTTTCAGAACACATCGGAGGTGCACTTATAGTGAGCACGCTAATGCACAGACGCAGAGACGATTCCGATTCATTACACTGTGACCTGTTAAACTTCAAGGATAGTGCTAATCTAATCTGTATCTTTGTTGTGTTTGGTATTTCCACTCAGGCTTGTCTAGCCCTTTGGTCTGCCCTGATTTACTCTTTGGTCTTGACTGAAAAAGGACCACTACAAACCACCAAGCTATCCAGCTGATCAGGAAAACATTCATTTAAAGCTGAAAACTTTGCCACACATCAGGAAACCTTGTCTGGGTATGCAAGTTTGACGTTTCCATTTTTAACCCAGATGCCATTTTGACAGATTGTGGTACAAGCCACAGTTTCCTACAGATCTGTGTGGTAGGTATAGGTGAACAAGACCAACGTCCTGAATCTTTAAAATGATTTCTGTGATACAGCTGCTTCTGATCTGGCTCTAGATTGGAGGATGATGTAATCCTTGACAGTTATCCTTAAAAAAAAAAAATCCGTTTATTTAAAGTACATGTAGCTCTTCTGCTTAAAGCACACTTTGTGCATTTTATTCCAAGTCTTAAACAGGAAGTGTAATAAATGCACAATATTAAGGCAGAGTAGTTGAGAACTACGCTATATGGCCAAAAGTATATGAACACTGTAAACATCCCGTTCAAGATTTTGTCCTACTTTATTGTTCTAATAATCGCCACTCTTTTGGGAAGGCTTTCCACTAGACTTTGGAGTGTGGCTGTGGGGATTTGTGTTCATTCAGCATTACTGAGGTCCGGTGCTGTTGGACAAGGAGGTCTGGTGCACGTTCGGCGTCCCAGTTCATTCCAAAGGAGCTGAAGTTGCGGCTCTGTGCAGGACACTCGAGTTTTTCCAGTCGAATCTTGTCGTCATGGAGCTGCTTTGTGCACAGGCGCATTGTCATGATGGAACAGGTTTGGGCCTCTTAGTTCCAGTGAAAGGGAAACTGTAATGCTATTACATACAATTGTGTGCTTCTGACTTTGTGGCAAAAGAACCACATATAGGTGTGATGGTCAGGGGTGCACATACTTTTGGCCTTCTAGTTTATTTAGTTAATTAACCATTAATAGCTTTGCGCACTTCTGCCTTTCATTTTTACGTGTGTGTGATTTAGTTTAGTGTGGCCAAAACTCTCACTGCGTACCTTTACACATACTCGTACTGCATCTTTATTACTTTTGAGCACCAGAGACGCAGTCACAACCCAGTCGAAGTGATCAGCCGCAGTAGGTGATTATTAAATTGTCTTGAAATTCATTGATATTTTCCTCGTACGATGAGAGAAAACTGTGTAATAATATCTCCGGCACTGAGATCATCTGAACCTCCGTGAGCTGAAAGCACAGTGCTGCTGAGACTGACGTAAAGACCCTTCAGCACTTTGTTTTGCTCCACAACAATGGAAACTTTGTTTTTCTGGGTCATGCTAGGGATTTATATGTAAACTGAAAGTGCTGAAACTCTCTAGGGAAAACCGTTTACATGCTTTGACCCGGACTCCATGGTTACTATCAGTGAGCAGTGCAGCGGAGCAGCGGCAGCTGAGCTGTCAACTTCTCTCTATAGTGAAGGGAAGGTTATGGGTTTAAGTCCCAGGACTAACCGAATCACTCTTGGTCTTTTGAGCCTCTAATTGTGTAGGGCATTTTGGATAAAAGCACCTTTCCAGACGTTAAGTATTTTGTGCAGGACCTCGAATTTCAACGTCGAAGGACACTGCTACGACTGATGCGGTGTCCAAGCGGAGAACGTTTTGAACATATTAATGAGAAATAAAAAAACGTGCAAGTTCATTTCAGGTAGCGCCAGAAAAGTATACAGTGAGCATCTTTATTTATTTGGAGCTCAAATCAATCAGTCAAGCATTTTGGACTGGAAATGGTCAGTTAGACGTGTGCGAAAAGTTCAAGCAGCAGATCAACGGTGAAGACGTCATCCGAGTGGAATCGTTTATTAAACTTAAATAAACATTTAGCTACTACAGCACGGGGATGATGCAGCGTTATAAATCATGACTTTGAGGAATTGCGGTTATGGCAAACAGATGAAATTGCATCTCAGCATTTGGAGCAATTTTTATCCAAGTTGACAGAACAGAGGGAACATAGCATTCAGACTTTTATTCTGTGTGTGTGTGTGTGTGTGTGTGTGTGTGTGTGTGTGTGTGTGTGTGTGTGTGTGTGTGTGTGTGGTGAGCAGTGGTGAGCTGGTACAGCGAGTTCCGTGCCACGACTCTGCAGGCCGCTGTGTGGAATTCATATCCCGAGAGAGCGCCGTTAAGAGCGATGATTCACTTGAGCTCTTTGTTTAATAGGTTGTCCTGAGAATCGCCCACTCGCTGATACATGCACAACTGTTACGAGATACATCAACACGCAATACGCACATGCTGTCTGGGCCGTTTCAACCTCTGCTCTAACCTCTGTTCCTCCCCACTGGGGTCTTGTGCAAGCAGCATGCTGGCTACAGGCAGGAAGCACCCGAACGTGATGAGCGCTGGGTCATCTGAGTAATGAAAACAATAAACGAGCTCATTACGGATGATTAGAATTCCCAAAGTGTGCAGCCTAAATGTGGAAATTGCCAGTGTCGGTTAGGCCTCTCGGATTTAATCGATTCCGAATGCCGGGATGATTAAGTAATGCGCGTTACGGTCCTGTGGGCGTGAGCTTTTTTAAACTGGCATCTCTTCGGTCATCTCTGTAGAACAAAAAACAATTCGAGGAAATGCCTAGCCTTCGTTAGCATCAGCACTCTGCGTAAAGATGCAGTCAGAGAGTCCTCGTGCTCTGTATCAAAGGTTACCAGGCTCTGATAAATAATACCGGGCTTGGGAGGAGGCTTTCTCACACACACACACGCACACGTGCACACACACGTGCACACACACACATGTGCACACAAACACAGAAAACAAACAGACAAAAATTTACATAGACAGAATGCAACGAAAGAGACAAACATGGACCAAAAGAGACAGATCTGGGTGGATAGAGACAGTCAGGAAGAGACGAACATGGACAGATCGAGATGTACAGACAGGAAAAAAAAAAAGAGATGTGTGTGGACAAAAAGAGACAAAGATGGAGACAGACAGAAATGGGCAAAAAGAGAGAAAGAAAGAGTCAAATATGGGGGAAAATTGAGACAGTTGGATAGATGGAGACGGACATGGGGGGGAAAAGAGACGGACATGGGGGGGGGGAGAGACGGACATGGACAGATGGAGACAGAGACGCGCAGATTTTGGATGTTCACGACTGAGCTGGTAACCGGTTCGTACGAGAGTCCGCGTTGCTGCAGGACCGAGAGTAGAGCAGTTGCACTTGTTTGGTTCTTTTTCCACCGTCGTTTGTTGATTCAGCAAAAACTCACCAGTTTGGACTTTCCTAAAAAGCAGAAGAAGGAACAGCGGTGACGCAAAAGCCACAGACGACACGGGCGTACTCGGCAGTCGTGTGCTCATCTTCCTTCAGTTAAATGTTGCAGGACAGGAACAGCTGAGAAGATGCTTCATGTTTTCAGTTTGCATTTTTGTCCTGATGATAAACATATCTGTGTGTGTGTGTGTGTGTGTGTGTGTTTCTGTAGGTTTGAAAGGCAGAGCCAATTTTTTTATTTATAGGTGTTTGAGTGCAACTCTTTGCCTCTGTCCACCTCTGCAGCCTGTGACTGAAGAGTCGCTTAAAGATCTTGAGGCTTTTGATGGCACATTTTGCCTAGATGTCCTCTCCACACCTCTATTTTCTCTCTCTCTCATCCTCCTATCTTCCCACTCAGCGAGTCAGAGGCTGGCGAGCCATCATCACGTTCAACTAATCTCTTTGTCTCCGTCTTTTCTCTCTGCCCCCCCGTTCCTTTCACATCATCGTGTTTGTTCTTTTTCCCGGTTCAAACTTCTTTCACCCGTTCAGGTTTTACACACAAACGCACACTTAATGTTGTCACAATATTAATGTAGTCACCTCTATACCGATGCTTCGTTAAGCACGGTTACTGAAATGCTGTAGAAAATCATCATTAGCGCTAACGACTGACAGATTTCTGTGGCGGTCTCGCATCTGTTTGTGAAGCGTCGACTCCGACAAGCTGGAAATCCTATTTTTGGCCGTGTCAAGAAAAACTCGGTGATGTTTTTAAAAATGTGACATTCGCTAGAAACAGCTCTCCCACAGAGTCGCTAGCACATGTTTAGATTTCAAGTACAACAAACGAACGCTGAACAAAAAACAAACAAAAAAAAAACAGGAAAAACCCTTTCACAGCTTTCCCGGCCGACGGAATGCTAATGATGCAAGCAGTGATCAGTTAGCGAAACATTGGTGCGTATACCAGTCCAAGAAGCAAAGCCTGCTAGCTAGTAGCACGGTGTTACGCTAGCTAGAAAAATCATTGGTATGATGCAGTTTATACATTTTATGGAAGGAGTTGTCAGGGTTTCATCACAACAGAGGAGTTTTCACTTTGCAGTTACAGGCAGGCACCTGCATCAGCACCCTCCTGAGCATCTTGCGCTGTTTTTACTTCACTAACATCATTTCCTGTAGCTGAGGTGTTTGTGGTTTAAGCGGCAGATTTGTTCGCTAGTACCGGATCAAACGTATTTTGGGACTGAAACACTTTTTGGTCCCCGCGTCTTGAGCAAACTTTAACTGTGATCATGTTCTGTATGTCGAGTCATTTTGTTGGCCGTTGTTGTGCCATGTGTGTATTGTCTACACACACTCTCCACTCTTGTGTCCACTTGTTGCATCAGCTAGAATCGTGTTTTTGTTTGTTTTTCTTACCAACCTTGACGGGTTTTTCTTTTCTTCCCCTCTCATGGAGATGATACTCTGACGTGTTTGTGTTTTAGTATGAAGCGGAAAAAGCAAGGAAGAAAGTGAAAGACCGAGATGGTGTGTATTTGTGCTTGCTGCATATTGAGAACGGAAACGCGCGTTTAACCAACAGAGTAGGGACGTTTTTGCCAAGTCATCTTGGCTGGTTCAGAGGGCTGTCTGAGGGTTAAGACTTGGTTTTAGTGTTGAGGGAATGCATTATGTCCATGGGTGTCTTCCCAAAGATAGAAATACAAGTGTGTGGAGTGCTTTTCCCAGTGTTTGGCCACATGTTACTCTTGAGCACGTAGCGACTCCTGCCTGCTGACCGTGCCAGACTGGTACTGTAACACTCGCTCACTCTTTGGGATCTTTGGCAAGGTGAAGCACAACTCGGCTTGTGCACACGCACTTTCCTGCTGATTGGTTTCCTGACCTTGGGCTGTCCGTCATCATAGAGCGCCGAGATAAAGTGTATTTATAACTTTTGTGTGTGTGTGTGTGTGTGTGTGTGTGTGTGTGGGCATGTAAAATGTGTCTGTGTGTGTTAATAACACTTTTCTCACTCTCTGTGCCAGGATCCAGCAGGAATCTTTGAGCTGGTGGAAGTCGTGGGCAATGGTACCTACGGGCAGGTGTACAAGGTGAGAAGAGGGAGGGATGTGTTCATGATGTTTGATGGCTCCAGTCATGTTATTTAACATGTGCGTGGGTGAGTCAGTGAAGGAGGGAGGGAGTGACGGAGCGCCAGGTCCCCAAATGCAGCACTGTATCTGTAATAAAGCTGGACTAACTCACGTTTAGCCCGAAGCACGATTCGTTAGGACACGTTAGAAGCAAAAGTATTTACACCCCGGTACCGATAAACGGTTTACAGATTTTTTTTTTTAATGTTAACTAGCTCTTTAGCTCAACTTTATAACCAATCACGTGCGTTTATGCAAATTATGTAGCATGAGGCAGCTCACCGGCCCAGAGGCCAGCTCCAGGCTGTGTTTCTGTCAGGAAGGGAAGAGTTTTTATACTTTTCATTTGATTTGTTTAAAAGAAAACAAAATTCGACCATGAAAACAGAACGGTGTGGGTTTTCTTTTCCCCCTCGCGTCCAATACAAACCAGATGTCTCATCTGTTCCGAGTCAAAATCGGCAACATGGGGCGCCAGAACAAACCAAAACATATCAGCAGGCATTAAACGTTACCTGCGATTCACGTGTCGTGGCTTCACCATTACTAATTCTGCTTGAGTAACTCTGCTCTAAAACGTGCTAGCTACGACATCCTTGCTTCAGTGCAACATTAAAGAACACACTTCTGAAGACCAAACGTGTCTTTGGTGTAAAGGGAGATGAGTGGATACTGTAAATTTTATTATAAGCCTTTTTTTTTAAATCTGCGTTTTCCAGTTTTAAGTATCCTCTTTTGCCCTGAGACCGAAAGCAGAGAAGAAATGAGCGAGGCTGTCATGGTTTTAGTATGATTGATGTGTTTATATCTCCGCTATCAGTTTACTGTATTACTGAGGATCTGCTGTAGGGACGGACAGATGCGGGAGATACGATGCGGAGCAGAAAGGCTGAAAACCCACCGCTGCGTTTTTAGATGTAATTTGATCGCAACTCAGGAAGTAAACGAACCTATGCATTTTCTGAATTAAAATCAATCCGTGTTCTTCATTCTTGTCGAAATCACGGCTCTGCTGTTATCGGGAATTTCGCCCAAGCTGTCATCAGACTTCCGCTTTAACTACGCAGGTTTAGTGCTGAGTGTGCAGAACGCCGGGGTGAGTTAGGAGTCACGGTGTAGTGTAAAGTGAGGCGTTAATTATTGTGAATCTAGGGTACCAAGGTGAGAAAGAGGTCACCGTCGGCCTGCTCGAATATCCAATATGGGACTTTCTGCAGCTATTAATAGACCACACATCTGCTCTGTGGTATTTTTATACGCGCATACACACACACACTTTTTTTTTTTCTTTTTTTTTATCTCTTCAGGGCCGCCACGTGAAGACTGGACAGCTGGCCGCTATAAAGGTGATGGACGTCACCGAGGAGGAAGAGGAGGAGATCAAGGCTGAGATCAACATGCTGAAGAAGTACAGTCACCACCGCAACATCGCCACGTACTACGGCGCCTTCGTCAAGAAGAGTCCGCCCGGCCACGACGACCAGCTCTGGGTGTGATCTCGCAGAACACACATCGTCATGATGAACGTATCGTGTGAATTCTTCGTTTAGTTCCTCGTTAAGCTACAAGGTTTTCGATCAGTGGTCCGAATAAAATTCGTAACTCAGTGTTACCAAAAAAAGCGTCTCCGTTGGACAACAGTACATTGTATAACCGGCGCAGCTAGTGCTCACTCGTGCGAGCAGTGATTCACAGCGACAGGATGCAGAGTGTGTGTGTGTGTGTGTGTGTGTGTGTGTGTGTGTGTGTCGCTAAGTGGTCAGGAGAGCGACACAAAGGAGTTTTACTTTATGCAAATGAGAAGCAAAGCAGGGTGGCGACTACCAGTGAGTCTTCAGTGAGGTCAGCAGTCGTCCGTTATGATCTATAACCTGGCTTTTTAACACAGCCCTGTTTTTTCAGGCGCGATTACCTCACTTTTGTCTTTGAGTCGTATTCCTGTTCATGCTGTAATAAAAGACCACAACAATTCTTGAGAAACAGGAAGTTCACCAGAACGTCCAGAACTTTGTGCTTCGCTTAGTTCTTTCTGCATCTAGAATAAGTCCCTAAGTACACTGCAGTCACTGCATGCATTCCTCTTCACATATATTCATTACGTTAGAAAGATTATATTGATCGATTGATTTTAGGATGTACACTATGTTTTGTTAACCGTGTGTGTGTGTGTGTGTGTAGCTGGTGATGGAGTTCTGTGGTGCTGGCTCGGTAACAGACCTGGTGAAGAACACTAAAGGAAACTCCCTGAAGGAGGACTGGATCGCTTATATCTGCCGAGAGATTCTGCGAGTGAGACACACGCACGCACGCACGCACGCACGCACGCACGCACGCACGCACGCACGCGCGCGCACAGGCCCCTTTCAATTCTCACATGACAAGCTAAAAAAAAAACCCTGCTTTTGCCACACCACTGATCAACCACATTCCACCATGGACAAGTTCTTCTTGCTGTGTGTCTCATTCTCTCTCTCTCTCTCTCTCTCGCTCTCTCTCCGTCTCTCTCTCTCTCTCTCTCAGGGCCTCTCGCATCTCCACACACATAAGGTCATCCACAGAGACATCAAAGGCCAGAATGTCCTTCTGACCGAGAACGCGGAGGTCAAGCTCGGTAAGGGGGCCTCGTCTTGTCGGTGTGTGTCCGCTGTGGTGGTGAGATTAGATCGCTGTTGTGTGTCTGTCTCTCAGTCACGTGTGACCTCTTTATTACCGAGTGCCCTGCTTTAGCACTGATTTATCAGTAAATCAGACAGTTAGAGCAGAAAGTATAACAAACTCCTGCAGGCATCCTGACTTTATATAGACGCACTGACACACATATCAACACCAAAGGACTGAGCCGTCTGTGTTTTTGCTGTGAATCATGTTAAAAGAATATTGGAAGTGGTTCATGGGCCGTTTAGCAGGGAGTTTAGGCTCTTAAATGTTTAAATGTGGATTTAAGTGGCGGTAGAACCAGGAATACATCCAGCCGGGCTATCTTAACTCCATGCACATGCGCACACACACACACACACACACACACACACACACACACACACACACACACACACACACACAGGTGCCATAGGCATAGCTGGTCCACCTACTGGCATGTTTTTAGGAGGAGAACAAGATATCGGTGGGATTAAAATATCATAATCTTTGAGAATAATATTCCAGCTCTCAGTATGCATGATCCGATGGTGACCGAGTGAACATGAACAGTAGATATGAAAACGCTATGCAAAATTGCAGTCATGTGAAAATTGTGGGGTTTTTTAAGCAGAGGAAACGACAAGTTGGCAATTTTCTCATGAACTTTGATATTACAGATCTGTTGTCGTGTGTTTCCTCACAGCATCGCAGTCTTTCGTCACAGCTCGATTTAAACCTCAAAAATATGTTCAATAACAGTGCAAATAAACAGGAGATAAATACAAGCTAAATAAAAATATCAAACTGTTCGTTACTGTTCGGGCACTTTCAGGTTTAAGAATTGCATAAAGCTTTTAATGTATTACTGAGAATTTAATATTAATAAAACTTTTATTGCCCCTCTCTCTCTCTCTCTCTGTCCTTCTCTCTCTGTCTGGCTCTCTGGCTCTCTCTGTCTGTCTGTCTGTCTTTCTGTCTGTCTCTCTGTCACTTTCTGTCTCTCTGTCACTTTCTGTCTCTGTCTCTCTCTCCTCTCTCCCCTCTCTCTCCCCTCTCTGTCCCCTCTCTCTCCTCTCTCCTCCCTCTGTCTCTCTCCTCTCTCTCCTCTCTCCTCCCTCTCTCTCTCTTTCCTCTCTCTCCATCTCTCTCCGCTCTATCTCCTCTCTCTCTCTCTCTCTCTCTCTCTCTCTCTCTCTCTCTCTCTCTCTCTCTCGCTCTCTCTC
>JAQQZX010000017.1:13249514-13260564 GCA_030068355.1 Notoglanidium maculatum
ATATGCATAAACATTTCAAATTTACATATTGAAGAATTTCCATTTGTATTGTGTTGGAGGTGAGCTTAAGGGTTTCTGATTAAGCAGGAATTTAAGTTGTCAGAACTGCAAGGTGACGAGATGTTTGGTTGCTCACAGAGCTCTCACTCTCTCTCTCGGTCTCTCTCTCTCTCTCTCTCTCTCACTCTCACTCACTCTATCGGTCACTCACAGAGGAGACGGAGTATGAGTACAGCGGCAGTGATGAAGAAGATGAGAACAGAGGTGATGAGAGAGAATCCAGGTAACACTACAGTTGATGCAGTAAATATACCCAGATTAACACTGTACAGCTCATTTTCAGTTTGCACCTGGTCCATCTCCAGCTTCTCCCTGATTCTTAGCTTGTTTATGCTGGGCCTTTTTATATTCCTCTAGGGATTTGAGTCTCTTCCTCCCAGATGCCTCTTGACGCATGATAAATGATGTATGAAAGATAAGTTTTGAAGCAGCCAATAATAAGATATGATTTGACTTAGAGCTGCTTTGATGGAATGCAATGCTTTGCAGAATTTTGATAAAGTGTTTGTGATGAGCTGAGAGGAAAAGTCAAACACAAACACCACACCCCTTTTACAAGAAATGATCAACCTCCATCACGGAACCTAATAAACACAGGCCATGCCTCCTTTAGAGGACTGCCCCACACTGAGGCCACGCCCGCTTTACTGAAAGTGAAGAGAAATGCATCCCTGCTCATTTCACTAGGTCTGACAAACGCAGACGCCACGCCCGATTCTGAAGGCTCGGGGTACCAAACTTTACTGACAGAGGTGCCAAGATTTATTTTAAAATTCATTTATCTTTTAACAGTGCAGCCAGATCGTAAATATTGACTCTGCTACATCGATCCAGTTCCCCTGTACAACCTCTTTCCTTGTGGTGTTTTTTTTTTTGGTTCTGAAAATCTCATCACTTGCTGTTGCTGTCTAGATGGATCTTCTTATCTATATCCACTCTGAGTCTCTCACCTGTGTGTCCCCCGTGCAGCTCCATACTGAACGTGCCAGGTGAGTCGACTCTGAGGCGGGACTTCCTGCGGCTGCAGCAGGAGAATAAGGAGCGCTCGGAGGCACTGAAGAGGCAGCAGGCCCAGCTGGCGGCACAGCGCCGCGACCCGGAGGAGCACAAACGCCAGCTCCTCCACGACCGCCAAAAGCGCATTGAGGAGCAGAAGGAGCAGCGGCGGCGGCTCGAGGAGGTAACGGTTACATATACAAAGCACAGAAACCCCCCTGTATGTGACCGCAATGGTGGAAATCATTAATCCTTTTGAGCCTTTCTGGAGCTTTGATTTGAACCGAAGTTCGGAGCCGGAATATGAAGGGAAACACAGACACAAATGAGCAAAATACGATACGGCTGTTACATACCTGTAAAGCTCGCATAACACTTAAACACTTCAGTGAGAGGAAGCGAAGGCTTTAGCAAGACTCTGGTCAAGTTATTTATGTGTGACGAGAGAACACCACAGCTCAAAGCTGAACACGATGCCTCTCTTGATGAGGTCTGATAAACACTACAGCCACATGAAGTGCTTATTTTGCTTATTTTCCATCATCTGCATTAATGCTCGGAATTAGTTCGTCATTCGATCTGTGTTTTGTTATTCGCCGTCCCTGGTTTTTTCCACCCCTGGAACACGACCACTAATAGTCTCCTTCAGGCCTCCCCTACAATATGTGTAAGCCTCTTACTCACCGGCTTAAAATGTTTACAGCGATCTACTTAAATAAATTTGATCTCTGCACATTTTCATTTGATCCTGTTTTAGGAGCAGCAGTACGGAAAGCGAAGATGTTTTTGTGATTTTTGGCATGCGGGACAGACTCACACTTTCTGTGACTCAGCCATGACTAAAGAGGGCAAAGCTGCGTGCAGTAGTATTTGTATTTGTGCTGTGTGTGTGTGCGCGCTTCCCTCTGACAGCTCGGAGTGTGTGTTACAGAACAAGTCCACACCACAGGTTGTTTTTGTCTGGATCGCACATGGGTTCAGAATGTTAAGTGAACACGACTAGTGCAGCATGTGTCTGTTTAATAGAAGAATCAAAAACCGAGCTCCGACGTGCGAGTGTGAGCAGGGGGTCGTGCGCTGCAGTCGGTGCGTTCACCAGGGGTCTGGCGAGAGCTTTTCTTAATATTTAACCTGGTGAAGAATGGCATTTGAAGAATGTCCGATTTGTGCAGCTGCTTGAGGGTTGTGTGTGTGTGTGTGTGTGGCCTACTTTTAGCTGGATGGATATGAAAGGAGACGCTCTGGTGTAGCATAATGGAGACGGAAATGTGTGGCATTTTGATTAGTTTTGTTCTCCGGAGCTGTAGATATGAGATTAAACCTTAAGCTTTACACATTGCAGCTGGAGAACATTAACATGGAAAGTGGGGCTTGTTGCTAAAGAGTGCTTCCTAGATCATTAGTTAGAAGAGAGATGAACAGTGTATAGTTCGAGAGAGAGAGAGGAAGCTCTCGGATGTTGAGGCGGGAACAATAAGAGCAACACTCGCTGCGAAAGGCACTCGGTGTTCTTTGCGGACGCAGGAAATAGACAGGAGGCTGATGGAGCTCTGGCAAAAACACAATAAAACCTTTTTTTATGCAAAAATGACTGTTTAAAAAAAAAGGTGACTCCAAAAGCTTGTTCGTAAACTAATCACTGTGCTTTGAACCTGTTATATTATCTTAATTATAAATTAACACTCTGTAGCAAACTGGATTGGATTAAGAATGGCTTTTTTTTTTTTTTTTTTAAAGCAGAATTTATTCATGCAATCCTTCACTGCAGAAGAATAAAGCAGATGGGAAGTTTTTTTCCAGTGCAGAGAGAGCGAGAGAGAGCGAGAGCGCTGACAGCAGAGGGCTGGCCAGTAATCGACCACAACAAAAGGGAGAAGCCATGGGTCTGTAATGCAATAAGCGTCATTAGTCGATATATTTATCTCCCGTCTTTGTACAAGCGAGAACGAGAGGGAGGGAGGGGATTAGAGAGACGAAGAAAAGGGGATGATGGAAGCACATTTTTAATGGAGCGTGTGCGCAGTCAGCTGTGAGCGCTGGGTTACGGTCGCCTATTTCCAGTTAAAGGAGTATTTTGAGCCAAAATATAAAAAAACCCCAAAAAACTAGTAATTCATTTCCTCTAGACTAAACTTCATGTGCATGCGTGCCTTCATTTATACGGTATACATGTGGATTTTGTGCACCCATTAAAAAATAGTTTCCCTGACAGGGGGAAATCAGATAACTGGCAGGAAGGAAGAGATGAACTTCTGTAAGTGTCTTGTGACATGATGTATATCGTGGCAGTTTTCAGTTTCTACTGCAGGAAAAGTTCTTCTTGCAGCGGACGCAGATCTGCGCGGTCATGTGTGGTTTAATTGCAGCTCTCAGTGGCCTTAATTAAATCACCGCTTATAGACATGCGTGTATAAGAAGCCTGTGAGGTTCGAGCTGTGGTGTGTGTGGGATGCAGGCTGTGGTCCTGGCTCGTGTGTAATTATAGTTATTAGGATATAACAGGTAGAAACTGTTGCCAAATATGCATGAATTTATTCACACTGTGGAGCAGCTGGGTGAGATCCACCACTGCAGCAAGGTGACTCATCAGTCCCTTCGTCACCTACCTACCCCTCTCGCGTCTCTAATTCACCCTTTCCTTAACTTCCTGTTTAAAATCGTGTTTTTTTTTGTTTTTTTTCCTTTTTCAGCAGGGGGCATTTATTGTTTTATTTCAGGTAGATGTTTAAAAGTCATTCTCATTCTCTCTCTCTCTCACAGCAACAGAGAAAAGAGCGTGAGATGGTGAGGCAGCAGGACAAGGCTCCTCACCGGAGACTCGACGATATGAGGCGGGAGGAGGACCGCCGGATGGCCGAGCGAGAGCAGGTAGCCAATCACGGCTCAGGCAGCACCACACCTCCACCAATAGCAGCGGCGTACAGGCACCCACTCCCATCCTGGAATGCCTGTGAATTGGTTGCCATGGGAGCAGGCTCTCAGAGCAGTTTTGACTGTGTCTGTGTGCGTGCATGCGTGTGTGTGTGGGCGAGCCTTGTGCGGTGCGCGGCCCCACATTCAGTAGAATTCAAAGTGGCAGAGATGTAAAAGACCAATCAGCAAGGCTTGTTGTGTTTAGCTTCTCTTTAGAGACATGCTAAGACATATTCAGTGTTTTGCATGCGCTCTCTCTCTCTCTCTCTCTCTCTCTCTCTCTCTCTCTCACTCTCACTCACTCACATTAATACACAGTGCCTAAAGCACTCTCACGTACGCACACCTACCAGCACAGTGCTGTACACCCACTCTCGCCCACTCCTGCTACTGAATCTACAGTAAACACGGCCGTAACGCACTGTTCGTGTCGTACGTGGTGCAGGAGCTGTTAGAGCTGTCGAATTCTTTTAATAATTACTTTTTACCTTTAGTATTTAAATGCATCTGAATATCTAAAAAGTGCTTAGCGATGTGTTCATCTTTACAGGTGATGATGGAGACGTACACTCAACTATATTTTTAATTGGGCTATTATATGCTTTAAAAATCTT
Source organism: Notoglanidium maculatum (assembly GCA_030068355.1). Taxonomy (NCBI): domain Eukaryota; kingdom Metazoa; phylum Chordata; class Actinopteri; order Siluriformes; family Auchenoglanididae; genus Notoglanidium; species Notoglanidium maculatum. The sequence goes on from JAQQZX010000017.1 coordinate 13,254,098, forward strand.
CACAAACACACACGCACACAACCCATGTAGTGAAACGTGTTCAAGGTTTAATTTGGACAGGTGATCTGTAATTCCCAATTGGAATGGCATTTGAGACTCCGCCACAGAAAAAAGAGCAACTCCAGTTTGTGCTGTTTGGATATTAACTGTTATAATTATGTGCTAATAAGGCATGCCACAAATGACATTCACATACAAACGTTCCTGAAAGCATATACACACGCGCTAGTAAAGCAGAAGGCACGAGAGCAGCCTTTTTCCATATGTCTTTTTCCCCATGTGTTTCCGTTCCTTCTCCTTTTCAGCTTCTTCCCTTCTCTTCTCTTCTCCGTTCCTCTTTCCCTCCTTTCTCTGGCTATTTCTCGCTCTGTAGGAGTTTATAAGGCATAAGCTGGAGGAAGAACAGAGACAGTTAGAAATACTTCAGCAGCAGCTTCTACAGGAGCAGGCCTTGCTCATGGTAACGCACTATACTCTTCAGCTCTTCCATTTCTCCTGCCCTTAGTACTACTACTCCTTCTCTCTACTACTACTACTGCGTCCCTCTTCTTCAGCCAGGGCTGATGCGTCTCGTATTTCCTAACGGATTGTGCTTTAATACTGGCCACGAGGGGGTGATCCAGGCCACGCACCTGTAGATCACAGGAACGTTGTCTCCGTTCACCTGGACACTTTGTCTTTATGATGACAGAATGAGGGTTTTAAAACTGTGATTTCTGGACGTTTGATCAGGAAATGAATAATTATTAGAAGTGTAAAGTTATAAACATAACATCTAGGAAGAACTACCGTTCCAGTGGGACCATGAAGAGTTGTTCCCGGAAAGGTTTAATCGTTTAAATGTCGCTGACACATGAGAAACTGGAGACTCCAGTTGTGGACATTTCTAGAACAGTTCCTCAGGGAGCCCAGGATTTACCCCAGTTATAGGAAAACATTTGGAAATGAGACGCACCAGCAATTTTGGAAGAGGACAGTGTGTTCCCTTCTGTCTGTCTGTGTGTGTGCAGTGGGATAATATTTGTATGTATGCTTTTTTTTTTTTTGGTTCACTGTGTAGTGTAGGGTCCATTTGTTTTATTAGTACGTGTTTTTCAGAAATGTACATATGCCATGCTTTGATAATACAGGGGATATTATAACACAGGGCTCATCAAATCTGCCAAAGCATGTACCGTACCTTCAAGAGTATATATTTATTATTTATGAGATGGCAAAGACATTTTAAATTGTGACACTGAATTTTTTTTTTAAATGACGTGTGTGTAGGAGTACAAGAGGAAGCAGCTGGAGGAGCAGCGGCAGTCGGAGAGGCTACAGAGGCAACTGCAGCAGGAGCACGCTTACCTCGTCTCCCTGCAACAACAGCAGCAGCAGCAGCAGCAGCAGGAAAAGAAACCACTTTACCATTACAGCAAGAACCTGGATAACAACAAGCCTGCCTGGGCCAGAGAGGTCCACACACACACACACACACACACACACACACACACACACACACTCTCTCTCTCTGCACATATACAGTAATACTGTGGGACGTTATTACGCCACTTTGACCTTTTACTGAGACACCAGATAATGCGAAATTAAAAAGTTATAGTTTTACGACAGGCTAAGAGAAAGAGCTGTAACTTAAGACTCCTTCCAGGGTTGTTAAAGGTCTCCTGACTTCATCATATCAATAATTACACTTTTTTTAATCAGTTTATGTGGCGTGTCAGCAGGACAAGTCCCATATACGTCATTACTGTAGAAACCGTAACATTAAAATAAGTGCATTATCTGTGATCTGCAGCTGCACTACTGTCGGAGCTGTTGGTATGGAAACGTAATCAAGACCTTCTGACCAATCAGATTGAAGCATTCGAAATGATAGCGCTCAGTGTATTAAAATGACGCGCATCCATAATCCTTTTGTTTAACAACAGAACACACCAACTGAAACTCTGTCCGTCTGTCTGTCCGTCTCAGGTGGAGGAGCGGAGTAAACTAAACAGACAGGGCTCCCCTAAAATCTGCACCACTGTCTCTGATACCAACATCCAGTCACGCTCCGACTCCATCAGCCAATCAGGAGGTGTGCAGGCTGCGCAGACTCCGCCCATGCAGAGACCTGTCGAGCCCCAAGGTGGCCAGGGCAAGGTATGTGGTGATGGAGCACATGTGTACACAGCTGTCTCTTAACTTAACTGCTGATTTATTAATCGACTAGTAATGTATTTTTATGCATTCAGGGTTGGAGTTTAATTAATGGCCACATCTTAATAAGTAATTTAAACTTACAGTAAGGTAAAGTCGGTAATTTTGATGTGATGTTTTGAGTGTGAGTGTAGGTGGCCATCAGCTCTCCTGTTTCTGCTTTCACTTCTTCTGCTCTCTGTTTCCCTTCAGTGACTGTATCCTTCTCTCTTTCCTTTCTGTTTTTCCCTCCTACGTCTGGGCCTCCCTCGTTCCTCTCCCTCCTCCGCTCGCCACGGGGAACTCTTCCTCCCCCGGCTCGGGATCGCCGAACCTTCCTGTCCTTTTCCTGACCCGCTTTTCCGAATAATAACGAACCTTGCACGCCTCTCGCTTTAACCTCAAACTCCTGCTCTGTCTTTTCCGGACCTCCACAATCCTGTGGACTTTGCACCACCTCCTGCTTTCTGGTTTCTCGGTCTCTCCCTGATGCCTCCAATGTTTGGCGTAGTTCCAGATGGCACACTTGGTGCCTCTGAAGCCGTACGCCGCGCCCGTGCCGCGCTCACAGTCCCTCTGCGATCAGCCCACTAAGACCATGTCCGCCTTCCCCACCCAGGACCCCTCCCCCACCCCAGCGCCCCGTCCGCTGCACTCCCGCGAGCTCGTCCGTCAGAACTCGGACCCCACGTCTGAGAGCCCCGCCCCTCAGCCGCGCCCAATCAGGGATGACCACGGCCCATGGATCCGCCTCCCTGAAATTGAACAGCCTCCCAAAGTAAGCAAAAAAAATGACTAGAGAGCTGTTTGCAGGATTTAATGCTATGACGTAAAAATGAAACATTTCTCCATATTACGTTTCGCAGATTCCTCAGCGAACTGCATCTATAGCTACTGCCCTCAACACTAACCTGTCCTCTGGCATCAGACACCCGGTGCGAGCCAGGTAAGACTCCCTCACACACCGCAGATTCAGCTGTAAAACTTCTAGCACATTCCACAAAATGTTCACAGATGTCTCAGCTCGTAAATTAAAGTACTCCTACATTCAAAACTCTTCTTGGATTGTTAGCAATCCAGATCTGAGTCGCAATGACCGCTGGGAGAGAGGAGACAGCATGAACCTCATGTCCAACCTGCCTCAGACCGGCTCCCTCGAGAGACACCGAATCCTCAGTGAGTTGTTTGTGTAATGGTGCACGTTTTACTATATTGTGTAGTGTTAGCAGTGATAAAATGCGCCTTTTTTTTACCTGTTTTAAACAAAGCAGAGTTTGGCATTGATTATTTTTTTTCTTTAACAGTACATCCTGAAGTGTTTTATTCCTATTATACCACAGCAATTTGACAGTGCTAACAATATTTATTTATTTATTAATCCCTTTATTATTAGGCTTAGATAATGCACCATACAAAACCCATTACATTACATGTGGAATTACATGCGTTAGAGCTGCTGTTATAGAAAATTAATCCACACCTTCTGACCAAACCGAATAGAGTACAGTGATGTAAGTAATGGTATAATTGTGCACAGCGCTGTATGTACGGTTATCACGGGGAAATGCGTACGTGTTGGATTTTGCTCATTAGCATTGCGTCGTGATTTCAGGTTCATCTAAAATGGATTCGTCTCCCGTCCTCTCACATGATGGACGACACAAACCTGGAGAATCTCGCACCTCTTCCAGACCTAGCAGACCAGCGGTAACGCGCACACACACACACACAGAGTGCAGCTCAACACTGGCATGCATGCTGTAAAAACATTCCCACACTGCAGACTTTGCTAAAACTTCTCCCTGCTGTGAAAACTGTAAAATAAACTGGCTAAAAAATATTTCCTTCTGTTCTAATACTAACCCGTAATCCCATTATTTTTCTGCCACTTTTTCTTCACTTTGTGCTTCCCATCCTCCTTGATCCTCAGAGTTATAAGAGAGCAATAGGAGAGGTCAGTAACCGTGTGTGTGTTGTGAAGTGTTTGCATGCCAGCATCTCATTTTGCTTTTTCAGTGCCTAATGACCCGTTGGACACAGACAGAATACTTCTCTAATCAGATTTAATGACTACTAACGATCCCATGCCATGAGCGAGAAAGGATAATTCTATCTTTGGATTAGACTCTTCTGGGATCAGTTATTTTGCTGGAATGATATTCAGGGTGAAAATGTTTATCCAGGTTCAGGTAATGCTTCTCTGATCCCTTCTCCTGCTCAGAAATCTCTGGTCTTTGGTTTTCAGAGCTCTGTATAGACGGGATAGATTCACTGCAGGGAAAGAGAAGACTTAGGAAAGGAATGGCGCAGCAAAAACCAAAAGCCGTCTGCGCAATTTTCCGCTCACTTCAAATGTACTCCGAGAGCCAAAAGGCATGCTTGGTGTCTGACATTTGCTTTTTGCACCAGAAGTATGAACGTCTGTCTTACCCAAAATTTCCATTACTTGTTAGCCTTCATCATCCAAAAAAACCTAAAGCAAGTCAGAAGTCCGCTTATTAACGGTGACGTGATGTGACGTGACAAGGCTGGCGCTCTTTCAGCCATGGTCTCTTTCCTAAAAGGTTTGCGTTACGATATTAAATCGGTGTGTTGGGTTAATAATGCTGTCTTCTTCACGCGTCAGGACCACGGGCTGTACTCGAAGGAGCGCGTGGAGGAGCAGCCTCGTCCTCCAGTGAAGGCCAATGACTACTCGTCTTCCTCAGAGAGCAGCGAGAGTAGCGAGGAGAGCGAGAGCGGAGAGGGACAGGAAGAGGAGAGTCCCACGGACCGGTACGGCAAGAAGGAGTTTGTGTGAGAACTTGGTCCTCCTCTGACATGATCGTCAGCACTTAATGCATCATTTATGTTAAAATCACAAAATTGTCATTGCTACCCTGAGAACGAGGTAGGGACAGTCCTTCATTTGTGTCTCTTTGTTGTTAGCCCGCGAGACCCAGACTCCGACTCGGTAAACACCATGGTGGTCCATGAGGAAGAGGAAGGTGAAGGAGTAGATGAAGAGCGGGCTGGAGGTTACGGAGATCAGACCATGCTCGTTCAGAGGGTGAGCGACTCCTGTGCCTGTGTGGTGGAATTTATTTATTTTGCCCAGTAGAGGAATTGCTCTTATGTGTGTGTGTGTGTTTTTTCAGACTCCAGAGAAGCGTAATCATAACGGATACACCAACCTGCCTGACGTAGTTCAGCCATCCCACTCTCCCACTGACTCCGCCTCCCACTCGTCTCCTGGCAAAGATTCCACCTTTGACGTGAGACTTTTTTTTTTTCCCCCCCTTTCGTTTAATTCTATAATGTGACTCCAAGTGCAAAACTGCAGAATCTGTAAACCAGCCAAACTGAGCCGTACTTTAACATTAACCACAGCTTCTTAGCTCATATGTGACTGTATTGATTTCAGTATCAGTCCAGAGGTTTGGTCAAGGCTTCTGGGAAATCTTCCTTCACTACTTTTGTGGATCTTGGAATGTACCAGCCGTCAGGGGGAACGGGGGAGCCCATCTCAGTGGGAGGTTAGTGCCTGTGATGTGACAGAGTCCTGAAAGATGTATATAAGAGAGCGCAAGCATGGTACCATCTTGCAGCAGACTGATAAAAGTAGAAAAATGACAGAAAGAACGAAGCCTTTCTTTGTTCACTCACCTCAAAATAAACTCGAAAGCAGATCATTCTCTGATCGCGTTGGGATATTTTAAGTTATTTAAATGTCCTTTTCAGCAGCCTTTCACTGAGGCCAGTGTGAAAACGAAATATTTAAATGGCCAAACTGTTTGTCTGGAGTGCCAGTTTGAATCATTGTACCTCTATTATTACAAAAGATTATTTTAAGTAAAGGAGAAAGGCGAAGGTCTGACTCACTTTCTCGCTGTACGTGTTTAGGTCTGGGTTCTAGATTCGACCAGTTGAAGTTGGAGGTGCGAAAAGGCTCCATGGTCAACGTGAACCCCACAAACACTCGCCCTGTCAGTGACACGCCCGAAATCCGCAAATACAAGAAGAGGTTTAACTCCGAGATCCTCTGTGCTGCACTCTGGGGTATGAAGTGTGTGTGTGTGTGTGTGTGTGGGGCTGGGTGTGTGTGAACACAATGTGTGTGTGTGAGTGAACACAGTGTGTGTGTGTGCGTGAACACAATGTGTATGCATTTTAACACGTTAACTTGCTAGTGGACTCACAAAGGTGTCTGATTTGTGCATGTATGACATTTATGAGGGTGTGTGTGTGTGTGTGTGTGTGTGTGTGTGTGTGTGTGTGTGTGTGTGTGTGTGTGTGTGTGTGTGTGTGTG
>JAQQZX010000017.1:13275444-13287497 GCA_030068355.1 Notoglanidium maculatum
CATGCAAACTCCACACAGAAAGGCACCCTGGGTGACCCGGGGATCGAACCCAGGACCTTCTTGCTGCGAGGCAACAGCCGCCCGAATTTGGCTAATTTGGTTAATTAAAAGCATTAACAGAAAAAAGTCCCCTTAAGATTAAGATGGCTTCATTAAATTGTGCACACAATTAGCTGTTGGGGCAAAACTTCATATGCAACATAGAATACACTTGGTCAAGTGCTGTTTTATAATCTGCTGAATAATGAAGGTGGAAGCCATGTTAAACTAAACTACACTTTACTACACTCCTATTTAGGTATCTTTCAATCCTTGTCAAGCTTTCATTCATACATCATCTACACCCTTTCCACCAACGTGAACTAGGTGCTAGTTCTGGGCTGGTGCTGGTTGAGAGTTGGTCGAGAGAACCTTTTAAGAACCAGTTTACTTTTCCATGAGCTAGAGAGCCACCTCTTTACTTCACTGAATACATCTCTGCGTTTCCTGGCCTTGTTGGTCTTGCTAGTTACTTTAATTCCACCCCCTGACATAAGCAGGTCTTGGTTCTAGACCTGCAAAAGTGTTGATGCCACTCTCAAACCTGTTTTCCTAGCCAAGAGTTGATTCCTTGGCTGTCGAAATGTGAAGAAATGGATCAAGATTAGGCGGTAGCTCCATACCGGCCCTCAAACTGCCTTGGAGGGTAATTTGTGTAATCAGACCAGGGCCGATTCTGACTACACATACGTTTCTCTTCATTAATATTGTCTTAGCCGGATTTACACCACCGACTCTGAATACGACAACGACGGCCACATTAAATACTTCATTTATAAAGACTTAAAGGGAAATCTTTACCAACTTGTAAAGCATTCCGAGCACAGTTGGTGAAAATTCCAGAGAGAATGTTGGTGAGGATTCTACCTGCACGGTCTCCTTTCATGGCATCCCAGATGTTGCAGTTAAAGTCATCGTATCCGGCGAGCAGCAGGCGGCCTGAGCGTGAGAACGCGACTGACGTGATGCCACAGATGATGTTGTCGTGCGAGTAAAGGCCGAGCTCCTGATCCGCACGCAGGTCAAACAGGCGGCATGTGGCATCATCTGAGCCCGTGGCAAATGCACTGCCGCTGGGGAAGAACTGAAGACATGACAAGAAGATGGCAAAGTAAATAAGTAAGTATTTAATCGGATATGGAATTATTTCAGATTTTCCCTATTACAGTACAATGAAATTCACTTGAGAGTGAAGCCTGCAGGGATGGTGTACTCACACACACAGCATTGATGTCAGACTCATGGCCTGTAAACGTCTGTCTGCACATGCTGTCTCTGACGTCCCACAGTTTGATCGAGGCGTCACATGCTCCTGAAATGAATGTGCGCGAATCCGGAGCCAAGGACAAACTCATCACGTCTCCACTGTGACCTGAGAACAGTGTGGTCTGCTGGCCTGTCTCGATGTCCCACAGGGCACTGACACACAAACACACACATATCTAGAGGAAGAATTCACTTTTACTGGTGCTCACTACAGATTACCCTAATGAAGACCTGCTGTGATCACCTTCTCTAAAGTCCCAAGCTGAGCGTGACCTTCCTGAAATGCAATTTATTCTGCATTGATCATCACCATGCCCTACTACCTCCAAAAGTTACAGCCCCCATTTTTGAGGTTGTGCCAGTTCTCACGCAATAGCTAACTACACCATCAACCACCAATAAATAAATAAAACCAGGGAGGGTGAATCAAGCACATACTTCCTACAAAGCACATGAAGCCAACCTCCACATCTATTCAAACTGCTACAGCATCACAGGGCAGCATAACCTACTCAGAGGAAAGTGCTATCTGCCCTCTTCCACATACATGAGTTCACAAGACGCCCACTATTGGCTATACTCATTATGATTGACAGGGAAGAGCATGACCAGTTTGGCTCGCCTGAATATCGTCAGGATTCAAATTCGCAATCTCCTGAACACTGTTCTGTTCGTCCATGATTATAACAGTTTAGTAATTCACAAAAGCACTCAGCAGCAAACACTTCTCCACACTGGCACCAATTTTAGGAGTCTGATTTTGTACATTTAGTCACAAACAAATACATAAGCAGGCTGTTAACTGAGGTAGTGGTTGAAAACATGAAAGCCATTTCAGGGCTAATTTTCTGCAGCACAACTTGCAGGATTTTTATTGAATTAAGTTACAATTGAATAAGTTTTAGTACTTGTATTTGAATTTACTGGTTGCTGCAGACATTTCACATCCAGGAGAGGGTTAAACGTACCAGGTGGTGTCTCCTGAACTCGTGATGATCTGATTGTCATCAATGAAGCGACAGCAGGAAAGGTAACCTGAGGAAGAGCACAGGCAGGAAGCGGACACTGTGACACTGTGATCAAATTTGTTTATAAAAAAAAAAATTCAAGGGCTGGTGTTTATATAAAGCTGAATTTCTAAATGGCAAATATAAACTGCTGTGTAAATCTTCTTTAGTGGCTTGACAGCTAGTTGATGGCCTTTAATATCAAGCTGCATGTGTGTGTGTGTGTACCCGTGTGTCCAGGGAGCTCTCGGCTGACTCTCACGTTGCCCTCGCGGGTCTTCAGGCTGTAGATGGAGCAGATGTTATCCAGACCACCGCAGGCTACGAAGTTTCCAGATGGTGCGTAAGCACACGTCATCACCCATGATGAGCGCAGAGGGATGGCATGGATCTGTCCAATCAGAGCACTTTTAGATCAACAGCTTATAAATATAACACTACACAAACATCCAGCATAACACACATCAGGTTGAAAAGGTATTTCCAAAAAATATATATGTGCAGTGTGTAATGAAAGCATTTTGTTTTAGGCACACCAGGCAGGGTGTGTTAACGGTGTAATTATTTCCATTTTTTTGCCACTGGGATGTACCTTGTTTGTGGTATAACTGTCCCAGATGATGAGTTTGCCATCTTGTGAAGCACTGACCAGGAGCCTGAGATTACAGTGATGAGGAGAATAAAAAAAATAACTGGCTGAAGATGTTTATCATAATTGAGTGATTATAAATAGCATCCTCTAGTGGATGAAGATAAAAGTACAATCCTGACTGACTAACTCAGTTTTTCCAGTGATGTTCAGATCTCTTTTTAAAATGATGCAAACTTAGAAAAGGCTATCATTTAAAGGCGTTCATTTCAAAGCTCAAAAGACTCAACATTTTAATCAATCCATTTACATGTTTTACATGTACACAGTGGGGTGAATATATCAGAGCTGAAGGATCGTGATGCGTCATATGCAAAGCTACACCTTAGCAAAATGAATAGAATAGTACAATAAAAATTGTACCTGGAGTCGGAGCCCCAGTGCATGGCGTAGATTTTGGCTAAATGGCCTCTGAGAGTACGCCTTGTCCGCATCTGAATCCTACCCACCGGGTCCAGTCCTGCTGTTATCTACACACACAGACACACATATATAGATTATAAAATCATTTCTTCAGCAGCACTACTGAATTCTCAGTTCTACTCAAGAGGTGTTGATTATTTTCTATAACAGCAGTTCTGACAGGCTTGTTACTATTATTAATATTAATGCACTCATTCTCATCTAGTATGTTAGCGTTTCTACAGTAAAAAAAAAAAAAAAAAAAAAAATACATGTAGACTTCTATAAGGGATGCCAAAATAAATTGATTTTAAAAAAGCTTGCGTCATTGTTAACATGATGAAATTTTCTGTTAGGACAAGAGAGGCTAATGATTGACCAAAATTTATAGCTAGGATGTAAGTGATAACAAGAACTAAACACAATCGTGTCATGGATATTCAACATCATGTTTCAAACTATAACTATAAACATTAAAATGGGTAACATTGTTCTCTCATAAATAAAAAGCAATTGTTAGATCATTTATGTATGAGTAATAAAACCCTCCAGATATATTGTTATAGTAAAATTATTTACATGGGGGTGGTAACTTGCATGTACGTGTAGCTGAGCTTTACCTGAGTAAGTGTAGAGTCTCCACATGCTTTCCTTGCATCCTGTAAACACAGATCTTAAGCTTATTCTATTCAACAGTCAGAAAAACGATAGGTTACACACTACTTTAAACTATATCTGAATCCCATGATGGTCTTCAGAAGTGCACTGTGACATAATTGACCAAAATATCATAATCGTACATGGTGTTAATAGTAGTTATGAGAGTTATCTTACTCGTATCTGGTTCTTCAACTGCTCCGCCTCCTGTCGAAGCTGCTCCAGCTCACTCATCTTGAAATAACCTTTGACCTCAGTCACTCCCACAACCACCTGTGATCTCAAACCACATGGAATAGGAAGAAATTTTAACTGAAGTTGAGTTAAAGGTCCTATTTTTGTCCAAGGTTGTTGGAAGTATGTGTTTTTTTTTTTTAAATCAAACTAGACAAGGTAAAAAAAAAAACTGAAAAATTTTCTGATTCTGAAACTTTACCTGCAGGCAGCTACATGAACTCTGATTACACCAATCAGCCATAACATTAAAACCACCTGCCCAATACTGTGTAATCCCCCTTGTGCCGCCAATGCATCTCTGACTGGTAGTGGCATGAATTCCTGGAAGTTGCGCACTTCCATGGATCAGACCATCAGACTTGTTTGTCCAGTGCACTGATTTACATTTATCCAGATCTCATTTGTTGCCTTGCTCAAGGGCCCAGCAGAGATGGCATGGCAGTGCTGGGATTTGAACTCACAACCTTCCGATCACTAGTCCAACATCCTAACCACTGGGCTGCTGTTGCTGCTCAACTGGATTGAGATATGGGGAATTTGGCCAACACCTGGAGCTCTTTGGCATGTTCCTCAAACCATTCCTGAACAATTTTTGCAGTGTGGCAGGGCACATTATCCTGCTGAAAGAGTCCACTGACATTAGGGAATACATGAAGGGGGGTACTTGGAGGGTACAACAATGTTTAGGTAGGTGGTACATGTCAAAGTAACAACCACATGAATGCCAGGACCCAAGTTTCCCAGCAAAATATTGCCCAGAGCATCACACTGCCTCCACAACCTTTCCTTCTTCCCATAGTGAATCCTGGTGCCATTTCTTCCATAGGAAAGTGACGCATCACACACTTGGCCGTCCACATGATGTAAAAGAAAACGTGATTCATCAGATCAGGCCACCTTCTTCAATTGCTCCAGGGTGCTATTCTGGTGCTCAATGCCCATAGTAAGTGCTTTCTGTGGTGGACAGGGGTCAGCATTGGCACTCTGACTGGTCTGCAGCTACGTATCACCATACACAACAAGCTGTGTGTTCGGACGCCTTTCTATCATAGCCAGCATTAACTTTTTCAGCAATTTGTGCCGCATTAGTTCTTCTGTGGGAGTGGACCAGAATGGCTAGCCTTCAGTCCCCATGCGTGCTACTGAGGATTGAGCAGCCATGACCCTGTAGCCAGTTCACCTGTTGTCTTTTCTTGGACTACTTTTGGTAGGTACTAACCAATGTATCCTGGGACACCCCACAAGACCTGCCGATTTGGGGATGCTGTAATCCATCAAAATTTGGCTCTTGTCCAAGTCTCTCAGATCCTCACACTTGCCCATTTTTCCTGCTTCCAACACATCAAATTTGAAAACCGACTGTTCGCTTGCTGCCTAATGTATCCCACCCCTTGACAAGTGCCATTGTAATGAGAATATGAAATCAATGTTATTCAGTTCAACTATCAGTGGTTTTAAAGTGATGGCTAATTGGTGTATAACTCATTTTTGCTGTACTTATTATACATCCTATACTTATTAAAACTGAAACTGTCCTGGAGTCTGTTTATGCTTATTCAATGATAATACAGGGAGATTAAAAAAAGTTACCATTTTTATGACACTACAACAATGTATCATTATAACAGAAGAACATTAGGTTACAAATTATGAACTGTAAAATGTAACTTCGTTGCTTCAAACGGTCCCATTTGACCAAAAATTTAAACTCCTAAAACAGTACTGTACAGGAAATTGTAAAAACACTTACAAGCTACTAGAAATTTTGTCCATACCAGCACTTCTGATATCACCCAGATAAAAAATATGATTTTGTTTCCAAACCTTGTCTTAACACTATGTTGATGACTTACAATTCTACTTTTTAAACATATATTTAATTTTTTCTTTTTAGAACTGCTTTCAATGTTTACAACAAATTAACATTTGAATTATATTATTTAATCAAAGGCTTGGATCTATGAGCTATTTGTAACACGCATCAATTTTTCAAAAAAGCACAAGGATTGTTGCAACCACAAAATATCATCAGGGATTGCATAAATGCTTCATAAATACATAATATAATGCATTATTCTTGTTAATATTTAATATTTTATGCATAGACCCTGGCGCTGTTGGCTTTAAAGTGCAATTTGTGTGTCTGGAGCAAGAAGATACAGCAATGGCCACTTTAATCTCCCCTAATGGATAAAAGTGTAATCCAACAGCTCCAGAGGCCACTTACAAGAGCCGAAAGAGATTAACGTTACTGCTAAATGGTGCACGAGATTATAAAGTAATACGTCATGTGATTGGATTGGCATAAATGAAATTTACATTTGTAGCCTTTTGAAGTGATCAGCTGAGATGTGAATTACAAAAGAATCTTATATTAGCGTGAAAAGCAACAGTATAATTTGCACACGTCAATATTACAGCTTTTAGTAATTTAGTGATCAAGATTAGCATTATTATTAAATGATGAGAAACTACACAAAATCATTTGGTTAGGAGAAACACACATCATTAGGTTCTTACCCTTTAGTAGTTAATCAAAATTAAACTGTAGTTCTGCCTTCTCTGTTCCTGCTTTAAAAACCGTTCTTCAGCCAAGGTTTTTTTTTTTTTGTGTGAGAATGTTATTTACAGTGCTATTCGTAGCACAATGTTAATAAATAACGATTTCGGGCATGTCATTATCGTAGTACACGCCTCTCTCTCCAGACGGTGTATTGTATGTGCTATAAAGGCTTTGTGAGGTTGTTAAGTTGCGAACAGTATCCAAGGAACCAAACATCTCTTGGAATTGGTTACTGCATTCTTCAGAATTCGTAGCACATGGGATCAGCTAGGGTTTTTCTTTTTGCATTAGCTCGTGGGTGCATTCAAATTCACCAAAACCACTGACCAATCAACAACCTCTGTAGGGAGCTTGGATTTGCATATTTCCCGTTAAAAGAGTCGCCCAGTCTGAGAGCTTTGCATGCAGAACAAGTGAAGGCTTGAACACTGAAGTAACAGATCAGGAACTCGCCCAGGACTTTTACATAAACAAAATTGTCACGCAGTAGTTTATACCACTACACCAACAAAGTCCAGTCCTGGGGCGGCGGCGGGGGTCTACAGAGATTTGTGGAGGGGGGGGTTAATTATTTTTTGTGTGTTAAATAATATACAATGCTCATGTTGCATCACACATGGCAAGATCAGACGAGGAAGGACAGCTCAGAAAGTTGGTCATTATTCTTGATTTCGTAAGGCGTTAAACAAAAAGCCTAATAATTTTTAAAGAAAGAAAAACGCATCATCTTTGGAGACGTTTGTTTGTTTGTTTTTCCAGCATCAGTGTTTTGCAACTGTACATTTTTTTTAGATTCTTGGTAACATGACAAGATGCATTTTTTTGTTTAACTGACTTCAAGAGGGATTTAAAAAATAGCAAAGCTGATGAAGGAACGGCTATTTATAGCTGTTATAATGTCATCGATAATAAGGACTTGCTTCATGGACATTCCACAATATTAAACAGAACTATAAATGGATCAAAAAAAGTAGATTGTGTAGTTATTTAATTAATTACTATTGCTATTTTCAACTCTGTTATTCGGAGATTGGCTTTCTCATGATCTGGGGACGACTTTATCACAACAAAGAACATAAGCAGCCTAAGCTCCATCACATGACACAGAGATGTCTAAGACTAATGAAATAGTTGGCTGAAACTGCTGTTGTTTTACTCCCTTATTCTTGGGAGATTATTATTAGATTTCCTCTTTGACCGACACTGTAGCAAGTGTCTAGAAATGTAATTTAGTTCTTCATCTCAATAAATCCACAAGAATAAGTACTGCTCTTGATATAGCAGATGGCTTCTCTGTACAGCAATGGCTTCACATGTCTCAGAATAAGCATGTGTTTGACCTAACTATTGGCACACCCATTGGTTATCGGGTGTGGGCGATGGCTAAATTGTTAAATCCTTCCAAAAAGGGAACATCTTGTAGTAGGGACCCTCTCTGTAAGGTTCTACATAGAATTTCAAGTGACGTTCGTCTGGCTTATCTGAACAATATGGCATAATTGTGGAGCAAATGGATGTCGTAATGGAGCATTGCTTGTCATGTTGTGCATATGGAAGATGGACAAACTCCCCAGACAAGCACACTACTTAACCATTAACAAGCTGTGCCCAAGCTAATCCTTTTCCATGACTTTGAGAAGCGGCAATCTTCTTCCTGTAGGTGTGGCAACCGTCATGAAATGTTAATAGCTCCACCTTCAGTACCAGAGCATTTGGCACTCAACCCACAAGCTACTATGCAAGCAAAGATAGTTTTGTCTTTGTGAAACCCGTGCATATATTGTCTCCTCATTAAGTATGCCGAGCCTTTACGCTTTTTGCAGGTTTCTCCCCCTCAGTGCATTTAACTCATGAAAAATCATGTACCTTGTTCATGATTAGCTCATCTACCTCTTGTTTAATCAAACAAGGTTATTGTACTGTTGTGGATCGCTCCCCTCAGTGGGGATGATTATAGCGCAGTTATGAATACAGGACATTACAGAAAGAGGCCATTCATTTTTATTTTTTTTCCCCCAACAAGAAACAGAACATTTGATCAAAGCAACCTGTTTAAAACGCGCCACTGCATCCTTAAAGGACTTGACTTCACAGGTCAATGATGTCACCCTCCGACACACTCCTCTGGGCATCAGCAACAGCAATATTTGATGATGGAGTGCTAAAATGCAACATAGTGACTCTGGCGCGTGACTAGTAGCGTGTGTGCAGTGTGGGCCTGTCGCATGAGGATGGAGGAGAGAGCAACCGGTTATTGGAATGACAAAGCTTTCTCCAAATTATCATGCAAAATGACATCCTCTCCACGCAGGGTGATATTTAATGGAAACAGATCATCAGGCCTGCATCGTGGGAAATATCTCTCTACTTCAGATTTTCCCTTTGCATCCAGTTATTCATGCTGATACAAGGCCCATGCTAGCCTGCATTATACAATACCTGTTCGTTAAGCTTGTTGGCCTCGGCACAGGAAGACTACAGAGCTGACAGCTGGAGGAAGTGCTTCAGTCCGATCCCTTCTTCCTGGAGAAATATTCAGACCCGAGCGCACATGATGGCCGTGAAATCAGGCCTGCAAATACACGCAGCAGAAAAAAATCACTGCATTTCTCCAAATGGACCTGAAGATCACAAACCCGGGACTGTGTCCGCGTCTCTCGGCGTCTCTGCTGTCTGTAATCAAGCTTGCAGTTGTTCTTCAGCGCAAAATGGTCTGTTTCGGGTGAGAAAAGAAATCCAAAAATCAGGCTTTAAATAAAACGCTCGTTTCGCTTTTCTCCGTTTTTTTTCCCGTCCTTCCTTCCTTCCTTCCTTCCTTCCTCCCTCCGCTGCTTGGGCTGTGCTTATCTTTCTCTCTCTCTCCCTTTCTCTCTCTCTCTCGCGCGCTCTCTCTCTCTCTCTCTCCTCGTTTCGTTGCGCGGAATGAATTATTCAAATCAAACCGCAATGCACGGGTGCCTTGCACGCGAATGTAAACAAATAATGATAATAATACCAATAATTTAAAAAATCTTGGCTATCTCGCCGGTGGAGCGCGCAAGCCACCCATAAGTTTTCCAGTGTCAGACAGCAAACCAGCCAGCCGGACAGATTTCGGCAATATTATTCTTATTCTTTTAACTTTACACATCAAATGACTTAAATAGCCTAATTAACGCACGCGCCGTTATAATTCCCGTAGCTTATAGGATAAAACCTCACGAGTCGGTGTGTAAAATGTCCTACAACGTCTCCTATGTGAGACTGAACCACACCCATTTTATACAGACCGTACCATTACACCGCCCCCTCTTTTAAAAGGAAGAACGAGCTTTTAGAGACACTAAAAGTCCCACCTACAGAGATCTGAACTTCACTAAATGTATTAATATAAAGCCGAGGATGCAGAAGAATTCATATCCTGATGTCCTTATAAACAGAAATATTCACAGATGCTGTAACCACTGCATGTTGCCAAAGCTAGCACAGTGCAGTTTAAAGCAGCTACTTTTCTGTGTATCCAAACCGCTTATGGGAGCCATTTTGATATTAAACGTGAAAAATATCCTAGACGATCAGCTGCACTCCCAAAATGCAGTGCAACAGTTTAGTGTCCACATGATACGAGAGAGACGTTCCATCTGGAAGCCTAAAGAGTACTTCAGTTAGTTCCTCTAGGGAATCCCTCAGGATTCTATGTAAGGCCCTACTGCAGTTTTACCTTGCACACAAGAATCTGAACAGAACCTTTTTAGAAAACTGAATCTGTTGGCCATACTTGACAAGAACTCTCATCTGATTGTAGGCATAAAGAATACCCACAATGCACTTCTGCTGCAGGAAGGTGCAGGGAGTGGCATTGTCAGTCCTGAACTTGGCTTCACTGTGTGTGGAGTTGTGCATTCCGTGTCTACCTTGGTTTCCTTTCAGGTTCTCCGGTTTCCTCTACATACCAAAAACATGCCAGAAGGTGGACTGGCTATGCTGAATTGCCCCAAAATGTGAATGTGTGTGACTATGTGTGCATGGCGCCATGGACTGAATCAAATTATAAAATAAAGGTAGTAAAATTAGCCATGTCATTATCAATATATTAATATTCAGCAACCAAGGAAAAGATCTAATATATGTTTTTGCACGTGTTACCTTGATTTGAATAATATTAGGTGTCCCTACCGCTTAGCTGCTCTTGCCCACTTTTGCCACCCCATGTCTAAAAAATTTGATCTGAATAACTTCACACTAGCATTAATTAAAATTCTTCTCTGGTTGTGTGCCATTGAACTGTGTGCTCCTCCTCTCAGGAGACCCGAGGCACCACCCAAAGGACACTCACTCCTAATTACACCTGGTGTAATTAACCTCACACACACACGCGCACACACACACAGGAGAGAGAGAGAGAGAGAGAGAGAGAGAGAAAGGGAGATATGTATGTAAGAATTATAATTAGAACATTAAAAATAAATATTAAAAATATGTAATCTACAACTAGTGTTAAAATAAAGTGCCCCACCCCCTTTCACTGATGTGATGGTACATTCCACCTGCCCTACTCTTCTTAAGGCTCCATTAGGGACTGTAGTAGCTGAGGATGGGTTGCCTAGCAACACCATTTGCAGTGGGCCCAAGCAAGTGGCCATACACACTCCTCTATTACAGTATGTAAAATAATGGAATGACATGAATTCAACTTTACACAATTTGCCACTTACCTCAGATGTAGTCAGTCAGCCAAAGCATCTTTCATGTCAAATATTTGCTTTTTACATTTTGCACTTGAGCTGCAAGGTTAACTTACATAACAAGTAATGCAATGTTAACCTCACCTGAAATCATGTTCTGTAAAAATCTGCATCGAACCACATTCAGCTCTACAGTGATGTCACCCAGACTTGCTGATGTGGTTCAGGACCTAATGGGGGTATAATAGTCTATAACAGGGTGTGCTGTTATTGGAAAACATTCAAAGACAGATGGTGTGATGCAGCTTAATGTAAAGCAGAGTTACCGTCCCCTCACAAAGCTTTTTTCTCACACTCTCTTGAAATAATAAGGCAAAAACAACAACAAAAAACCCAACTGTAGTGGAAGACCTACTGACTGTTACAAAGAGCTGTCACATTTTTCTTTGTCGAATAATCCATTTTGAATGACTGAAAGGGTTACGTAATAATTACATCCATCCATCCATCCATTATCTATACCGCTTTATCCATCTGGGTCGCGGGGAAGCTGGAGCCAATCCCAGCAT
>JAQQZX010000017.1:13288613-13300964 GCA_030068355.1 Notoglanidium maculatum
GTTTTCATTTTATTCAACTTTAAAGAACGTCCCAACTTTTCTGGAATTTGGGTTGTAATACAGCTCTCAATATTATTGGGTAAGAGTCTACTAGATTAGCACATCTGGATTTGGCACTTTGTTGGCACCATTATTCTACTCTCTTGCAAAAAAAAAAAAAAAGCTCCAGATCTATCAAATTGTAAGTGGGTCACCGGTACACAGCCCTCTTCAAGTCATTCTAGCTTTTTGATAGGAATTAGATCTAAGCTCTGACTGGGCCATTCCAAAATGTTGATCTTCTTCTTCTGAAGCCATTTCTTTGTCGACTTGTATTTGTGTTTGTAGTCATTAACATGCTTTAAAGTGACATTTTCCAGATTTGTTTCTTTAGTTGTCAAACAGAGGCCTACAGGTTTTGTGCCAAAATAGATTGGCATTTGGAGCTATTTATAATTCCCTCTATCTTGACTAGAGCCCAATTCCTAGCTAAAGAGAAACAACTGCAGGGCATGATACGGCCACCACCATGCTTCACCATGGTGTTCATGTCCAAAACGTCTACCTTGGTTACATCAGATTATAACACATTTTTTCATGGTTTGTTGTGATTTATGTGGGCTTGGATGTTTTTTATTTGTGAGGAAAGGTGAATGTCCTATTCATGATAATGTCACTGTTGTATCCTATTATCTTCACATTGATGATGGTCTTCATGGCCTTTCATGGCACATCTAATGTTTTGAATATTCATTTGTACCCCTCTCCTGATCAATACCTTTTGAGTGAGATCCTGTACATGCTTTGTAAGCTCTTTATGGACCATGGCTTCAGCAGTCAGATGCAAGAAGGTGTCAAGACGGTTCTACAGAAACAGCTGATCTTTATTAGAGGTAACCTTAAGCTCTGCACTGAAGACAGGTGAAGGATATAGACATGTATTTACACTTGATGAACGCTAGAGGGCAACATTGATCCAGCCTACAGTCGCATATCCTTATTCACAGAATTATAAAGAAAATGTTTACTGAATACTAAAATATCAGACTAAATCAAACATTATAGGATCACAGAATATAAATTTGAAGGTCTGTGAAGAAGAAGATGTGGGAACCTTAACATGGTGAAACATTTATTTGGAGAATGACACTCAAATGCAAAATGTTTTTTTTTCCCTACTTTTTTTCCATAGTAACAACATTTTAAGATATAATACTCAGTCAGCACAGTTGAACATTATTTTTTTAACTTGTGAAACACACTGAATTAATGTTTAACTTAGAAATGTTTATTAGACAAACAATGAAAGTGTAAAGGTCAAAAAGCTTTTTCAGAGTTACAGCTGAACAACTGTAAACGTGCAGACTTTCTATCAAGTACATCTATGTTTATCTTAGTTATAATCAGAGTATACATGAGGCTTATCATGATATATTGCTGATTCTCTCTAAGAACAAGCAGCAGTTCCTTATTTGCACATAATTAAGGATGGATGGATGAATTGATGGATGGATGGATGGGACTCTGCCTTCTCAGTATCATTATCAGATGTCATCGTGTTGCTGTTACTACTTTTATTTCACCGCACTATTGCACTTTCATCTGTCTGTTAAATTTTTTTGTATTTGTGTATTTTAGGAATGTCATGGTTATTACTTTGTCATTGTCATGCTTGAACAGGTTTTAAGCCTCTTAGAAAGTTGACCAAATACATCATACAAAAGGCATATATATATATATATATAAATAATTGTGAGAGATGTGATGTTCAGGTGTCCACATACTTTTGTCCATATAGTGTATTCGTTCACACAGTGTGACTGGTTTGCGTACTCTGGGATTTGAGGAAAAAAAAACAATCAGGAATAATAATTAATATGCTATTTAGAATAGTGGATTGTATTCTACTGATTAAACTAACCTTTGCTGCCGTGTGCGCGCGACTTGTCTGCCACGAGAACGTCATTCCCCATAACTCCTGCGAATGACCCTGCGTCATCAGCGTGCGACGCCTGAATCCGCAACGATAAGCGGACGCTCGCAAGGTTTGTTTACTAATGCGTTTGCGCGTAATAAACATTTCAAGACTCCACATTTGGAGTGCGTTCTCGTTGAAATCATTTTCTCTACCGACGGAAATGAAGTGCTAGTTTAGAAGTTGGAAGCAAATATTTGGAAAACGAAAAGCTAAAGCTAGTTAGCTGCTGGCGCTCATCCGGCTAGCATTCTGAGAAGAGGTGTTAAAAGTGTTAAGGTTGTAATATCAACGCTGTGGAAATCGACAGGAACCATGGCCTTGGATGGGATCAGCGTGTCGTTCCTGAAGTACGAGCTCGCCTCTACTATCGACCAGGCGGTGAGGTGCGCAGTGGACACGGTGCTAAAGGAAACGGCGCGGATTGTCGGCGCGAGGCTCACTGAGGCGCGTGATGCCGCCGCGGAGTCCCGTCGCGAGAACCAGACCCTGCGCGAGAGACTCGAGGTGTCCGAGAGCGAGCTGAAGGCGGTGCGGTACTACATGACCGCCGCTGAGAAAAACATCAAACAGTGCTTGCTGTTGAACCGAAACCGACCGATATCCAGCAGCGCCGGTGCCGCCGAGGACCTCCAGCTTTCCTCGGAAGCGACGGCAGAAAGCAGAGAGTCCTCTCATCTCAAAGCCTTCAGGAACGCATCCGGACGGACTCACAGCAATAAAGCCGTGCCTAGTGTCGGCCTGTGTTTACCCACAGTGCAGTCCGACTGGCCCCGGAGCATTAGCAACCGACGGAGGATGCGCGCGAATAGCGCGTGCTTCATAAACGACACGCCGAGCCGAGCCCCGGTGGAGGCCAGAACCGAAGAGCCCATAGAAGATCAGTTTTACATCTCCGAGGAAGGAGTGATCGATAAGGGTGTGTACTAGTCGAGTGATTCGTAAATGACTCCGTTCTCAAGCACGTCATCACGAGCTCCTGCAGCACGAGACCTTTTCCCCCCCACAGGGGTGTGACTTATGACCTAATGTTCTCAGAAATCTAATCTGCATAGTGAACGCAAAATGTACACAATGTTCCCTGTATCCCAAATGTAGCAGATCAGCCTAAACAAGTTTGGTGACTGAAGTCTTGTGCTGTGGCTTTGAAAGTTAATGTGGTTTACAAAGGAAGCATTCTGCATACCTAAATCACTCCGCTTAAATGTCATCAGTCAGAGTATGCAGGCTTTTTTAAAAGTCAGTTTTAATTCCACTTTTAGACATCTACATGAGTCTGATGGGGGGAAAAGTGATTCATGTGATGGAGTCAGAAAGCACATGAGCATGTCTGTGTGATGTAGGGCCCTAGTGACGATTCGAGGGAATCTTGGCACCAATAGGGATAAAAAAAAAAAGGTCTGTGATTAATGATAACTGATATTAGTCCATACCCATCTCTCAGGGGAAAAAGACAAATGTGTTTGCTCAAGTCGAAATGTATTAAAATATTGTGAATAGTAGAAAAATAGTCATGCATGCCTACATTGACAATGGGAAAAGGAAAACATTCTGAAATCTGTATGCAACAGAATGAGTTTAAACAGGCCTGTATACACAACTATATATCTGGAAGCATGCATATTGGTTAGTAATGAGTCACTGTATGAAAACTGCAGGCAAACTGTGACATGAGGGTAAAATTCCAGAAAATGGAAATTTGAAAAACGTTCCCGCCTCTTGCTATCGGACATAAACTCAGGAGGCATCAAAAGATAACATCTGCACTCAAACATGAGTTATGAGGCATAACATTTACTGCGTTGCACATTTAACAAGGACAACAAATAACAATGGGCACAATCGACAATAAGCATTTGACAATAAATAACTAGCAGAAGTTTGAAAATACTCGGGCCCTAGTGTGGTGATTGCGTACTCTTTGACTGGTAGCTACAAGCCTCCCTTAGAATTATCGCAGCTCCAGTGCAAAACGAAAGAAGCAACTTCTGACACCAAACCTGCCTGTAACTGAACAACCTTTGGAATGATGTGTGGCGCACGTTACAGGAAAATTGTGTCAATCGAATAAAGGCATCAAACAGACATCACCAGAAAATCACTGGGTCAATTTAAATGTTACCACATTGCAGTGGAGCACTTAATGAAATGGTTATTTATTCCAAGCGATTTCTTACAGATTTGTGTATAATTTTTACCCTTTCTATGTTGCAGAGTATAAGTCCTCTGCTGGTGCAGTGCAGGATTTTGGGAGAGTGCATCAAGAGGAACAAGACGCTGCTGGTTCTTCTGCAAAGGTCCCCGATGAGCCGCCGTGTGATGTCGGGAGGTTCGAGTTTGAGATGGGCGCTCCAGCAGGTAACGTCAATGAGCTGAGCCTCATTCAGGTGATGGACGCTAGCGAGGAGATCAAGCAGAACCTTGTGAAAGATGAAGCTGAAGTTCAGCCTTTAGATCCTCCACCTATAGCTGTGGCTTCCTCTTCTTCTTTGAACACTCTGCCCCAGATTATCTCACCCCCCGGGCCTGCTGGCGATCTGGAGGCACCGCCGGGTTTGATGCCACCCGTCGAGGCGACTGACAAAGTGCACCGTTGTAACGTCTGCGGCCGAGGGTTCCGACGCTTCTACTGCTTGAAGACACACCAGCGCATCCACACGGGCGAGCGGCCATACCCCTGCCGCTACTGCGAGAAGCGTTTCCGCCACTTGGACAGTCTGCACAAGCACCAGCGCATCCACACAGGTGAGCGGCCGTACCGCTGCGCTCAGTGCGGCTGCTGCTTCCGTGAGCTGGGCCAGCTGAAGAAACACAGACTCAAACACTCGCCCACCTCTGCCGCTCCACCTGCCCACCCTGCACTCTCTCTCCTCCCGGCTGCAGCCTCCTACACCTGGCCGCACCTCAACTCCCAGTCTCTGGACCTGGTCTGAGTGCTCAAGCCTCCTGAGCTACGCAAACATGAGCTTATGATGTGCCCGAGTTCAGAAGGTTAATTTGTCGCAAACGAGTCGTAGAAATGAATGTTCAGTCTTATTTGTACACGCTATAATGCAAAACTCAAACAAAGCCAGCGGTGCCTAGATCTATGGATTAGCAGTAGCACTTAGCGTTTGCTCCAGTGAAACTACGCTTTTCTTTATTTTTCAGAATGAGCAGTGGTTAGAATAAACATGACTACAATTCCCCCATTGGAAAAGCCAATTCACTGAAGGAGAACGGGCACAAGATGCAAACTTTCATCTGGTAGTGGGTACTTTTGCTTCACTCCAGCGTTCTTGTGAGCCAGTAGAAGAGGGTGGGACTTTGGGCTGTCTTTTTGATTGATAAAAGAAAATCAATTATTAATTATTACTGGAGCCTCTAAATAGTTACTGTGCTGCCTGGAGCACATCTGAAGAAGAGTAGCCATCTCGTCCATAGACGCATCTTTTCTTGTCTTTGTGGTAAAGTTCTATTTTATGTCTGTCTGCTAAGATTTTGTAGCCATCGTGGCGCTTCTGCAGTGCCTCTTCAGTGTTTCCACTGTAGCCGCAATCACAGAACACAAGCATGCATGCATGCTACTCAACCAGAGCACCTAAACCCTAGTGCGAGAGATAGTGTGCTGAATTCACATGCAAGTTGGGATTTGTTGGAAGTTGGTGGTTCACGTGATATTTCTTTTTCCCAGGGGGCAGAAACAGAGACTGGAAGTAAGACTGGAATGTAAAACCCCATTTGTTAACAAATATTACAAAACAGTGGTCCTACCTAAAATTTGCTGATTGCAGCTTTAAGCAGTGAAATGACACCAATAATGTATATAATATGTAAAATAAATCTGCTGTGAACAAAGACAATAGAGTTTAACTGAACTGTATTTATGGATGTGTACGAGCCTTTTAGCACCCGTGTGGAGCAAAACAACACAAATAATGCGCTAATTTTATTGTGGCAACCAGTGATTCATAAAATATTCTGTTTGTAGCTGTAATGTGCTTTGTGGTATGATTATTGCTTGGAATGCTGATATTATTAAAATCTCACTGATTGCACTTGACTGAATTTTGGTCCCATTGCATCTGTTTTTAAAGAGGAACTGAGACGGTATTATTTTTAACTGACGCTTTCAACACACTTGAGAACCACAGATCTTGAAATACACTAAAGCAGCAGGAAGAAGGAAAAGAAATGTCAACTTTTTATCCCTCAGTTGTTACTTGCATCATGGTGGTTGTCTGGCATGATGCAACATTTCCAGATGTAATTTTAAACATTTAAGGAAATCTCCACCATGCATGATTTGCATATTTATCTTCGTAATTAACGTGATCTTTTGTAATGAAATTCTGACTTTTCGTCAACATGTTGGTCTATTTACACTTTGTTTAACGATTTTCTATATTACCCACAACTCTGTTTCACTGCCTGCTGATCCCGGTGCAGTGGGATTCAGTGCTCACTTCATCTCTACTGAAAGAGAGCGATTTTGGCTTTCTGGGGCTTTTCTGTGCAGAGTTTGCATGTTCTCCTGTGAATGTGGGGTCTCTGGTTTCCTCTCACAGCCCAAAGACATGCAAATGAGGTCAAATGGATACTCTAAAACTGCCCATAGGTGTGAGAGTGAATTATTGCTCATATTCATATTTGACCTGTGATAGATTGGCGACCAGCCCAGGTTTTACCCTACCTCTTTCCCAACGTCAGCTGGGATTGACTCCTGCTTCCTCATAACCCTTAATGGATAAGCAGTATAGATAATGGATGGATGAATGGATGACATTGAACATGGCTGTAAAATGGTGAGTGAGGAAAAAAGCTCTTGCTAATTCTCACTGTGCTAGCAGTGTCCCCATGTGACTGTCAGCATCTTACAGGAATAACAAAAATACAGCAACAGCCAACAAATTAGTGCCAGACTCACTAAACACATGGCAAATGCTTCAGTATTACTGTGTTTCAGGGTGGAGTTTGACTTTATTGCATAGTATAACCCAAGCTCATATGGATAAATGCATATAGTCAATGAGGTAATGAATTATGCAAGTTTTATTAGTAGTATAAATCTTTTTGCATGTTCATGTGACATCCTGAAATCGGCCTTGGTGTTAGAAAAAGGAACTTCTTTCCCCTTTTGCAGTGTCACATGCAGGGTCACGTGATCAGTCCAAACTCGGCGACGTCCCAAATTGCATACAACCACACTAAATAAGACCTAAGCCTAATGATAATACTGCCGCCAGAGCAATAATATAAATTCGCATCACTGTGAGTCGCGTTACAAAGGATTCTAGCGTGCTAATTAAAATGGGAGGCCGCGGTGAGGGCGTATCCATGGTTACTGTCAAAGTAGTCACGTGCAGTACGTAGGTGACGTACTTTTATTTTTGCTACTATTTAGCACAGGAGCTAGCGGATTGGGACGGAGCCAGGTTGCAGGGAGGAACCGTGGATTACAAGTAGGGATGCTGCTAATAAACTGATAGCTACGGAATAAATAAACAGAGTTAGTCTTTTTCCTAGGAAGTGAAGTGAAATGAAGGAAAGGTCGGATAGCTGAATTTCTCTCTGCGGGTCTGTAGCGGCTTCGTACTGCTTGTTTTGAAGAAGAGTTGTACAGGTAACTAACCGCTTTACTTCAACCTAACCGTGTGTGTGTGTGTGTGTGAGAGTGTGTGTGTGTGTGTGTGTGTGTGTGAGTGAGTGTGTGTGTGTGAGTGTGTGTGTGTAGTGGTCGTGCTGCTTTAGAGATGCCTGGGCGTTACGTAGTGTTCCTCAGTATCTGTTTTGCTGAGATGTTTTGCTTTATTGTTTGACCAAGGCGGAAGTTACAAACGGTTTTTTGGTAGCTTGTTCAAATATACTGTATGAAGCCGCCTTTTCCGCGTTATTACTTGGTTTTCCTGACTATTTTAACACGCTAATTAGTGTTTCATCTGTAACATATTGTTTTCTACTTGAAACTCTACCAAAAATAAATAAATAAATAAAATAAATGTGTATATATACACACGTTCTTCCAGGAAGCGTGTAAAGACCAGCCTCACATTGGTTGCTATTCTTCATATCATATGAGTGGCAGTTTAACACTCGCTTGTTATTCTGGAACTTTCTTTTTTTTTTATATTGTGTATGAGCTCATCTGAGCTGTGGACTCATTTTGACGTCCACTAATAGATTTCTAGAGTTTCCACAGAAAAATGTGCAATGTTTTGCTTCATGTGCATGCAGGTGAAGAACCTCGTAGCTTATTTTTATTTATTTATTTTTTAGCAACATGTGAGAGACCACTTAAGACAAAGCAAAACAAAAACAAGCAAGTGTGATATTCACAGTGGCGCCTTCTTAAAGATGCTCAGTCAAACTTCCCAGCTCGATTCTTTCATGCCGGTGTTCTCCATAAGAGTCTTTTTGGTTTTCTCTTTCATGTGACTACTGTCTTGTTTGCATGTGATCCAGTCTTGACATTTTCTCTTCTCTCAGCTGACAAACTTCACTTGTGCTTAAAACTGTCCGCTAGTTTAAAGGAAAAGCAAAATAGCAGAGAAAAGGTAATATGAGCCATTCCATGACTTTTTAACGGTACATTATTATGATTGCTGAGTAATTTAAAAAAAAATTTTGATCAACGTTGTCTTTATAGTTTATGATCGGGAGGCATTGATCTAAAACTCTGAATTGGTATAAGATCAGACTTTGCATACATGTGCTATATTGGATGACCTGATGATACTTAAATGACCCATACCTATGTGTCATAAGCTTTACTACCCTATACTCACCAAAACGGTAAGTCAGGAGTTTTAACTTCCTGTTTGTAGGTCATGGCGGGGGAGCGGCGTCGTCTCCTGCCCCATGGAGCGTACAGGGTGTTGGGGGACAGTGCAGACTCCAGGAAAGGGTCCACGGCTGGGGATGACTCCAATCCGCGCAAACTCGACACCTTCTTTGGGGTGATGGTGCCTACCATCCTGTCCATGTTCGGCATCGTCCTCTTCCTGCGCACAGGTCAGTGAATGCAAAGTGGACGGACATCATACCAGTAACATGGGTGTTCTCGATGTTCTGTGTTTGTGTAATACATACGGATGTGTGTTTCAGGTTTTATCGTCGGTCATGCTGGTCTTCTCCAAGGACTGCTCATGTTGGTTGTGGCATATGTCATCATCTCCTTGACGATCCTGTCCATCTGTGCTATCTCTACTAATGGGGCAGTGCAGGGCGGTGGCGCTTACTGTATCTTTATCAAAGTGCCGTTTGTTTTAGAACAAGAGCATTAATGTAAACCTTGTGGCATGAACTGCTGTTATAGGCAATTGATCAATGACTTGTAATCAAATGTTGTTTTTAAAAAAAATTACTTTGCAGTATGGCTTTCAAATAGAATGGACTAGTTTCTTCATTTGAGGTTGTTTGCATTTTCCTGGGTTGGATATAGTCTGTACCCCAGGGAGAAGGAAGCGCTGATTCTTAACCTCGGCACTCCAGACATGATCAGTCGTTCTCTGGGGCCGGAGTTTGGAGGCAGCATCGGCCTCATGTTCTACCTGGCGAAGGTGTGCGCGTGCGGCGTGTACATACTTGGGCTGGTGGAGGCCATATTAAATGTTTTTGGACAGGATCCAGGTGAGCACTAGGTCAGACCTCTGGAAAATACATCAGTTGAGGCTTTATATCCTCTGGCAATGTGCAGCATTTGGCTTATTCTTGGAAGAACAGATTTTAGTCGATTTTGTCAGCAGGGTTTTGAAATTGTAATGAAATTACAGTACATTTCATATTAAATCTGTCTGTTTCTCAAATCATATTACCACATCAGACCAGCCAACCATTAAATAAGCTATTACAGCAGGGGAAAATCTTAATCACAGTAAACGTTATTAACAAAAATTTAACTGACTTCAATCTGAACTAGTCTTGAAGATAATAAATTTACTGCTGTCTAATGACCTTTTTGTTTGACTTTTGATTGCCACAAATGCTGAATATTCATGTGTATGTTGTAAGAAAGATGTAATGGGTTGCACTTCTGTAGCTGTTGCGTTTCTGTTTCTGTCTCTGTAGCGGTTGGGGTGCCAGAGGGAGTGCGTGTCCTGCCGCAGGGTTACTGGTTCTCCGTGCTCTACTCCTCTGTTCTGCTGCTGCTCTGCCTGGTCGTTTGTCTGGTCGGTTCTCACATCTACGCCAAAGCCTCCTTCATCACCTTGCTGGTGGTGACCGTGGCCATCCTGTCCATCCTCATCAGCCCGCTAGCTGTCGGGCCACGCAACTTCAGTTTCACACACGCACTCAGCCCGAACAACACGGTCACACGCAACGCCAGCTACACAGGCTTCAACGGCAGCACTCTCGCTAATAACTTGTTGTGTGAGTAGCTGGGCAGACATGAAACTATTTTTAGAGTGTTATATTGCTGGTTAGAGAAGAAGGAAATTAATTCCATGAACAAGAAGAGTTTGTGTTTTTTATTTGGGTCACAGTGCTTCATCAGAGGTTTATCTGCTGCTCTAAGGTTAAGGCAAGATGTATTTTGTCTACAACATTTTATCTCTCTCTCTCTCACTTTCACGCTCTCTCTCTCTCTCGCTCTTCTTCCTGTCTCTCTCTGTCTCATTTGTTCTCCTGCTCTCTCAATATCTCTGCACCTCTCTCTCTGTGTCTACAGCGAACTACTCTTTAGACTACAGTACAAACAGGGTAATGTCATTTTCCGCGGTCTTTGCTGTGTTGTTCACCAGCTGCACCGGCATCATGGCAGGAGCCAATATGTCAGGTAAAAACACGAACACGGTCTCTTCCTCTTTTCACTTCCTGTTTTTTGCTGTCAGACTGTGAGTGATGATCCTGTCGTTGCTCAGTACTGAATGGGACCTTTTTTAAAAAATTTTTATTCATTTATTTTTTTAAATTGAGCTCTATTCTGGTAGTAGTTTATTTTTCACCTTGCTCTGGATTAGTTCAACTCCTCAGTGCTGTTTTTGCAGGTGAGCTGAAGAACCCCAGTGTGGCCATTCCAAAAGGCACCATCATGGCTGTGCTGTACACCTTCACTGTTTACATTCTTCTCTTCTTCCTCATCAGCTCCACCTGCGACAGGTGATGGCAGTAATCCTGAATCAGTGCTGAATGTCATCTGTCTGCCTTTTTCTGTTTTCATGACTATCTCTATATTCATCTTTTCTAATTGGGAGTGTGTAGAGGTGCTCTGCATTCCATAAACAAGTAGAAATTTGTCTACGTGCAATAATTTTCAAGTATTGTAATAAGTAAATGACTAACATATTTGTCTTAAAGGATTAATTGTTGCGAGGTCTGGTTTATTCCACCCAAAAACCACAACCTACACAATCGTTGTATAGATCTGACCAGTTTTTGATTACTGTTTGCACTTTTGTTGCGCAATTTTCATGAGTGCTCGAGATCATAATTTGACGAGTTTTACAATACCTAATTGTTATACCAAACTGCCCAAAACATTTACTGTTATAATAAGCGTTCTTTGTCTTTCTCCCTCTTTCTCTCAGGGTGTTGCTGATTAATGACTTTGCAGTATTACAGAAAATAAACGTGTGGCCTCCATTCGTTATCATTGGCGTGTACTGTGCCTCGCTGTCTGCAGCCATGTGCTCACTAATTGGAGCTTCACGCATCCTACATGCCCTTGCAATTGACCAGCTCTTCGGTGTGTGTGATGAGATGAACAGACACTTAAAGGGTTTGTAGCAAAATGAGGGTGTGGGAGTGAATAAACTGATCTGTTTGCTGCCTCTCTCTCTCAGGTTTGCCCCTGGCCCCTGCTGCCATCACATCCCGGTCAGGAAACCCCTGGGCCTCTGTACTCTACACCTGGGCACTGGTGCAGGTGAGGCTGTGTATTTGTTGATTTAAGAATGGCCTTGTTGCATAGGCACCAAATTTGCATACTATTTACTATGTGGTTAAAGGGAATTTAAAGTTGTCCTATTTCAGTGCATGTAAATGACTAACACTTTTTGTCAAAAAAAAGATTATTGCTTTTTTTTCCAGTTATATAATTTTATTTGTGTAAAAACTTGCTAAAAGCTTTAACTGTGTGTGTGTGTGTGTGTGTGTTAGTGTACAGTGTTTGCAGGTCAGCTGAATGAGATCGCAGGTTTGGTGACTGTCTTCTATCTGCTGTCCTATGCTGCAGTAGATCTGGCCTGCCTGGCTTTGGAGTGGGCCTCCGCTCCCAATTTCAGGTACAAGGAACAGCACGGAGCAGATCTCATTAGTAATTAACACTAAATTAGTGGATGATGTGCAAAGTCTGAATAAAAACCACCAGTTACTGCAAACTAAGTGTCAATTTAAACCCACTGAGTAAGTGGCAGCTCTCTCTCTCTCTCTCTCTCTCTCTCTCTCTCTCTCTCTCTCTCTCTCTCTCTCTCTCTAGC
>JAQQZX010000017.1:13313075-13337143 GCA_030068355.1 Notoglanidium maculatum
GTAGCCAGTTGACCTAATCTGCATGTCTTTGGACTGTGGGAGGAAACCGGAGCACCCGGAGGAAACCCACGCATGAACGGGGAGAACATGCAAACTCCACACAGAACCCAGATCGAACCCAGGACCTTCTTGCTGTGAGGCGACAGTGCTAACCACCACACCATTTGTAAATGCAATTGTGTCCTTGTTAATTTGCAAAATGATTTTTTCCAAAAACTTCCATAACTGATTAAATGCTGTTTAAAGAGCAACTCCAGCAGCCTTTTTCCTTGTCATGCCCCAGTCTTCAAACACCACTTGTCACCAGCTGGTGGGTAGCATGCTGTAAAAGCTATGTTAGGGTTATTTCTGCACCTAACATACATAGTCAGCAGACAAAATGATCGAGTCTTTGTCTGTTCAGTTGTCTGTTCCTGTGTTGTCTCTCTCAAAATTGTTCACTCTGCATCTGTTTAAAATCGAGCAGATGCAGTGCGGAAAAGTAGTTAAGGCATCATCACCAGCATGACATTAATAAATGCTCATTTTAAACCTTACACACAGAAAGTGGTGTCCCAAATATAAACTGTTTTATTGGGCTAATTAACTTTATTTGATTGTATAGGATGATAAAGCATGCTTGGAATAATCGGACAGAACATAACTTTTGTTTAAAATCAGAAACGATCAAAATAAGACATAATAATCTTGTAAATCGCAAATTTGCTGGAGTTGCTCTTTAAGGCAAGTACATAAAGGCTGAAACAAGTATTTATGGAAAAGATTGTAGTTAAGAGACTTCAAATATCACACACCAAATGCCTTTGTATGATCAGTGACATGATATCAGATGAGCTATTTGCTCACTTTGCTCATTTGCTCAGGAGATATCTGCTTAATCCATTCCTCTAAAGTAGTAATCCTTTGCTGTATATAATTTACCTGAACTGTGACTCCTCGTGGCTGGTATTCTGCATGAAGACTGCGAGAGAAATATGTTACAAATATCTGGCAGAGAGAAAGTCAGGTTATTTAGTGCACGTGCGTGTTATTTTTATATTTGCTGAATGTATGGGTTCATGTTACCTTTGTAGCCGAGTACAATGTGAGCATGGGCTGAGGCTGAGAACCAGCTTCTGATGACATGTTGATAATAAGACCTTTACGCCTACAGGCAGATGTACACGCATTAATACAAGCAGCTCTGCATTAACATTGACTGATGTCACCAAGACAAAGATCTGTATGTACCTTTCGATCATGTGCGGCAAAATCAGTCTGCTCATCTAAGATACAACACACCCATCATGATCAACCCCATCTATGCGATAATCTCGCTGTACTCTCAGAACAACATGTACTACATTCAGACCAAAATAAACATGTGGTTGTTGATGTGCGTATTGACAGGTTTGTACCTGTGTGACCGACAGGACGTTGCAGTTGATCACTTCAGTGACTCTCTGGAAAGGAATTTAAACAGAATTCAATGCCATTAGCAACATACACACAAACACACTGGTGGTTACGCATCAGTGCTAATGCCACTCTACCTTTTCAGGGTCAGGAACGTCTAAGAAGTTCACCAACATTCCAGCATAATTCATACCAACATTATTCACTACAAAGAGAGAGAGAATTTCATACAATACAGTCAACTTGCCGATTTCAATTCATTCCTCGTCTTTGCTGGTCCCTTATTCTTTATTACAGATTATTGTCTATTACTTTCTCAGGGTGGTGCTTGTAATAGGATATTTGCATATCTGAAAATGAAGACAGGAAGAACAAGTTCCTGCAGGTTTCCTCTCCTATTAACCTGGATAATTTTCAGAAATGGCGATCACATTTTTATATCATGAACAGACTGATTGTGTACTACGCAAAAAAACCAACAACAACAACAAAGTGAGGCACTACACCTGTCTTTATAATGATACTGAAATCTTGCAGGAAATTGTAATCCATGTAAAGCCAGTATAGAGAAGTGATATGGTCAACATCAACTACTTTTAGACTAGCTAACGGTAACGACAAAATTTTCCAATGCACAAATATATTGACTAAGTAGGTAGCCATCCCGCAATCACGATTTTTCTCTTCTACGTTACTTTCTGAGTCAAGGTTGGTTGGCGAACTGAGTAGCCGTTCATCTCACACTCTCCTCCCCCCCTTAAGATTGTTTTACTCTCTGTGGCCCTCTTATTTACTAGAGTACTTGCTTATACCCAGGATGATCTGAGTTCAATGCCCTCATCCTGATTACAGGATGTCTTACAAATATCATTACGCAAAAGCCCTTTGTGAGTAAACTCTGGTGCCAAACTGTCAGTGCAGTAAATACCACACATTGCGGTTAGCTTTCCCCTGATGACCACAGAGGTTATAGAAATGACAAGAAACGTAGCGTAGATATTTTATTTAGAGCTTGAGATAAATATTTTTAAGTGTAACAGTATTACCAATTGCACTTGGACTTGTTCGTTATTGCAACTCTTTCTTGCAATTTTTGTTTCGCTTGACTCATATCATCTCTTTCATATTACCCAGAATGCCAATCTCTAGGCCTTTGAGTTGCTCTGCTATAGCTGGATATATAGCGTGACCCTCAGTGAAGTCCGCCTGAATGACTCGAGTCTGCCGTTTGTAACGCGATTCTGCAACACAAACAAATTTTAGGTCAAAAAAGTACATTTTCATTTACATTGTGCTCTTTATTACTGTTAAAATCTTTGTTGATTTGGTCTGTATGGCGGTAATTAGGATGCATTTCTGCGTAGGATTTAATAACACACCTTTAACATGTATAGAAAATAAGGGTTTCTTGTTATAAGGAGGTAAAATTTGGTTAAATCTTACATCGTGGACCTTTAAGTGTTCTTTGGACACATACGTGAAACACTCTTTTAAGGATTCCTCTCGACTTAAGATGTAATCAATATCGAATACTTTACTTGGAATGAACAAATGTGTTCCAAATGGATACAAATACATAGGAGGAGTACTATTTGTTTTTCTAGAAAGCTTGCCAAAAACTATGCCCTGGTGTCCTGTTGAGACTAAAGGTTTTTATGTTCATGCTGTGAACGTAAGTGTAAGTTCAAGTGCTCAGATATGATGCTTAACATACAGCAATGTATTTATTGTGTTCATTCATTTATCCATAGTAAATGCCTAGCCATAGTCATGGTGGATTAAATTAAGCTACTAGGTTGTTTGTATTTTGGGAAATTTGATCAAATATATCATTATAAATTCTCACTGGCAGGCACAAACAATAATAATAACTTGCAATGTGAGATGAAAAGAAAAACAGCATAAGACATCTCTAGTACAAAAAAAAGAAAATATTATAATGAAGAAACGAAATTCAGGCCAACAGTACTAAACAGATACAACTCAACATGTGACAAAAATATGGAACCTTAAGGGTGCTAGATGGGACTTTTTTCCATGAGAGTAAGAACAAAATGTAAGAACTGGCTCATTATCTCTGTATTTCTGTTCATGTTGGCGCCACAATTCCATGCAGTTCCTGCGTCTAACTTGCTGTCACTCACCGATCTCATCAGCAACTCTGCGAAGCTTCTCTTGCGACCGACTGATCAGAACAATGTCCAGTCCTCGTCTTGCAAGCTAACACACAAATATACAAAACTGCAAGATTTAGCTACAGAATCAGGACATCCGTTCACAACAGAGTGAAGTGAAGTGAGATGTTCTACACATGGGGAAATGTAGATGATCTCTTTGCTTTTATATGCAAATTCAGAATCAGTAAAAGGCTTACTTGCCCTGAATATCAATTTTCATTTCATTCCTTCAACTATCTGTCTCTTTCTTTCAAAGTCAACACTGCATTCCAGCAGCTTAACTTTAAAAGTTTATTAGTCAGTATTCAGCTTAAAGGATATTCTTCAGTAATATTCCTTCTTTTAGTCACTGTTGATAGTTTTTAATCCAAATCATCGTTTATTTTTCTTAATTTCATTTTAATGTAATACACTAGATTTGGTTTAAAAACAACAACAACAAAAAAAGCTGCGTAAAAGCACATTGGCCTTCTTTAAGCTTGAAAACAGATCATGCAAATGAGGTTTGGAGTCTCTGTTGATGATGAATTATCAACATTATCCCATGCTATGCTTGTGGAACATCCACAGGAATCAAAAATGAGCATCTTCTGTTTTGCTAGGCTGATGATACCTTGAACCTGAAAATATTTGAGATGTTCCTCAGGGTTGCCAGGTCTGTGTTTCTTCTGGTAATGTATTTTCTTGTTTTATTTGGTTTCTATTTTATATACTGATATATAAATAACAAAAGGGATAAATGTGCTATGTTATGTTTTGTTAAAAGATTACCATTTGTTTTCTGGCTTTTTTTGCTGTAGTTAATTCATGATGCTTCTATTTATTCTGGCCAAAGAAACTGCAAACTAATGCACAGAAGGAGATGAAAGCGATACTATGAGCTATGAAGTTTAGTTTCTGTTGAATTGATGCAGATAAAGTCCCACTAGCCTCAATGGCGTAGGCTCGTCCAATCCCTGCCGTTGATCCTGTAACCACTGTGGAATGAAAGAAACAGAAATTTTAACAGACAAGATTTTTTCCCCAAAATCCTTTGAGTGGAAAGGTTTGATGTTATTGATACTATCGTCATTATCATCAGGTGTCATTGCTTTTATAACTACTTGCTGAAAAGAATCGAATGGAAATGACTGGAAATTAAAAATTAATCTTTGAACCACTTGTTTCCTTTTCTCAGAGAAATACTTTCGTTTTTTATTAATGTTAACTTCTTGCTATAGTGGTCATACTAGTGCTATAGTATGTCTTTAGAAAAACCACGGCAGGATTATACATTGACACAGATTGCATATTGTCAAAATTCTGTGTAAAGTATTTTTTGCTACATGTTGTGTATCTTGATTATGATCACAAACACCACCACAGGCAGCAGGAACACGGTGTTCCTTCTAATCTTACCCTCGATAATCATCTTGACGGTCTGTGTCATTTGTGTGAATATTTGTCAGTAGGATGCTTTACATAGTACTTCAAATGACAAAGTTGTGCAGGAGGTGGAAATATGTCAGCAATGTCAGACACTTAGTTAATTATACACCAAAGTCCACAAAATCTTGTGTCCATTTACTATTTTTCCTTGTAAATACTATGAACACTCAGTCACTGAATTTTGTTGTGTTATATAAGAAGTGACTGTTTGAACGCCTATTTAGAGCACACGTGCTTGTCGCTGAGTAAGAGTCTCTCGGGTATGTCTTCTGTCTTGTCCCATTAGTTTGAAGATAATTGGACTTCAAGGACCACTGTTGAACCTTTGAGGATAAACTACATTTAAGTTGTTTGTACCTGGAAAGTACCTTTTTAGACATGTTTTTCATTTGTGTAACATAATGTAAGTAATTAATTTAATGTGCATTAAAATAACATTTCAAATATTGTTTCATGTCTTCATGGAAATTGGCCCTAATGGGTTCTCTAAAGGGTTTCCAAGAGTCTTAATTCCCTATAGATTCTAATTATAGTCTGCTTGTTGTACTGTCATGTTCTTAATAAAAAAAATACTTGCTAATCCTAACTGGAAGACAATGAACGCTTTATAATCAGTGCTTCGTTGTTTTCCAGCATAGTCTTTCATAGCAAGTTGCACAAACTCGATTCTTATTTTAAAACACGTTACAAAGAATAGGATTAGGGTAAAGAGCTGGGTTAGTGTTTGGTTTTTTTTACAACCACATTCAGTGTTGTTCATTCAGATTGGTGCAAATTCCCCATAAGGTTAGGCCTTAAGTACAGCATCCTTACAGGTGTGTATGTCACAGAATTCTATTAGGTCCCTTATATTACCAATAAACACAGTTTTTCACATCACCATTAGAGAACACTTAGCACCTCAATAGAAAACCAAACATGGCTAGAACCAGTCACAGGTCCCACGTTACATCATTAGGATGCTTTATATTTTCCGATCAACCCACATGGAAAACACATTACTATCCAACAGAAGCGACAAAAGTAGTAGTTCATTTTGTTTCCCCAATAATCTCAACATGCCACTTCACACCAACTTCTGGAGTCAACCTACTGGCTGGCTGGGGTTCCTTCTGTGTGGAGTTTGCATGGGTTTCCTCATGGTGCTCTGGTTTCTACCACAGCCAAAAGACATGTGGATTAGGCTAACTGGCTACTCTAAACTGCCCACAGACGTGAATGTGATTTTGAGTTGCTGTCTCTGTCTCTCTCTCTGTGTGTGTGTTAGCCTCACGATAGACAGGCAACCTTGCCCAACCTGTTCACATCAACCCCAGTGGGAAAAAGATGTATAAGAAAAGAAGAATCTCAACATGACAGTTCAATTTGAGTTAGGTGAAAACGCAGGATACTGGAAGATGGATTAAACACATAAGACTTGATATTTTTTTAACCTATAAAACCTTTTTTTAAATTTTCCTTTGGAGCATACCTTGCATTATTATAACAGATAAACTGCTCATTAAACAGTTATGACGTCAGAATAGCGCTCTGTCAGGTGTCAAATGTGTACTAAGTGTAAAAATGATAACAGGTGTAGTGGCGTTACCTGCCCACTGTCCGAACTTTCTCAGATCTGTTTGCCAGAATCTGGACAGCATGTACACCTTGAAGCCTTGCCAAGTCCTCCATGACCACTTCAGCAAGTAATACAGCGCCGTGGCGCCACCTAGAAAACTGAGGAAGGATCCCAACCAGCCGCTCTCCGCAGATCCGGCCATGGCAGCTGACTGACTGGAGAGATCAAGCCGTGCGCGCGCGCCTTTAAACTGCTCACGAGCGCTGCCTTATTGATATGCAAGCTCCACCCATATTCCATCCAATACCACCTGCCATTGGTTAGTGATAGCTCATACGGCAAGGTATTAACAAGGCAGATTGTAACTCCGCCTATAAATATATTTTATGGAGCTAGATTTATCTACAGTAAAAATGAAACCTTTTGGAAATGCATGCAGAGCACACAGACATTTTGCATAATATAGCTATAATTACAAATTATTGCAATATCACGTAGCCTAAATGTCATTAGGACACTACGTATAACCGTCCTGATAATTTAAAAACAAATCATACAGTGACGGGATGCGAAACACTGATAATCTAGGTAATAAGTCCAAACAAAGCTCACACACACACACACACACACACACACACACACACACACACACGTATCTGCATATGCCAGGAGGAGAACATAACACACACCGCACATGATGTCCTCAGTGCAAAAGAGAAAGTGCGTCCAGTTTATCACCGCACGCGACACTACCATCAGGGTGCCACAGCTGTCAGTCTTGCTGTAGATGGAACTACTTTGTAGCCACTGTTTTCCAAGTAACCGATAGCTACCCTATACATGCATTTTGTTGCATATGCTACCATGCTTTATGCCCCCTCTACACACGCAAACAAAAAACTGGGGAGTTTCCCTTAAAAGTACATCTTCTCTACCTTTAGTATGCCTCTATTACCCGGAAAGGTGCACGTGTACCTGTATTGCACCTGCAAACAGTGTAAAGTATTACTCTAAATGCTAGTAAAAGAATGGTCAAGAATGGTTGACTCAGGGGGTCGGATCACCCTTCCCAGAATCCTCTGCGCCAAGAAGCAAGTCGCCATTTTCAATTCCACTGATATTCCAAAAACTATCCGCAACAATGTTAAAGGCCGTAGCTTTTACAGCACAATGTGAAATTAAAGATACTTTGTCAATTATTGATATTTTCAACTGTTTCAACCTATCCATTGCATTTTGTATGGACTCGGACTGGCATAGGCCTTCTCAAGGGCAGCCACGAAGCAACGAAAAGATAAGGCATGTTTTGTTCAAACCTTCCATGTATGACACATAGATGATGAAACACTTTGAAATGGGGTTCGAATGGATCACTGACAGTGAATTTGTTGAGGTACAGAGAGGTAGCAGGTGGTGGTCAAACGCTTTCAAAACAAAAACAATGCATTGGATTGTGGGAAATGTGAGCCAGGGTTTTAAGGTGCACAATTTGATCTTAAAGATACATTATATTAGCATCACCATGTAGCAGATACATTAAAAGTACCAAAGTTGTACCCTTGATGGAACCACCGCAGTACCATCAATCAACAGTAAATCATTGTTACGTGTAATATTACTCATATTACCATACATCATCTGAATCCTGTAGTATTAATGTAAGTAACATTGAAATTATTTGTATAGCCTCAAAATTGTGTATGTTTATAAGACATCTAGGCCCGAGCTTATATCTGAAACATTTCATGGTTGTGCTTCAAAATCTTAAATTTCAAAAATATATAACATTTATGTGACTGTTAACATGAACTGATCATACAAAGCAATACAGGACATTATAGTAAAACCATAAAGTTGAAATAATATTTATTTAACAGTCTGAGATTTTATGAAAAACCTGACAGTTACAGTAGACCATTGTAGCCACAAGAGGGCACCAGTAGTACGTTTCATAATTTAGACTCATTAATGATCTTCTATAATATTATATATAACAAAGCATAATAGGATAATAAGATAAGTTACTCGATATAATAAGTAATATACAGTAGCCCATATACTATAGTAGTTAATTATTCATATAGCAAAGTTTATAAAAATCTTGCAGCTTAAGGTGTTACGTAAATAAAACAAATGCAATAAAATATTCTGCTATAACA
Source organism: Notoglanidium maculatum (assembly GCA_030068355.1). Lineage (NCBI taxonomy): Eukaryota > Metazoa > Chordata > Actinopteri > Siluriformes > Auchenoglanididae > Notoglanidium > Notoglanidium maculatum. The sequence goes on from JAQQZX010000017.1 coordinate 13,321,793, forward strand.
TATTATACGATATAAACTGCAAGAAGGATCATATCAAGAAAAAATAGAATTAAAAAAATTAAATGGACTTTTCGACACAAATATGCCACATGAATATGAAGTATTGAAAGGTAAGTAAAGCAAGAGTAAAGTTATTTAATAGTTTTACTTAAAGATTTCCAAACATTGCACATTTCAATCTTTTATTGCAAAAATAAAAGTTTCCTCCCTAGTTGTCTGATTTAACTTTAGGAAAATATCAGAGATTTGAAAAGTTCAGAACACTTTGAAACAGAAAGGAATATGACTTGTTGAACAAAAAAACCCCAAAACAAACAAACAAACAAAAATAAAAACAACCAGTCAGGCGTAGTCAAGTCCCGAAATTTTAATTTTGATTTAAAAAGTGTACAAAATCAAAAGGGAATGAGTACAAATTAGGTTATGGATTATTAAGCAGGACAACCTGCTTAAATACCGGATGATAAAGAGGAAGCAGTCGGAACATAAAAAAACACCAAAAACTTTTTATTTTTTTATTTTTTATTTTTTATTTTATTTTATGAAAGGTAATGCTTTAGGAAAATGCCCCAGTAAACACCGCAAATCACAAATTCACAAATAGCCTAAGCACACTGCTCTTTCACATTTATAAACAGTAAGAATATTTTTTCTGGAAAACTAAAGCATTAATCAAAAAAGCACGTCTAGGTCAAACTGATATCTTTATAAAAAGTGTCACCCTTATTGTGATTTTCATCAAACCTTCTGCTGGTTTAGCCTGCGTAAACCACACCAGCTAATGTTGTACTGACAGTCAGAGGTGCAAACACTTGATTTTGAAGAGAAAGTGAAACTGTGAATTCTGCAGGAATTCCCCTGCTTGTTATTTTCAACATTAAACACTAGCTTTCCCAGCATTAACCAGCTTTTACAGGAGTGCGTGTGTGAGACAGACGGTGGTCTTTACTGAGTGCCAGGTAAGGAGCTTCTTTATGCTTTAACCATTTATTTGTTTCTCAACAGGAGAGATTCCTTCAAGCTCGGAGTCCATAAAAACATGCTCTCGTGTTGTACCTTGGGTTGTATGTTTATTAACCTGCTGTAGGGTTCTTCAAAAGGGCCATTGTATAGTTGAGAGTTTTTACTTTCTTAAAAAGGTTTTAGTTGGGAAACCTTTCTAACAGGAAACCACTTTATTGTGGCTCGATGAATATTGGAGTCAATTTGAGTCAAACCAAAAAGCGTTTCTTTATGGAACGTCTTTTATAGGATATATAGGCATTACAGTAACAGTAACAGAGTTGACCTTCTCCACTGGCTATAGTCCAGTAACAGAGGTTTCATTTGTACGGATTTCAGTATCTGCTCCTGAGTGGTATCAACAAGTACTTAGGGCTAACTTTGTGGTGTTATGTTTGTGCAATCAAAAGGTAGCACTTTATTTTTATACAGAGGGAAATTGCTTTCATTTTCTCACGAGGTGTTGACTTAATGTTTCGATAAGGACATTTTGGACATTTCCACCATCCTCATTTTACTTTTCTCATGCTGCAGGACATCAATGAGCCCTATGTTGGCAATTGTATTGCAGCTACTATTAACTGATTAACCAAATGGCTGACCAGATAAAAGAATAATATTAATCCAAGATCTTTATGTTGAACTTAACAATGTACTATTAATAATTAATGTGGCTGCTTTGGGGCCAGTTCTTAATGTCCTGTCAGATTATTCATGTCTGTTCTTCTTTTCTTTGGTCCTATTAATTAAACACTCCATGTTATTCCCCATTTACACCTCACCATCTTCTCTGTCTGCCTAATCTATAGGTGCTGCCAAGAAGGATCGAAGTCATGAGCCATTCCACAGCAAAGCCAAAGGTGAACTCTGTGCACCCTGTGTGACATCACAGCACTTAGTGCTTGCTATTTTCAGGTTCTAAACCTAGCAGGGAACTGAGTGAGAGACTTAAGCTAATAAAAGCTATTTTAGCACACCATGCTTGTGCTTAGGTCTGACGCAAGTAAGAAAGTAAATAAGGCTGTGTTCTAAACCAGTATTCAGTTGGTCTATATTAGTAGTATTTTTACAACCAAGTTGATTTTAAAGAGCGTACTGATCCAAAGAATGATCCAACATCTACTCAAAGACTAATTTATTGTAAAGGAAGTTTATCTTGCTTTAAAACAGCTCTACCAGTAAAACATACATCAATTTTTCTCCTGCCATGTTTCATAGTGAAACCTTGCCTTGTGTAGTTCTTGTCCCGAAGAACCATTAGTATTTCCTTTTCCACTCAGACGGATGTTCAGTGTTAGTGCAAATCCTAGAGCAACTCCTTCATTAAACCCAACAGGCTGTTTAGATGCTGTTTTTTTTTTTTTAAATCCCTTCAATGCAAACTGTTATTTATACTGAATGGATAACTAAATAAGTTCCAACATAAACTTGTTGGGTTTAATTTGTGGGCTGACACAGTACTGACACAGTAAGGAAAGAGCTGTTCATTGTCACTAGGTTTAATAGCAGGTCCTTACTCTGAGAGATGCTTGTTTGTTAGCTTCATAGATGTTTAATAAAATGTTAGGAAATATATTCTCATACTCATTTTATTGCTTGACTGGTCCAGGTTTCAGGCCCAATTATTCAGTGTGCCTAATAAAACTCTTTACAATATATTATAGGAATGTTCTCATACATTTCTCTGGAAAATGTTTATTCCGTCTAAGGATCAGCCCATACATTTCTAAGTCAACGCAGTCCAAATATTAGAAAGCCTTTGCCTCACTTCGACTTATATTTTGCTCTTACATCTCTTGCTTCCAGTGTCCAGGTTGCCATCAGAAACTTGACCCAAAATCGGAAGGGCAGTGTGTTACGTGCCCATTGTGTTCCAAAGCAAAACGTCGTGTGTTTAACTTCTGCTGGGATTGTCAGAGAGAGTGGCCAAGCAAAACTTCAACAAACAGCGCCTGCACACAGCCAAAGTGCGCCCTCAGGGCTGCTCTGCTTGCTGACAAACGGATCAGTGATCCCAACAGTTCAGCAATGGGATGCCCCTATTTCCGGGCCTGTCCTAAGTGCAGTGCCCTGCTCACACACAACGGACGAGGCTGCCCCAACATTAAGTGCCCTAATTGCTTAACAACATTCTGTTTCCGCTGTCTTCGCCCAAGATGCTTTCTTACTGGCTTGATTCTGGCTGATTTCATAATTGAAAGGCACATGTTGAATCAAATAGAACAATGTACTATTGTGGAAAACAGCCAGAGTCTGATGGCACTTCCATAATCATTCTGTAGGAGTCAAAATCAAAATATCTACCATACAAATAAGTAAAATTTCATTGGAAATCTTTAAAATACAGTTTAAGTCATACTGTGCTTCTTTTGATATGAAAATAATTTCACTGTTTTTAATTAAAATATAATTAAATAATGTTAAATTTAATCTTTCATTGATAGGTAATATGTAATCAAATATTATTTCTTTGTGCAAAGGTAAATGTTTGGAAAAAATCTATAAAATGTTGAATGCAAGGAAACTTATTAACCTACCCATTAAAGAGAATTTAAAAATTAAAGTGTGTTTTTTTTATCATGTTTTTTTTTTTTTTATCAAGATTTTATCATGGTTACATTTTTGAACTTTGAGTCATAAATACACCTTTTTCCAGGAAAAAGTTTACCTGTCAATAAAATAAATTAACTTTTTGTGACAGTGTCTTCATTTTACAGTATGTAATTATTTAAGCATTATTAATTTACAGTATTAAAATGAATGCCGTAATGCCCGTTACAGGAGTTTAATATATGCTGTGATTAAAATAAATATGGCACCCTATTACTATAACAACAGTTACAGTACTGTGATTATTACTGTAGGTACTGTGATTAAATTTTCAGTAAGCATACTGTGGAATGGACTACAGCAACTTGCTAATTGCTGTCAACGAATTACTGTACAATATCATTTACATTGAATATAAATATAAATTGCATAAAATGCACTTCAAAAATTTCATTTTACCAAGTGAAAACAGCATGCATATACATAAGTGAACTTATCAAATGTTTCTATTAATATTTTGTATATACTATTTCATATATTTTGCATGTAATATTTTGTATATAATAAAACAAACATTTAATAAAACAAATATTAAAACATTAAAAATATTTTGCTAATTCTATGCTTGAAACAATCATATTACATTGGCAGATATATTTGCCATTTTTTTGTAAAAATAAATGTATAAGAAATATCTTCACTTCTCTCTCTCTCTCTCTCTCTCTCTCTCTCTCTCTCTCTCTTTTTACTGCATATCTGTATTCAGAGTTAAAGTAATTGTTTTTGTCTTTCCGTCTCTCTTTCTTTCTACTGATGGCTTGTAAGAGGCTTGCAGGTTGAAGATTAGTATAGCACAACCCAAGCTGTCTAATCTTATTAGACCAACTGGACCATATCAGTGCTGAGACAGTGGGACACTCACACACAAAGATCAAGGGTCAGTAAGAAAGAAACAAGATAAAGAGAATACATGCATTTCCAGAGTTTTATATGATGTCTGATTTAGCATCAAAAACCATTCTTGACTCTCTACCATCATGTTCTTCATACCTACATTACCTGCGCCCCATGTCTCACTGCCAAACTGCCACTGTTGGGTCCTTGGGCAAGACCCTTAACCCTATTAGTCCAACCTATCCACACTGACCCTCACGTTGAAATGGGAAAATGATGTAAGAAGAAGAATGGGACTAACAGAAGCCAAACCAATAAGGTAGTATAGACAGATGGCTCTGCATAGGGAATCAACCACTAAACAGAAATAAAGGAATTATTAATTGGATCAAATGAAAATGGATATGCTTTTTAAAATGATCCGAAATCATATATTTATACCAGGCCAAATCAAAAACTTAATCCTTTTCTGAGAAATGAAGATTCATCTACTTTCATAGATGCGTCTGGATGCTAGATAAAGTACATTAGAACAACACTGCAAAACATTCATTCAAATAAAATATCCCTAAACTCCCTGTGGGAGTCCTTTCTCCCATGAGATATTCAGAGCTAATCATTATGAGAAACATTTCTGAAAACTACTTCAGTTCAGTGAAGCCACTTATCTCTGGCTGAATAACTGTTTAACTTGTTTGTCCTGATATATGGGTGCTTATAAAGAAGACTCCATATCAAAAACCTAAAAATATGCAATTCTGTCATTGTAGAAAATAATTTCATAAAAAGTTATGTTTGGAATCCTGCATCCTGATCTGAGACGAAGAGAAAAGGTTCTGTTTTATACCGCTAGATGAGGACCTTCATGTGCATGGTGTAAGGCAGCTAAGCTTGTAGAAAATTGTGTTTTCACAGCAAGTGGCATATTAGAGGGAGAATAGGCCCACCAGCTTAGAGAGTGAATAAAGCTGATTTATCTGTTGGACCTACATAGCTGCTAATGACTGGGACAGAGGACTCTAACACATGGCTATCTCCCGAAGAGGAGCTGACAGGTAAGGAGGAGTTTACACTTGCATTGGTGGTATTTTATAGTGGGTGTCTACAAGAGCTCCCAAGCATGATGTTCATTGGATATATAAGAACATTTTCAAATCCCTTTCTAGCAAACTGGAGATATACTTGAAACGTTATGGTTTGTTATTTATACATGTACAACTATAAATGAAATTCTGCCCTATACTGATGAATGCAGTCCAAGCTTTGTATGAGTTACATCTGTTTGAACAAATTAAGCTCCGCCCCACTAAAACCGATTGGTATATGGCAGCCACATCTCATTGTTTATTTAAATTTCAATATTTTTGTTATTTTCAAGGTTCAGACTCAACAAACTTAGAACAATTAAAAAATTGCCACCTAAAAAAACAAACTCTCAATAAGTTGAACATTACATTAAATTGCCCCTTTGAGAAGGTCTTATGAAATATTCCCAAAGCGTATTTATATACATACAGACACAGACATACTATTCACTCACATACACACTCTATGAAAAAAGCTGTGTGGATTAACCACTAAAGAAGGTCAAAAAGTCACCACTTGGACTCGGCTTTCGTCCACCCCTCCTTTGTCCTCCACTTGTCCTCTCTCACTTCCTTTGCTAAATCTGTCTATTCCAAGTAAGAGCCAGAGCTCAGAGAAGCAATTGCTCTATCTACTCTCCCCCCAAAAGGCACCTCGGTTTGGGGAAAGACCTAGTCCAACACGGAGCCTCTAACTTCAAGGAACCATAATTCTGTAATTATGGGAACCAATTAAAGGGATTTCTGATTTTAAGGAATACAAAATTTTTTGGAAATATTTTTTTTCTAACCTTGTTTGTATTAATATATTTTTATGTTCATTTTTATATTATTTATATTTTCTTTTTTTGTGTGTGACACACTTTTATTTTTTACTTAAAGAGCATAGTGCTACTGAAACTCTGGCTTTCCACAGACTCCAGGGTTCTAATGGAAGGTTCATTCCAGAAGGCCTTTTTTTAGGCACATCAATCCAGGTTATTATAATCTTTGTTCTTTACTGCTCTGAAATCATTGCCTTAAGTTTATTTTGTATAGGTCTTTACTACCATTGTCAGTTAATTGGGTGGAACATTTCACATCAATATTATATTAAAATGCTCTTGCAATAATCCTGTGTTAATATCTCCACCAAAATGACTGGCCTTGTGGTTTGATGTTTTCAACTAATAAACTTGAGGTGTTTTCGATACTACGTAATTACTTGTGTTAACAAAGGTTAGATGTAATCTCAGATGGAAATATTTAGAGAGTGTTTCCTAGAAAGTTTTTAAAGTCAAACTTAATTTCCATTGTATTATCTGTATAATATTATAATGTATATTAGTAAAGTGGAAAATAATAATTATATATATATATATATATATTTAATAGGCTTCTGCGTAGGTGTCATAGGATTATGGATGACTGTGTCCATGGTTCTCATAGCTTACATTAAAAAACTAGTAGTTCCATAAAATAGCAATGTTCATCACACAGTGAAGTCTTAGTACATTTTGTACTTTCATCAATTTGAATAAATGTGCTAAGCCAGTGATACTATTCATGAGCACAACACCAGGTATTCAGGCAGATATGTTGAAGGTTAATAACATGGCTGTAGCTAAAACTTCACATAATCACCTAATAAACTCCCCAAAGTTTTGTATGAAGCTACATTTCTCTGATATATCTGACAGGAAGTCAAGTAAAATTTAGGAGGTAAACATCATTATTTAAGAACATGCTAAAGAGTAGGATGAGGGCATTTAAATGAGTGAATGTGTATATCTATAAACATAATATGGAGGGAATACCCCATAAAAAGGAAGAACCAGAAAAAGTCAGTTCATCAGAATAAAGGGATAAAGGATTTTAGTCTTCACATTCCTTGGCCCATGTAGTGCCCAGGGCTAATAATGCCCAGTTCTACTAATTAGCTTGCCAGACACACAGGGGTAAATAAGCACATAACCTGCTGCAGAGGCACTGTGCACTCACTAACATGTTGCTATCTTCAGCACTCCAACAGATGGCACCAGGTTGATTAGGTGGATAAGATGATGACAAGGTTAGAAATTAGCAACCATGCAAGCTATGTAAGACTGTGAATTTTGAAAGTGAATTTTGAAAGTGGCATTGTAATGTAAATGTTTACATTTTATCTACGTGTTCTAACATACATTTGGTCCTCTAACAACACTTCTCTGATATCCCTGACTCAACCCAGGAGAAACAAAATGACTGCCCACAGAGACTCTAACTTCCTCTGGCAGTCGCACCATCCACGATGGCATGCAGAACCTTTCACAGAATGCAAGAAAGAACAGAAAGGAGCAACTCAACATGACACAGAGGACCCAAACACTAGGACACATGCACCCACATCTTCAAACTGTTTACTGCATAGGCATTGGTGGAGGGGGAATTGGTTTCTCCTGCTCATAGTCTGTTATTTGCCCTGTGAGGCTTGGGGTGCCACTTTCAAGATTGCGCTGGTGGGACCCTGGACATGTGACCTCATGTACTCCAAAGCCCTGCCTGACCTGGCTGCCCGATTGGCTATGGCCCGCATCAACAAAGACCCCTACCTCAGTAAAGGATACTGGTATGATTACACCTTGATCAATGAGGACTGCCAGACTTCCAGGGCTTTGGCCCACTTCATTGAGTTGGAAGGGTATGGCTCTGTTTTCCTTGGGCCAGCAAACCCAGGATACTGCACCTCTGCTGCTCTTCTGGCCAAGAACTGGAATGCAGGCATCCTGTCCTGGGCATGCCTGAAAGCCAACATGGATGATGGGACACACCCAACATTCCTGCGGCCTCTGCCGCTCTCGTCCCGGGTGCTGTTTGCTGTTCTGCGCTTCTTTCACTGGGCACATGTAGCAATTGTGTCAGACAAAAATGACATATGGGAGGCAACTGGACAGGAACTTGCTGCCTCACTGCGTACCCTAGGCCTACCCATCAGCACTGTGGTTACCATGGAGATGGATGAAGATGGGCCCCGGCAAGCCTTGGAGAAAATCCGAGAGGCAGATCGTGTGAGAGGTGTGTGCTTAATAGAGGCTCGAAACATTTGTATTTATATTGATATACATCGATGATTATCCTGGGACCATTATCTACTTTAACAACTATAAATCTGTTTGATTTGACACTGCAACCCAGTATAACTCTACTCAATCTGTATTGGCACAGGAAAATTAGGTCTCCGGTTTCTTGAAGTATCATAATTGTCATAAGTTCCTTCTCCAGTTGGATTAATTCTATTTCCCCAAAGAGTATCTTGATTGTCTTAAACAAAACATAACAAAACATTGTGCTGACTCAGTTGGGTCATCCTTACCTGCGTGTGTATCTATCTGTCTCTCTCTGCAGTGGTCATCATGTGCATGCACTCTGTTCTTATGGGTGGAGAGGCTCAATACAAGTTACTGACCATGGCAATGCATATGCGCATGATAGATCGTGGTTACATCTTTATCCCATATGACACCCTACTCTATGCGCTGCCATATAAAAATGTGACCTTCTCAGTACTGGCCAATGACACCCAACTGCGGCGGGCATACGATGGAGTCCTCACCATCACCATGGACCAAGGAGATCAGAACTTCTATGAAGCCTTCAAAGAAGCCCAGGATAGCTACGAGATCCACAGCAGTGCTAACCCTGAACAAGTGAGATTTGGGGGTGGGGTTACAGTATGACTTCACTCTTGAAGCTTGAAATTAAAACATAAATATAAGATGTAGCAGAGCAAGCGTACACTAGAATACAGAGATGTATCAAACCTAGTATGGGATCATATATACCAGCTTATACTGGAGGTATGTTGGACAGGTTCATGTTCAAGATAGAACCTTTAAGGGTTCACTCAGAAAGAATGAAAACCCCTTTGTGGTGCCACATGGAACCTAGTCAAGTAAAGCTAAATCCATTGACAAAAAGGGCTCATTTACATTTTTGCCAACGCTTCCAAGATATTCAGAAATGTTTAACTGTACTAACTGTAATAATTAATATGTTTTAAAATAAACATAACGGCTTTAGCCGTCTTGAGAGTCTCCTTTTCCTCTTAAGGTCTCTCCATTCTTTGGCACCATCTACAACATGCTGTACTACACAGCCATGACGACAGAAAACAGTAGGTTGGCTGGAGGTGGCCGACGGGTGACAGGTGAAGCTCTGGCTCAGAACAAGGGAGGCTTTGAGTTCAGTGGCTTCAATCAACCCATTTCAGCAGGCATCAGTGGTGAGGGCATGCAAGCACGCTATGTGGTGCTGGACACAGATGGCACTGGTGTCACCCTCCAGCGGACACACGTCCTTGAGGCGCCACACACTTATGGGACATTTGGTGCAATCAAGTACATGGGGAAGTCCATCCACTTTGCAGGTGCCTCCCCCAGCACTGACCCCAACTGCTGGTTCAGCAGCTACGTTGCCTGCAGTGGTGGTAAAACAGGCCACGATGGCCTATTCCTTATTTTCATTTTGAGAATAGGTGTAACATAAATGAAAGACTTAGTCAACATTAAAACAAGGACTGAAAACCTTTTAAGGTTGCAACAAAAATTAGTATCTGATTTATTACTTTCATTATCTTATTCTTATTTGTACTGTTATTCTAGTAATATCGTTTGATTATATTCATTTGTTGCTGTATTTTCCAAGCTTCACTTCCTCATTTCTTTCTTTCTGGGCAGGACTGGATGGAATGACCTTCTTTTTCCTTTGCCTTGTTTTCTGTGCTTTAATTGCTGCAAGTGTTTTCCTCTACCACATGAAGTACGAGTCTATTTTCATGGTTACTAGTCCATTTCTATTGGGATTCTGCCACTGACACGTGCAGAATTCATATTTTTGTCTGAATTCTGTTTATACATTTCTTAATTATGATATATTTTGTGTTTTTCTGTGTATGTAGGATGACAGGACAATTGGGTATGTTGGGAAGGTTTGGAGGGGGTGGTATTTCAACCCCCTCTAAGATAGTGCTCACACTTGATGACCTGGTTTTTATCAACACACAACTGAGCAAGAGGGTTAGTAAATCCAAAACTTAGTGACTCTTAGTCTGCTCTTTTTCTTTTTCCTTTCTGTATTTCACATATACAGTAGGTCTGTCCTGCGTTTATAGTCATTTCATCCTCTTTTTGGCCATGTTTGAACTCTTTCGTGTGCAAAAAGATCAGTTTTATATCTATCTTTGTACTTTATTATTTTACTTACTTGCCTATGCACCTTGACTGTGTTTGCATGTATCATATTCTGTTCCATGAGCAGCTAATTCTACTCATACCACAGCATTTCAATGTACATATCAACACACAACTGAGAAAATGATAAAATTGCAAATAATGCTAAATAATTTTAAACTTGACACTGTGCAAATGATAAACTTGACTTGATTGTCAGTCAAATGGTACAGGTCTGTGATGAACTTCTTTCTATCTATCTATAGAAACTAAATGAAGAAAGTATGATGAATAGTCAGTTAGATGAGAAAACCCCTCGTCACTCCTCAGGACGAAGCTACTTCACGTCCACCCCCGAAATCTCCAATGTGGCTGTGTTTGAGGTGCGCGAACATATGGAATTGTAGTTGTGAGAAAATGTACTCATAAAAACATTCAAGGTATATTTTAATAACATGTATGATGTTTATGGTCTTTTATTCTTATTAAGTTTGTGTGCTGTCAAAATGTGTGTTGGCAGGGTGACTGGGTATGGCTGAAGAAATTCCAAAATGGAGACACAGTCACAGAGATCAGTGACAACACGCAAGCCATCTTCATTAAGGTACGAGATAAAGAAAGAGAGAGCAAAATGAAATTAATGAATCAGTGACCTGACAACAGTGAGACACAAAAGTGAAAGGGAAGCAGAATGGATGGCATAAGAAAAGTCGTGAGAGAATGCATGATAAATGACAGACAGTGTGAGTAGAAAGCTTACATGTCTCTCTCTGCATCCGCAGCTGAGGGATATGCGTCAGGAGAATCTAAACCTGCTCCTGGGCCTGTTCCTGGACACAGGGATTTTTGGCATTGTGACTGAACACTGCACAAGAGGCAGCCTTGAAGACCTACTGAACAACGAAGAAATGCGTCTTGACTGGATGTTCAAATCCTCCCTGCTTATGGACCTGATCAGGGTAAGAGAGAGAGAGAAAGGGAGATACAGATAAATTATGTTACCTGATATATAAAATGTCACTAGCATTTGGTGTTTATAAAAGGTGCTTGATCTTTCTCTCTTGGTTTTATTCTTTAAAATGACATTCTATTAGCAAATAAAACACAGTCTTAAAAAAATACTATAGTCAGGCCTTCTAAATGGTTTAAAAGTAATTTTCTAAAATTCTCACACTACAGGTATTTTATTTAACAAATACATATCTCACCTACTAAGGTAAATGCTTGTCTTCCGCCTTTGACCATGATTATTAGCAAGACTAGCCAAACGTTAGCACATAGCAATGTATCTTCTGTAGTACTTATCTTTTCATATGTATCACATCATGTCCCCATCAAGGACCCTGACTGTTAATTATAAGTCTATAATCTTAATATTCATACACGGGGTACGCCTTTGTGTTTTATATTCTATATTTTGTAAGTAATATTATTGATAATGTTCACTTAGTCTGCAATTCGGTCGCTACCTCAGTCGCTGTGTAGTGATGTGTTGTCTGTGAACGAGTCGTCTCTTTGAGCAGGCGGTTTTAGGAGAACGACTTGTATGTGTGAGCTGGTTTTTCCCCTTACTGTATTCTTCCTTTTTTTCTTTTCTCGTAGACCTTGGTAGTTTTTTCAGTGTCATTTAATTAAAATGAAATTCCTACATTGGCACTGTCTTTACTCCAGGAAATGTGCAATGAATTGACTCTTCAAAGATAGGGAGTCAATTCATCAGTCAGAGACATCAGGTCCGTGGACGCTGTTCCGCACGAATAAAAACTTCTCTTGTCCTCTTTTTTGACACTTATCTCTGTTTTTCTTCTGTCCTTGGTTGGTTATCCCTCATTGTCTTTCAGGGAATGAAGTATCTGCATAATCGGGGTATCAATCATGGGCGTCTGAAGTCTCGAAACTGTGTGGTTGATGGCCGGTTTGTTCTAAAGGTGACAGATTATGGTTTGAACAAAATCATGAGCTCCCTAAACATCTCCCAGGATTACAGCAAGCCAGAGGGTAAGAATAGGATGTGTGGATACATAACCAAAAGATGTTGGCCGCAGGCTGTGTGGATCTTTATCTTGACTAAACTTGTGTAAACTACAAGTTTGCATATTTTTATTATGAGATGTGACTTGAGGTCCATATTGATGATAAGCATAGCCTCCACCCAAACTTTCTCAACATGATGATCAAGGAAATAGATATAGGAGATAGATTAAACACTTGTTGCTTCATTGTTGGTGGAACAAAGATGATACTTGAGCATGCTTGTTTAAATGTGATGGAATAAACCAGCAGACTGACTTTGCAGAATGTGACTGTGCATATGTATTACAAGTCTGGTGAAGCATTTCATCTTTCTTTATCTGCAGATCAGTTGTGGACGGCCCCAGAACTCTTGAGGAGCATGAAGCTGATGAACAAGGGCACATACAAGGGCGATGTCTACAGCTTTGCCATCATCATGCAGGAGGTCATCTCGCGCTCTGCTCCCTTCTGCATGCTCGACATGCCTGCAAAAGGTCTCACACGCATATACATTCACTTGAACTTTATTTGTATAGTGGTTTAACAATTAACACTGAAGGGAGAATGAATATGTGAGGAAACATTTTGTGTGTATGAATCACTAGAAGATGCAATAAAATGCGAGTATGGTTGTTGTGTGTGCAGAGATCATAGATAAGGTATGCAATCCTCCTCCTCTCTGCCGACCCTCTATATCGATGGATGAGGCTCCACTGGAGGTCATTCAGATCATGAAGCAGGCCTGGAGCGAAGTGCCAGAGCTGAGACCCTCGTTTGAGGAGATCTTCAAACAGGTACAGACAAACAAACATAAGCAGAGACTATTAAGGAAAGAATGTATGCCATTCTTTAATTGATAAGACAATGGTAATAGTTTGCTAATTGCTGTGGTATAAAAGAAAAGAACACTTTAAGAAATGTTGTTATTGAAAAAAAGGTTGGTGACAGTAATTATGCTTCATCACATCCATGACACAAAGACCCATGCGTGTGAACATAAGCAAATATACACAGAATTGCAATGTTGGCTGTAGCAATATCTATATCTATATATATAAACATGTACTCATACTACTAAGAATATTTCAGAAGCTTATTGTCTCTCATTCTATATTTGTCTCATGAACCTCTGTGCATTTTTGCTCTACTGTAGTTCAAGACAATCAGTAAAGGAAAAAAGACCAACATCATTGACTCTATGCTACGCATGCTGGAGCAATACTCCACCAATCTGGAGGACTTGATCCGTGAGCGAACAGAAGAGCTGGAAGTGGAGAGACAGAAAACAGATGCTCTTGTGGCCCAGATGCTACCCAAGTTAGTCTCTCTCACATACGCAGACACATAAAACCTCATACACTGGATCCAATCACTGTAAATTCACACCATCATTTTATTTCTCTTCCACTCCAACCAGGTCTGTTGCTCTAGCTCTGAAGAAAGGGAAGCCAGTGAAACCGGAGCATTTTTCAGAGGCAACACTGTACTTCAGTGACATTGTGGGGTTTACCACCATCTCAGCCCTGAGTGAACCCATCGAGGTGGTGGACCTTCTAAATGACCTCTATACTCTGTTTGACTCTATCATTGGCATGCATGATGTCTACAAGGTATTGCAACATTATAACAATGACCAATTTGTAAAACTTTATAACCTAAAAAAATAAATGTTGCAACTCAACCTGGGTCAGCCATATCCGTGGTGTGGTTGATGATTTTATAAAAATGCATTAAGGCCATACTAAACTTTGCTATAGGCATTTCAAAAATAATGGTTTTTGAAAACAAAATGTAATACAATGGTTTGTAGTATACCATTAAGAAATAAAAATAGTTATAAATGTCATTGGATTGACCATGAGAAAGGCAAGAGTTACTGCATCATAAAACCCAAGATATGGTATCAAAGGTGAGGGATGTGTTTATAATTTGTGTATTCACTAAGTCAGGATTTTTTGGTAAAAGAAAAAAAACAACTCTTTTTTGTTGGCTTATGAAATTTTTTGTGGAACTGCCACATAAAGCAAATACGTTATTTTATAAAGAATATAGATCTTCAAAACAGGTTTGGGGGAATACTTTATAAACTTGCTCAAAGGGTCCAACAGTGGTTCTTTCTGGGATTGGACCCATGTTGGAACTATCTAGCAGAAAAATGTATAATATATGTAGATTGAATTTGTCTGAATGTGTTTGAGAGTACTGCTGTGTTCCTCATCTCTTTTACTGCTTTTTTGACTGACAGGTTGAGACCATTGGCGATGCGTACATGGTGGCATCAGGAGTCCCCACCCGCAATGGCAACCGGCATGCAGCCGAGATGGCCAACATGTCTCTGGACATCCTGTCCTGCATTGGCACATTCAAAATGAGACACATGCCCAGTGTCAAAGTCAAAATCCGCATTGGACTCCACTCTGGTAATGAACTATTTTGGTTTCATATGTAAACTGAGAGACATAACAGGTGTCCAACATGCAATCAATGCCATCCATAAAGTAGCTCAAACATGACCAAAGACAACGCTACATGTCTGCTTATCACGGTGCAAGTGGTTAGCACTGTCGCCTCACAGCAAGAAGGTCCTGGGTTCGATCCCCGGGTCACCCAGGGTGCCTTTC
>JAQQZX010000017.1:13341649-13383333 GCA_030068355.1 Notoglanidium maculatum
CTGGGTGACCCGGGGATCGAACCCAGGACCTTCTTGCTGTGAGGCGACAGTGCTAACCACCGCACCACCGTGCCACCTCAATATACCAATGAATTCAATGAATTGAAGCTATTCGTCCACTCACAGATATGTAATATTGGAAAATTTTCTTAAATAAATAAATGAACAAGTATAGAAGTTTTGTCTCATTTGTTTAACTGGGCTCTCTTTATCTACTTTTAGGACTTGCGTGAAATATGCAGTTTGCAATAAAGCAAATTGCAGTAAAGCAATTTGCATACTTATGCAGAAATATAGAAAATTCTAAAGTATTCACAAACTGTCAAGCAACACTGTATATGCAAGTAAATAAATTTCTTCGGTAATAATAATAATAAAAAAAACTTTTCTAAAACCATGGAAGAAGTGTAAATAAGAAATAAGAGAACATTAACATTATCAAAATTACCTTTTTATGTTTACATTAAAAAAGTCAATTTTATGTATGTATGTATTTATTTATTTATTTGGCATTATTTCATCATTGTGTTCTTAGGGCAACACCTATGCCTGAATAATAAAAGTTTCTCTTCCTATAATTCTGATTTTGATTCTAATTTTCATTCTGAGTCTGCTCCTAATCTAATCCTAATCTTATTCTAATCCTGAACAAAAAAAAAAAAAAAGATTTCATGTTAATTAGAGAAACTGAGGCAACCATGATTAATATTGGAGAAAAAATTACTGTTGTTTCATCTATGGTAAAAATCTTTAACATGACATTTATAAGGCTGGCACAGTGGTGCAGTGGTTAGCATTGTTGCTTCGCAGCAAGAAGGTTCTGGGTTTGAACCTGCCTGCCGACTGGGGTTCTCTCTGTGCCTGCATGGGTACTCTGGTTTCCTACCAAAGACATGTGGATTAGGTCGAGTGGCTACTCTAAATTGCCCACAGATGTCAAGGTGAGTATAATGTCTGTGTTAGCCCTGCGATGGATTGGTGACCTGCCCAAGGTGTACCCTGCCTTTTGTCCAAAGTCAGATGGAATTGGCTCCAAGTTCCCTGCAACCCTTAATGGATAAGCATTATAGATAATGAATGGAATGAGTTATTCAGAAGTAAACAGTACATAGAGTTACTTCCAGCAAGTAGTCTTTGAAGTGATGTTGTGCAGTGCCCCCTGTCGGTTTACAGAAGGCTCACACAGGAGCTGCTGGTGCATTGCAGTACTGACCTCTACTGGGGACACAAAAATGTGTTAAAGTTTAAAATAAAATTGCATGACACAAATTTCCTGAATTTCTGAAAATAGGTTGCTTAAATATGACTAAGTTATAATATAACATAATATAATATAATTTATAGGAAATGAGGAGAAGACAAATGATGCTGTGATGTTGTCTTCTCTCACCATGTGCCTTATTACAATATACAATAATATTCATGCAGGACTGATTGGTGTAGTTTAGTCAATGCAAATATATGGAGCCCCTTGCTGTTTTATTTATTTATTTATTTATTTATTTATTTATTTATTTATTTATTTATTTATTTAAATAGATCTTAACAAATGCATTGCAGAATATTATGCTTTTTTTTTTTAGAACCACAAAGAAATTTCAAAAATGATGAAAATTTGAAATGATCTAGAGGCAAAGACTAACAATTTTGTCTGGTTCTGATGGAAAGCTTCCCTGTATTCTGCCTCTATGAAAAGAGACAAAATATCCATCATTGATATAAAAAAAAGACATATAATTGCAGATAATTTCTAAACCACTAAAATCAGTACACAAAGGCTCATCTGCATACTTAAATTTGACCTCTTGTTCTTTTGTTGACATGCAGGCAGTGCTGCTGATCTTCCTCCACCAGCTGTGACTGGACATCTGGCATTCAGCAACAGAGTCTGGCATAGTTCAGCATGAGGTGGGGCGAAAGAAGCTGGCCTGGGGATTATTTACTCATACCCTTACTACTCTCTGATGCTCCCAAAACACACATTTGGAGCTGGAATTATTTCAAGGATGTCAAACTGCCTCAGCCTCTCAGTATGAACCACTGCAAATTCTGCTACATATTAAACCAGAACATAGTGAATAGACTGACTAATACCTGTCCAATTGCATGTAAAAAAAAACCAAAACAGTGTAGCTTTGCAGTCAGTTTTTAAATCAAATTTCAATTAAAGATTCACTTCACAAGAGGACAATGGAAGCCTGAAAAAATACAACTTGTGGATCTTATTACATTTTGTTTTGTAGAAAAATACCAAAGAAATAAAAAAAGAGGAAAAACTAAAAAAACTAAATGCTTTTTGTAAAGCATCTGTTTGATTATATATAATTCATGAAGGATTTAATGCAAATAATGCATTCATTCATTCATCTGAACCACATTATCCTGCTCAGCAAAATATAGGTTTTTTAAAGGATTATTTAAATGATTTGAATAGAATCTTACAAGTTAGAGTAAGGGTTAAGGTGAAGCAAAAGGGAACACTTTGTTCATGTTGGAGAGAATTCCTGTAAGTCCTGTGTAATGACGCATATCCAGAGTTATGGCTGGCCAAGATTGCACATTTGGATAGCAAATATTGTCAAGCAGCTGAGAGAACAGGACAAAATTCTCTCAACTTGTTCAGATGCTTTACATTTATAGATTGCTGTGCAAAATCAATACAGATAGCTTTTTCACTTCTTTCATTGCCCAAATCTAAGATGATCAAGTTGTTCAGCCTCACAAAAAATCCTGTTATCACGCACACTTACTAACATGTTTATCACCCAACAATGTGTACATGAATTGTGACGTGTGATCCCATTTTCTTATCCTGACAAAGGCTGAATGTACTGTACATCCACTCCAGAATGAGGCACAAAATGCGAGCTGATATATGGAGCTGTGGAAACTTTGCAAAGTGTACTTGGACCATGTTATCACTTCAGCTGCAGTTCTACTGGACTCTAGTATCACCTGCCATGCCTCTGTGCACTGAACTTTACTCTTACTTCAGGTTCTGATATATACCATGCTTTCTACTAAAGGTTATTGTAATGTAGAGTGCAGGTACTGCCATACTGTAATTCTGAAACATGGTTCTGTAAATAAAATTGGTTTTAGCAGGGAAAAAATGCTTTTTTCTTAACCCCCTACTCCCATGCACGTGCACACACACACACTCACACACTCACACACTCACACACTCCACCTTTATTACCAATTTAACTGTATTTAATATATTTCATAGGATAATTCAGGGTTTGAATTGGGTAATATGTGAAAGGAAGTGTTTCTGTATATTCTGGATTTCCATCTATCCATCATTTATACCACTTATCCAATAATAGACCTGCCCTCCATTCAGGACTTATACATATCTAGAGTCAGGAAACGGGCAGGAAACATCACTGCAGATCCATCACACCCTGGACACAACCTTTTCCAACTCCATCCCTCTGGTAAGCGTCACAGAGCACTGTACACCAAAACAGCAAGACACATGAACAGTTTCTTTCCACAGGCCATCACTATCATGAGCACTTAAATCAATCACACAGCATCAGAGACAATACTTGTGCAATAAACCGGTCAACAACAATCATCCACTGTACCAAACTGGACCCTTACCCATTCCATATTTATTCTATATTCTATAGTTAATCCATCATCTTGCACGCTGCACAATTGCACTACGGTCTTTTTGCACCTTTCCTACACACATGTAGATGTGTACATACAGATATATATTTCTTTCTTGTACATGCACTTAGGTTTCTTTGTAATAGCTGTATACATACATATATCCTTTTGAAGCACACAGAGAGCAAGGTAAAACTGGAGTCCAATTCCTTGTTTGTGTACATATACTTGGCCAAAAAGGCTGATTCTGATTCTGATAAGCGTCACGAGGAAGCTAGAGCCAATCCCAGCTGACTTCAGGGCTAATACAGAGAAAAACAACCATTCACACTCACACCTTTTGGAAAGTTAGAGTAACCAGTTGACCTAATCTGCATGTCTCTGGATTGTGGGAGGAAACTGGAATGCCTGGAGGAAACTAGCACAGGCACAGAAAGAACATGCAAATGCTACACAAAAAGGCCCATTTGACTGGCATGATTGAATCCCTGTGAGGAGCCAGTGCTGAGCACTGCACCACCGTGCTGCCCTGTTTAATGTTGATAAACATGCTTATTGCTAATAGTGTGTGTTTATTTAATGTTTACTTCTTTAATACTATTGGTATAACTAACTTAATAATATTCATCAGGGTAAGACAGATGCCCCCATCAATTCATTGATTATTTGTAAATACTTACCAGTAGTTAAACCTCAGTAGTTAAAATTGATTTCATGGTTACAAATAACCCCAGGCTGTATTACTAACCCTAGCATCAATAATAAACATTTTTGTTGGCCCTATAAAAGGTCTAAACAGGGCTTATAATTGATAACAATATGTCTATAATTTAAAAAATTATAACTTCTATAGCTTCTTTTACTTATTGTAGTGCAGTATCAAAAGAAAAGCTACACTTCTCATAAACCCCTGCACCCAAAAAGCAAACAGGCTCACAGTATCATCCATGACGACTTTTAGTGAAATGATTGGTCGAGACAACCACAATAAACAAGGATACAAGTATTTAAAAATTAAATTAAAAAAAATAAATAAATAAATAAATGAAAGTAAACTGTAAAGTATTTGCATCTCTTCATTCATCTCAATGGGACTGTGTTTCCGACAACCGTGATGACGTTCCCACCTCGGCACGCGGTCATTTGCCTAGAACTAGGACACCGAAGCCCCGCCCATTACTCGAAATGAGCCTTCTTATTGGACAAAGGCAGATTCTAAGGGTGTGGCGTGAAAACAGGACTAAACTATGATTGGGCTGCTTCAGAATGCGAAATCGCGTCCAACACATGAAGCAACTGATCTGTGAGAAAAGACAGTCTGGTAGCCTATTAGAGACTGGATAAACAATAATCATAGCTATTGGTGTTCTTTAAGGAAAAAGAAATCAGGCGAAAATAATTACTTTATTGTTTTTTTTTTTAATTAGTAAGGGAACGAGATGGTGTTAGGCATGCACCAGATGTAGAAGTGACTTTTTTTTAGAAGACAATGCAAAACATAACGGAGGACTCACTCATCACGCGCTCCACGGGTTTATACGGATCAGGATAAGACAAGGTAAAACTTGGGAAACTTAAAAAAGAAAAAAAAGTCATGCAGCACGTATAATCTTCTTCTTCTTCTTCTTCTTCTTCTTCCTCTTCTTCTTCCTCTTCCTCTTCAGAGTAGTAGCAGCAATATTTGCAGATCTGTAAATTATGTTTTAACAAAGTAATATAAACTTTGCCTGCTGTTTTAAACATGTAATTCATTCAATACACGTCAATTTGCAAATGTCACGACGCCTGTTTTGAGGTCATTTCCTGTTCAAGGTTTATGATACTGATTAAAATGATAAAAAAAAGTGATAGCGCGCGTGCCAGCGGTTGCCAGATCGGGTATGATTCCTACCGAACACTTTGGACGGAGAAATCATTTTATTACTTATTATGCTCTGGCGAGATTAAGTTTAAGCTTCTATGAGTAATCAATAATAAGTATAGACAGTAATAAGCACACACTCCAATGTGAAAACCCTGTAAAATAAATACAACAAAAAACAACAACAGAAAAATGGTTGCTTGGTTACTGGCAGAGGGCGGGGTCAGCCCGAATATAAACGCATGGAGGGGAAATAAAAGAAGACAACAAACCCTCGAAATGTAGGCCAGCGTGCATGACCCAATTCCACACACACACACACACACACACACACACACACACACACACACACAACCAGAATGCTTAGCTTGTGCACTGTAGTAATTATACATTAGTACTACGTATATAGCCTGTAGTTGTATACATGTCTAACACACAATGTACTGTACATTCGTCAAACATTTCAAACTGTCAAGCCCTTTTAGTGAATGAAAATTACTTCCCAAAAACTTTGAAACACATATAAGGCACTGGGTAACAACATTTCTTTCAGGGAAGCCAATTAATTTAATCCGTAATCCTATTTTCACAATTATATGATAAATATAATGTAGAACATTTATTCATTCATATTCAGTCACCATATTATCCAGGTTAGGATCACAGTGCAGCCAGAGCAGTCCATCACAGGAGACCTGGGGCAGTTTAGTATAGCCAATCCACCAACCAGCATTTTTTATTTGTAAGGAAACCACAATAAACACAGGAGAACATGCACAGAAACAGTAACTCCAGATAAGGTCTAAAGCAGAGACTCTGGAGTTGGGGGCAGTGATGCTCCCCACTGAACCACCATGCTGCCTGTAGAATGTTTATTTCTTTATTTAAATGGATGACTATAGGACTACTTTCTGAGGTATTTTATCAGGAAAAAAGTAACCTGTTCTTCTTCAAACTGTCATTTTTAATAGGCAGCTCAATGATCACAACAAGGAAAAATTACCTACTGCTCTTGTGTTACAGCTTTGTGCAGACTACACTATATTAAAATAGTATATGGCTCTACTGGCATACTATTTAACACAGCAGCATGCCATCTGGGTTGCAGCCCATGTGTGATCAAGGAGATCCCTCTTCTCACCTTGGCACAACTCCAGTTCTTGTGTGGTTTTCTTTCAGAGTGCCAGGGTAATTTCCAGAGAGGGTTTGTATGTGGAAGATACAAAACGTTTGCACATGACCTTAATTTAACATGTTGCTAACAACAAACCATGGTTTGTGATTTTATGGCAGACTGTTTCCTCCAGCAAACCACAGCCTTCACAATACGTTAGTGAAAGATGTTAGGTGACCTGGTTATTTTGCCCCAAACAGCATCACAGATCCACAACAATCAGCACACATAAAATCCCAGGCTCATACAAACCCACAAACTAGAATTAGCTGCTGAATTCAACATTGCCTTAGAGTACTGATGGGTTCCATTTACTTTTATGGAAGTAGCATTAATTGGACAAAAATATAAATAAGTTACTGATAAAATAAATGGAGTGCTAGCATTAACAAATGCATTCATGTAAGCTGAAGCACTTTACTCTGTCCCCAGAAGAAGGTCACCAGCATCAGGTCGCACCCAGTCTTTTGTGGAGGAGTATCGAGTGCTTTTGGCCCTACTCCCCTTGCCAGAGTGCTGACAACAGGAGATCGCGGTAAGTATATGAGACAGATATTTTGTTTTGGGCCCCCTGGCGAAGGCGATCACTCTGAGGCTGACCTACTTTTCTTCTTCAGTTCATACCTGCAGAGCTATTTATACTCATGACACACATTCTCTCTCTCTCTCTCTCTCTCTCTCTCTCAACCAGTAAATACACTAAATATATTCTAAAGTTTTGGGCAATGGGCCATCATTGCCATTCAATACTACTTCTCACCCACATCTACTCAAACCAGATCCCACAAGTTTTTGCATGCCCCTTTTCTTTCCTCAGACTTAGTTATTCTTTGGCTTGCCCTCGGTGCTGTGGCGCCTGCATATTGTGTGCAGACTGATTCACACAGATTTGTCGAATAAATGCCTTTTGTATACAAGCTGTCTGGGCTTAAATGGAGCATGGAGTCGGATCATTGTAAGTGATAGCGTAGTCCTGACATGCTGCAATAAATCCATGCCAACAGAGAAAGAGTCTCACAGTAATGTGTGGGCTCACATTTCAAACTATTACTGAGACGAGACAACATGGCGTTTTAGATAAAGGAATGGAACTCAGTGAAAGACTGGAAATTTAACATACTAGAGAATCACTGTGTGACAGTGGCACAGGGGTAAAGTTCTCACTTCTCAGGTACAGGTTCCCTGGTTCCATGGTGCTCATGTGTGGAGTTTCCTCCAGGTTCTCTGGTTTCCTCCCAGTAAGTAGACTGGCTACACTAAATTGCTCCAAAGGATAAATGTTTGTGCCAAGCGTTTATAGACTCCTAAACCACCATGACCCCCCCACGATAAAGCTAATCATAAGCTATATAATTCAATGTATCTAGCTATTTCTTATACTTCTGCTAATTCTTATCCATTCATCCATATTTTATGCTGCTTATACATTGTGGGTGATGGGGAAAGCTGGAGCCAATCCCAACTGACTTCAGGCAAGAAGCGGGCTACACCCTGGACAGGTCGCCAAATATTGCAAGGCTAACACAGAGAGACAGACAGCTATTCACACTCACGTGTACAACTAAGGGCAATTTAGAGTGGCTAGTTGACCTAACCTGAATGTCTTTGGACTGCAGGAGGAAACCCATGGCACCCAGAGGTAACGCACTCAGGCATAGGGAGAGCATGCAGCCTTAACACAGTAAGGCGCCTGTTCGACTTGGGGATTGAACTTAGAACTTGTTGTGAGGTGACAGTGCTAACCACTACATGCTGCCTGCCTATTCTTACCCATTGTACTTTTTTCCCTATTGCTACTGAAGTGTCATCCTGCAGTTCTACACATGGACAACCAGAGGTATCTCCCTCAGGCAGGGGGTGACGAGTCCAAACTCTCCACCTCAGACATCCAACCAGAACATAACAGCAAAGTCAGACAGGTCAGAAGAGAACCAGGTAACTCCGTGATCACAAGAGTTAGGATGGAAGAGCACTCAGATGTTCCCTGCAAGGTGCCTCGCTTCCAGTATGTTGACTTCCCCTCACTACACCAGTGCATCAAGCAGCTATCTGTGCCACCATTGGAGGGCTGGTTAGCCTCATGCCCACTCGGAAAGGTGCCAGCACACCACCCCAGCAGCCCAAAGGACAAGGTGCCCGAGTTTAAATATGTGGACTACCCATCACTCTACCACTGCATCCAGCAGCTGTCTGTGCCTCCATTGGAGATCTGGAGCTCAAAGCTTATAAAGCCCAGCCCCGGTGGGTTATGGACAGACACAGTTGGGGTGCATTGTCCCTCTCACGTGCTTGGAGATAGAAGGAAAAATGAAAAGGTGCAGGAAAATAGAGCAGAACAGCAAAGCAAGGAAATGAGGGGGAGTAGGAGCACAGTCCCTGTTCCAATTCCAGAACCGGCAGTCGTGCAGCACATGAAAGATACACAGCCAAGCTCGGCCTTAGAGAAGGAAGAGAATTCCCAAGGAGATTCCAACATGCACCAAAAACACTCTGGTTTTAGCCCAAATTGTGTTTCTAGATCTGAGTTAAGTTCTAGACCAGAACTGAATAGAGCAGCAGAAAGGAACGAGAAAAGCCTCAGGCCATCTGTTATCAGCCTGGTGCGTACAGAAAGACAGAAACACAGAGTGGAACCAGAGAAGCGACAAGAAAGATGGAAATCTCCAGCTCGCGTAACACAGGTGGAGCAACCGATAGATCCGGAGTTGGCCTGTCCCCTTGGTCAGCAAATATCTACTGATCCAGTGGAGCACCAAACTCACCAGTGCAGACACAAAGACAAGGTCAGCATGTTTGCTACAAACTATAAACACTAATGTTTCAATTGTAAAGAGTCATCCATCTAATTTTCTTCTGTCACATTTTCCAGGGACCACATTGATGGCCTCACTTCAAGCTGGCCATCTTTCTGACTCTCTGAAGATATCATCAGTCACAATGTGTTGTGACAGTTTGGCTTGACTTATCATCTCGTTGAACTTCTACAGGATACTTGTAATTGGCATGGCCTTCTCAGAAAAGATCAGTCAAAATCTGGTAGATCCTGACAGTGTGTTAAGCCTTAGGGAAAACAAAACACAACAAAACTGAAACACACCCTTTAGAATTTTGCCTTCCAAAATGTAAATAAAAGCTAAACATTAAAGTTATTACAAGCCAAACTTGGCTATCTGTCCGTTAGAGGATAATCATACAAGCACACACATACCCATTATTGGTAACATCATCAGTCTAATGGTACTAAATAAATGCTACTGGAATTTTGAATATATTTATACTTCTGTTGGCTTTGAAAGGAGTGATATAATGTCCAGTAAAAACTACTAAACCTTAAATGTTGAAAATTATCACAGACATATTATTTGCTGTCTTAAATGAGTAAAGACCAACTGATATAACACTGTCAGCCTGTGAGGAGAACATATCTGGTGAAACTAGCTTTAATATCAGACACAGGCACCAGAATTTTTTTGTTAATAGGATTTTGGTGAGAGACTTTACAGACTAGCAAACTGAAGTGCTGAATCTGCTGCCTCAAGAAAAGCTGTGAGCACAAAGATCATCAAAAAAACAGACAATCCCAGCCTGATATCATGTTGCTCTGACTCCCCATCAACAGGGTCCTGCTATCAACTGCAGGCTTGAAGTATGGCAGTAATGACAGAATGAAAATTCAAGCATAGGTAACTTGAGAACTGGGTGAAGAGCTGAGTATGAGCAACACTTTTTGGTTTTCTTTCCCAAAGAGTAAAGTTGATCCAACTTTTGGGAAATCAGACCTAGAGCAAGATGCAAATGCATTTCTATAGTCACCGAGGGTCTGAACGTTGAGGGACTATTTATTTTTGGTTGCCTAAAAGTATAGCTGTTGCTTATGCTGCAAAATTATTTGTCGATCAATTAATAACCCTTTTGGGTTTTTTTTGTTTTTTTTATTAATCTTTGTATTTCTGAGGTGGTTTTTTTTCATGGAATTTCATGTACGATTGCTTAAAGGTAGAGTTAACAAGACATATAAACAGGTTTAAAAAATATTTACTTGTTTTGTGTGCATTAAAGATTTTTTTAACAAGATAAATACTATGGGAATTTTATTAGGTAAACCTATACTGTGTCTACACTTGTTGGACAATTTATGACAAATGTACCATGTATGTGAGTATACACTAAATGTACTTACTAAGTGACTTGGAGCTACAATTTCTGTAACGGCAACAAGCGACAAAGCAACAGCATGACAACTGACATTCATTCATTTTGTAAATAGACAAATCCATAGCCCAAATGACTCCTTAGACCAATCCTATGGCACATGTCCTAATTTTTTCTTTCAATTCTCCACTCATAACTTATTTCCTACCTGCAATTGATTGCCATTTACTGTATAACGTACCAAAATGGAAGAAATACATTATAATCCTAGATTCACCTTATCTTGTCACGTGACCTCTGATTAAAAGGATGCATTAAAGATTATTTGTACCTCTGGTATATACTGTACCTGTGTAATATACTGTATTCAGGTACTTCCACACTTAAATACTTTTTAAACAAAAGTGGTGTGTATAAATCATTTATTGGGATGTAGGCTATATATTTGGACTATTACCCTTTCTCATGGGATCACTGGACAGTGCATGCCCACAAGCAACTTGTCACTTGCTTGTGAGTGTAGTGTTAAGGTTTAGAAATGAAAATCATCAATACAAAAGGATTTCAAATTGCCTGAATGTACTCAATAAGTTGCATTAGCCTACATTGTTTTCAAACACCCTCCATCATGTAAACATTCTTTATTAATACTGCAGGTCATGGCATTAATTAATGGAATGCATTAAGATTATATAATGTGTAATCAATGCTTCATTATTTTCTGATGAGCTAAGGGTTCATACATTCATTAATTCATTATCATGAAAGTATTGCTTAAGTATTGTTAAGTATTAACTGGGAGAAATTAGATAGAGACTTGGGACAGTCAAGCTTGGGAGCATTTATTTTCTGGTCCAATAAGTGAGTCAGAACTCATGTAAAACTTAGTATGCCCTGCTTGATATAAATAGCATGAATTAATTCATGTATTGTTTCAATAAATATGTCAGCATCAAACAAAAAGCTGACCAAAAAGATGCTTGACACAGGAAAAATAACACGCATTGGCCGTTTTTATAAAGTTCCAAAATCATCATGATTTGCATGTATTTATGATACCTACATTCATAAGGTGTACTACTTTAACAAAACAAATCTGTATCAGACATGTCAATCAAAATGGTTTTCAGTCACTTCTGACAAAAAGGCTTAAGCCATGCTTCTTTAGAATATACATTATATAACAGAAGGTTTGAGCCATCACTTGAGCCTGGCCATCACACTCATATGTGCTTGTTGAACATCCCATTCCAGATTTAGTCCCCCTTTGCTGTTAAAATAAACGTGATTCTTCTGGGACGGCTTTCAACTAGATTTTGGAGTGTGTCTGTGGTGAGTTGTCTATTCAGCCTCATGAGCATTAGTGAGTTCAGGCACTGATGTTAGGTGAGGAGACCTGGGGATCAGTCGGTGTTCCAGTTCATCCCAAAGGTGCTGAGGTCAGAGCTCTGTGCAGGACACTCAGGTTCTTTCTCTCCAACCTTCAAACCATGTCTTAATGGAGCTTGCTTTGTGCACAAAGGCATAGTTATGCTGGAACAGGTTTGAGCAATTTAATTTTCGTGAAGGAAAATTGTAATGCTTATGCTATTGTAATTGTAATGCTAAAAATTGTAAGACGACCTATACAGTTCTGTACCTTCAACATTGTGGCAAAAGTGTAGTGGAGGGAAGGCTCATGCATAAGTCTGAGGATGCAGTGTCCGAAAAACCTTTGACCATAAAGTGTAGTTCACGATCACAGGATTGGGGATTGATTTTAGAAATGTATGGAACAAGACAGCTTAATACTCTGCATGTTTGTGGAGCGGCGGCACGGTGGTTAGCACTGTCGCCTCACAGCAAGAAGGTCCTGGGTTCGATCCCCGGGTCACCCAGGGTGCCTTTCTGTGTGGAGTTTGCATGTTCTCCATGTGTATGCGGTCCAAAGACATGCAGATTAGGTCAACTGGCTACTCGAAATTGCCCATAGGTGTGAATGTGAGTGTGTGTGGCTGTTGGCCCTGTGGTGGACTGGCGACCTGCCCAAGGTGTACCCTGCCTCTTGCCCGAAGATGCTGGGATTGTCTCCAGCTTCCCCGCGACCCAGATGGATAAAGAGGTATAGATAGTGGATGTTTGTGGAGCTCTTCTTTTCTTTTTTTTTTTTATCTAAAAAGAAAAGTGTCCACTGAGTAGAAATTTACTCTCTGTTCTAGCTCTGTTTCCTCCTGGCTGACTATATTTTCTTTTTCTTACTTAAAAAAATCTAGCTATTAATTGAC
This sequence comes from Notoglanidium maculatum, assembly GCA_030068355.1. Lineage (NCBI taxonomy): Eukaryota > Metazoa > Chordata > Actinopteri > Siluriformes > Auchenoglanididae > Notoglanidium > Notoglanidium maculatum. The sequence continues at coordinate 13,354,722 of JAQQZX010000017.1, forward strand.
TGCAAAGGAAGCAATAGTTGTTGATGCATTTGTAAAAACAATGCGTTACATGCTACCTGCGTAAAGTTTGGGGACTTTCCTGTGATCTAAATCAGTCTTCCCTCCAAGACCGAAACCCCGATGGACCAGGAAATCCCCAAAACCCGGAAATTTATGACCAGGGGACGACACACTCCTGTTTTTCTTCATTCGACATGCCACGCGCGAGAAAGAAGAAGGTGACCATTAGCGCGAGCGGCGCTGAACACTGCGCGAGGACGAGAAGCTGGACAAAACGACGGCGTGAGGAAAAAGACGGAGAGGACCCTGGAATGGGAGGAGCAGGTACATGTTTTCGACGTGTCCTCTCTTTTTTAAAGGGATAGTGGGTGAGGGAAAATAATATTTATCTGATATTTGGCTCTTGCGCTGGTCGTGGACGATTTAGACCACCAATTAGTATCAGGCGTTTTTACATACATTTACAGACAAAATGTCGAGATACAGATTACTTGCATGCCTGTTTTCTGACACTTTACGGCAAATATTCACTACCGTATTTCATACAATTCCATTAATCTCTTCAGTAAATAAACAATCACGTTTCAGATGAAAAACAACATTAGGTTTCACTTTTGCTTTATTAAATGCTGCGCCACTCCGATTCAAATGTGATTCAAATGCAGCAAATGAATAGCAAATTTGTAAATAAAAGCAAACTACTTTTTCTAGTTTCGTCACAAGAAGAGAACCCAAACAGCCCAGAAAATCCCACATCACTGCAGGTAAGAGGATACTTCATGCTGAGTTTCACAGCATGCCGAGTTTAGCTTTGAAAGAAATTGCAAGAAGTGCTCCAAATGGCGTGTGGTGTGACAGAGCTGATGTGTATATCTGAGATATGAGGAAAATGTATCAGGACACTGCACTAATGAATTGTTGTCTTTGCTCTATAGTGTTCAAAGTGTTACTCATTCCTGAAGCCTGCAGTGGTTCCAGCAGGACAGATCACTTCGCTACTGCAGTGCCCACGCTGTACTAGCACACGACCGTGTGAGCACTGCTGGTACCCGTGCCCTGAAGGCACCTGTACAAATCAGTCATGCAAGGTTGTCTCTTTGCTGCTTACCTGTGACCAAGTCACAGAATCCGAGAGCAAGGTGTACGGCTGCCCTGTTTTCCGAGCCTGCCCAAAATGTCACAATGTAATGATGCATGAGACAGGATGTAAATATGTGAGATGTGCACAGTGCAGGCATACATACTGTTTTATCTGCTTAAGGACAAAACAAGAGTGCGTAAAAGATAGAGACATGTACTGGTCCCTGACCTGCTCCGCACCCAAAGCAGCACGGCAGAGATTTCAAACCTGACCAGCTGGACACACAAGATCTCTGACGGGTTATGTAAAAACTTGTATTATAAGAGGAAAAATTGAAACATATTGACAAATCAACATATTTGATAGATTGTATTCAAATATACGCACAATTATTAAAAACGATGTATTTTTGTAAGCACAGATCTGAAAGTTATTGACAAATTTCAGGGAAACCTCTCAAACCTCTTCTTTCCAGATTTTGATTCCTTTTTTTCATCTGATCATTTAAATACATGTCCCTTAGCTTTACTGCTGTAATAATAAAAAAAAAAAGGTTTTATTAATCCTAAAGGATTACTCTTTAGAAGTAAGTATGAATTTTCCAATAAAAAAAATATCCCACTTAGGGGCAGTCAGAGAATTCCTTTTAATTCCAGTGCTGTGATATCAAGGATATTTGGAATGAGACAAATTCACATTAGACAGAACAAACCAACATCTCGTTTTCAGGCACTTAAAGCAGCTTTAAAGAGTGAACAGTAAAATGTCTAACGTTTACCTGCTTCTCTTGGTCACATATTAAACACCTTTGTCACAACAGAGTAAAAGCATGCACTGTAGAAATGTATTCCTGATACATCCAGATTTTCAAAAACATGATGGTTAAATAAATAAATGTGTCTACAGAACAGAGGTCAGAGTTGAGTGTGATATGGGTCTAAATCCCAAGAATAACTGCTGCCTTTATATCTAGTTGCTGTTTTGCCCAACAGTGTTACTATGCATCACAAGAACAGATCTGGGAGACCTTCCTAAACATCTAGACATATATAGGGCATTTAAAAATTAGCCAGATGCATGTTCCATTGGGGGAAAACTTCCTTATAAACAACAAATTGCTATACCTATGCTTAATCACAACATTTCTAAAATTTCCAGAGAAGGTGAGATTCACAGTTCAATTCACACACAAAAAAATAACAATTTATATAGTTTAATGCAACACCTTCCTTGTACTCATGGTAGTTTTATCAGTTAAATGGCAAAAAGTTATCAATCTTCTGAAAACTGCTCAGTACGGTCCTGCTGGTCAGTCATTTTGATAGTCACTGTGTCACCCAAGAAACCGCACATGTACATGGTGATGAAGTGGCTAACTGATCTCTGTGTGACCTTCACCAAGTAGAGGACATGCATCCTTAAAGCATCTGGGTGCAGCAATTGTGTACTGCCAGGTATCCATTCATTGGGTTCAGAAAACCATCACCAAAAAGATCCACTTTGCGATCATACTTAAATTTACTTCACAAGTCAAAACCAAAAACGAACACTGTGCCACACCCAAGAAAAATGCACTATAGGTCCACACAAATTGTCTTTAACCACAAATGCAAGACAAATATACTTTAGTTCGGAGAGAACTGGGGGAAACCAGACAACCATATATTTGGTCGGAGAAATCTACTGCGTATGGATTTTGCGTGTCTGATTCATAAATAATTTCTAGAACAATTGAAAACTTTTAACTCCTTCTTAATTTAATGATCGTCATCTTGCCACCTTTCATCATGGCCAGAAACACAGCCCTAATTCATACTTTACCATGAGAAATAATTATTAGGCCGTCACTTTTCTTCTTGGATGATTTTGGTGGATTACATATCAATATGCCCTTGTATAGAAAAGTCATGTTCACATAAGTAAACCTGTGTTTAATGCTTAGATTGACCTGAAATTTGGTGAAGCCAAAGTGAAGCTTTGCATTATGCCCTCCCATAACCCTCTAAATTTGGTCTAATGTGCGTCAGGCCACTTCGCCGGGCATGAGTCTTCTGATGGAAGCGTAGCCCACCACAGTTCCGGAAGCTTTTCCCACACTGCGTGCACAAATACGGCTTCTCGCCTGTGTGGATGCGAAAGTGGCGCGTGAGCGCCCACGAGTGTCGGAAACGTGCTGTGCACTCTGTGCAAGCATACGGTTTCTCGCCTGTATGGATCCTTTGGTGGATCTTGAGGTGCTCCATGCGGTTAAAGTCTCGGCCGCACTGTGAACAGCGAAATGGACTTCGCCCAGGTGGATACAAGTTGCGTCTGGGGCTTTTGTGCTGATGGCTGGCTACTTTGGGCTGCAGGACATTGCGATACCCGCGCACATCCTCTGGCACAGAAAAGGAATGGCCTAAGGTGTGCCCTTGTCCAGAGCTGTGAGTGTGGAAAAGTGGATTAGGGGTAGGGTGAGTTAGGGAGGAGGCATCTCTGTGGGAGAGTGGGGCGTGGCATGCGTCTGGCTGGCTGGAGGAGGCTGAAGCAAGGAAGTCCATACCTGGAAGGTCTCCTTGGAAGAGAGTAGGATTGGCTATAGGGGTAACCAGATATGTAAAGAACAAAAATAAGTTACTTGAGATTAGGCATTACATTACATGACATTATATTACTTCCATAATTACTTACATTTTATTAGTTGATATTTTATATCAAGGGCTAATATGATATTTTTAAAACAATAGCAGATTTATCCAGATTTGTCTTGTTCCCTCCTTAACCATCAAATTCAAGGAGTTTTCAAGGACTTTCCTGGCGCAATTCTCTCAAATTCAAGGACCCAACATAGCATAGTTTGAGACATGGATCAAGGTTAATGTCCTCAAATTCAAGCACTTTGTCAAGGCAGGTGGCACGGACGCATGCAGACAATGGGATTGAACCGATTTCAAAAGGACATCAATTTCTATTCTTGCTCAAAATATATAAATTATCAGTGACCCACTCTATTTATGTCTATTTTCAAAAACTTCAAGGCCTTGATTTTTATTCCCCCTCAAATTCACAAACTTTCAAGGATTTCAAAGACTCACGGGATCCTTGGATTAAGCAGCATTTTAACTGGAAAACAGCCTCATAAGCATTGCATTCATAATGCTATTCCCGCTAGACTGTGCAATGCTGCTCAGAAATGCTACTTAAATAGACAACCTCCCCCAAAGTGAACACAGGATTAATTATTGTATTTTTGAAGGGTTTGTGATAAAAACCTGCTTAGTACCACAGGATATCATATAACTACATATAGACAAACCCCTGCTTGATCACATGTTAAAAAGTAACTTGAAGTGAATTCATGCTTTTGACATGGGCAGGTAAAAAGATGTTATGATTAAGGGTCTAAAGTTGTAGGAACACTTTACTCTCATCTTACTATTTAATGATCCAACATGCAGGCATCAAGTTAGAGCAACAATGTAAAGGTACAGGGACAGTGGAAGCAAGACAAACAAGATCAGACAAATTTGACTTCCAACATTTCAAACATCCTAAGAGTGGGCCATTTGTATGGAAACATCTGATTAACATACATTGGCACTACACTCTAATGGTAAGACAGGTGAAGCACTGTGTGTGTGATTTACACCAACACTTACCCAGAATGGAGCTGCCAGAGGAAGTGTAAGAGTCCGAGTGGCAGCTTCGAGGTTGCACTGGTTCAGGTCTCCAGTCCTCCAATAACTTTGACTGGGCCATTGAGAGGGAATCCGAGCTAAACTCTTGCTCAACATCAGACTTCAGATGAGCACATTGATCAATGTCCTCCAACTTGGCAGCATGGCCAGACTGCAAGGATATACAGCTCTTTATCTGGACCGCTGAAGCTTCAGGTACCATTGCAGCCCCAATGCATGCCTGATCAGTATGTGAAGCATTTTCCTGCATGGCATGATGATCCTCTTTTATGTCTGTTTAAAGATAAAATATGAAAAAGAAATAATTCAGTCATTTCCACTCTTAGCTATGGAAACTGCTTCCTAGAATACATCTGTGCTTTTACCTGAACCAAATTTGCCTGCCTTACCAACGGTCACCTCTTACTTTGCTGTTGTGCCAGGTGATATCACTTGACCCATCTGTCTGGGTGGTTTTGCATTTCACTATCCACAGTCCATTTGCTGTTGGGCGCCTTTACATTTTTTTCCACAAGCTTAATCACTTTTAATTGCGTTCACCTTTTTAAAACTTATTTTTTAACATGAAAGCATATGTGCCCAATTTAATGTGATTTATGCTGTGCCCTGGGTTTATATTCATGCGAACAAAAACTAAGTTCATTATAGCAAATGCATAAACTAAGTAGTTTAAATGATGTTTTTTTTTTTAAAACATTTTAATAAGCAGGGGAATAAGGTAGACCAGGAAATAAAGAGCATTACTTAAGGCCTACTTGATTTGAATAAATTTTTTTACTTAGTGTACCGTGTTCATATAATTTTATAGATTGGCTATGTTTACTATATTTTTAATGTGTGCCATGCTGCGAGAAATAAATGATACAACATTACCTAACCATTTTGACTTTTACTTAATCTCTTCATTATTATGTTACTGATCATGGAAAATGCTTAAGACTTTCTAAACCATTATGTTTTTACTGCAGTGAGAAAATAATTACAGAATATTCCTCAGGCCAACATCTTAATGTCTCCTGTGCACATACAATAATATATGCTGACGAATCTAAATGACGATGATTTTTAATTTTTACTGATGTTAAGAATAAGGGCAGCACTGTAGTGCAGTCGTTAGTACAGTTGCCTCACAGCAAGCAGGTACTGCGTTGGTCGACCAGGAGCCTTTCTGTGTCAGGATATTCTTCCCATGCCTGCGCGGGTTTCATCTGGGTGCTCAGGTGTCCTCCCACAGTCCAAAGTCATGCGGATTAGGCTGACCGCCTATTCTAAATTGCTAATAGGTGTGAATGAGAGTGTGAATGACTGCCTGTCTTTGTGAAAGACTAGCAACCGGGGGGTCATGCCCAACCTGCCCACGTCAACCACACACAGTGGGAAAAGTATGTAAAAAGAAGAAGACTGTTACCAAGAATAACTAAATTCTAATTTAAAATGATTCGGAGGATTAAATAAATGAACTTGAACATGTGAACCGCTCATTAGAACACAAGTGTTAAATTGGCTAAGAGTTCACCTTCAGTCTCCTGTAAGTGGTGTGAAGACTGATCTCCAGTCAGATCTGGTTTAACATCCTGCGCGCACTCGATTCCGTCCAGCCGAATCACGCAAAACGATTCCGTACGATCGGCGCGAGAGTCTTCGTGCATCTCTTTTACGTCCAGCAGGGACGCGATTCGTGGTTCGGAGCGCATCTGGCTCGTGGTGTTGACGGCGATGTCACGCGACTGCCGCGTGCGGCAACGCGTCGCGCGCAGCTCCGTGTGCGCCAGGCTGAGCCTCGTCTGGAGGTTCCGGTTGGCCAGCAGGGTTTTGTGCAGCTGATCGCGCACATCTCGGAAAGCTTTCCCGACCAGTTTGGACACCTCGGCCACCGCGAGCTCTCCAGCCACACCGAAGGCGCTTTGGATGCTCGCCGAGAGTTCATCGTGGAAGGAAACGGACAGCTCGGCGGCCAGACCCGAGTCTGATAAACTTTCATGGTTGTGCGCCATAACGACGCTGAATAACCAGGCTACACAAACCGTCTGTTCCTTCCCTGGTTAAAGAATATGCTAGTTAGCTACCCAATGAGGCTGTTTTCCTCACAGCTGACAAATAACTACACCTACTTCTAATTTCTAACCAGAAAATAGGATCTGAACCTCACCAAGTTTCTTTTGGAGCCTTGTCGATTAATGCAGCCTAAAGTTTACCTCAGTCTTTCATTCAGCTAAGTTGACCAGCTAGCTACACACTGGTAACACACATCACTATTTTCATACACTTTCTCCTCACACCATACACGCATCCTATCATACTGAAAGCCTGAAACTCGAGCGACACTCCCAAGAAAACCGAATAGTTTTTTTTTAAAACACAAAACATGAGAGTCGCGGACAATTAATTCACGGTTACACCGCGTGACGCGTCCCCCACATCACTTCCTGCTTCCGGGACGTTTTTTTTTTTCTCTCGACAAATCCCGCCTCCTACTCTGTGATTGGCTAATTCACGCTTATAAACTGTCAATCAATTGGCTCTATCCATATCACGAAAATAGCGTGTGTATGTATGTAAATTAGATTTAGGTATTTTATTCTCTTAATTGCTGTCAATATAATAGGCCTAAACAATAATCAATAACACAAATCATTGTAACGTTAACGTCAATATAACCTGCATGAGTATACGGGCCATGTATAATAAGCATGATAATTATACCTGTTCGTTTAATATATAAGGCCAAAAGTTTGTGGACACCTGACCATCCATATGTGGACCTTTCTCACATTGTTAAGACAGAGTTGGAAGCACACAATTGTATAGAATGTCTGCTTTATTATTACAATTTCAATTTAATGAAACTAAGAGGCCCAAGCGTCTTCCAGTACAATAATGCCCAGGAGCACAAAATGAACATCATGAAGACATGGTCTGCCAAGGTTGGAGTGGAAAAACTCCAGTGGCCTGCATAGAGCCCAGAACTCAACCCCACTAAATACCTTTGGGATGAATTGGAACGCTGTCAGCACCCCAGGCCTTCTCACCCAACATCAGTGCCCGACCTTGGTCTTGGTGCTGAATGGACAAATCCCAACAGCAATGTTCCAGAGTCTAGCGGAAAACCTTCCTGGTAGATGAGATGGGATGAGATGTTCAAAAAACACATGTGGACGTGTTGGTCAAGTTTCCCCAAACTTTTGGCCCCTGCTCTCACATAATATAGGGAGAAATATTATATTTTGTGTATGTGTTTAATATTTAAATTAGTCGAAATAAATGTTTGTACAAGGAAATATAACAAAGCATATAAAGTGAAATTATAGCTAATGTATTAAAGCTGACAGTGATTAATTTAAAATAGACCTTGCAAAGTTGCATTGTTATCGAGACAAAATAGCCCAAAGATGGCTCAATGTGGCAGGCAGGCCTAATGGCAGTTCATGCAAATACTGAAGTGCATGCAAATTGGTAAACAAATCAGAATTACACACCCTTTACTTTTACTTTTGGATACTGTTTTAACTTAATGTGGCACTGTGGAAAAAAGGTTATATAAATTCACTCTCACAAGTTAAAGGTCCACTTTTGTTTTCCCTTCTTAAACCCACCAAGTTCAAGCTAGTTCAAGGATTTTAATTAACAGATGAGGTGATTTTTGAGCTGGGAGCAGGGAAAATATCGAAATACCACAGTGGTGGTATTCCAGGATTGGGAACGACAACGACTGAATTACATTTGAGAGCCAGCACTTTCATAGAAATATAATTTTTTTTTAACATATTTTAGACCAATAATAAATATCGTGATTTTGACTAATTGAAAGCACGTTGCGGTCTGCTATATACCAAGACAAATTTAAACAAAAGGTCAACCAGCAGATGTCGTAGCCGCTCAGAGCTTTGACTAGTTTTGTGTTGCCAGATCGTGTGTTTTTTTCACACACTGAGCTATTTTCAAATTCAAATTTATTTGTCACATACACAATCATGCATGGTACGACATGCAGTGAAATGTATTTGCAGTTCCCTACCCATTAGGAATAAAATAGAATACAAAATAAAAATAGAAGATAAGTATAAATAAAATGTAATAAAATAAAAATGTAGATATAAAAAAGATATATAAAAATATAAAGGATATAAAATATAAAATGATTATAAAGATATAAAAGATATAAGATATAAGCTGTAAAATAGAAATATATACAAATGGAATAAATTGTGCAATTACCACCAGCAATGATCGATTTCAATGTCATTGCGTGAAAATGGCCTTAAGCTGGAAAATAGATAATAATATCGGTTGTCGTATTTAATTTGGAAGCATGTAGCTTTTAATAGTTTAATATTTTGTTATAGATCATAATTGAAATGATCTATTTTAAACTGAGATTGGTTGGATTTAAGCAATCCAATCTGGCAACCCTATCTCAGAAAGAGACTCGCAGACTTGGCAATGAACATGGAAGGGGTGATCCCGCATTTAATAATAACGGGAAAAAAAGATTTACAAAAATAGTAAAAATGTACGGTTTCTTCTTCATTTAAAATAAGTTGGAACTCAGCCTATAATGTGTATACTCAACACGTCAAACATTAGAAAGGCACAAAAAAGGAAAAAGGAAGAACAAGAAGATTAAACCCGAGAAGCCCGTACTATCATTAGGCTACTACAGACATGGGGTTGCCAGATTGTCAATCAAAAGCTCTCCATTGGGCTGTGATGAAAGTGCTGGGGCGTGTTGACATAATTTGAACTTGTTCCATCTATTGTTTATCAACGAAATGGAAATAAATTCATGCGATAAACCTGGTGAATTTAAATGAATGAATTTCCTATTGTTCTTTAGAAGGTTGCTATTTTATCTATTACTTATAGGCTACTCCTAATTAAGTAAATTCGATTATTGTTTTGGCATAATGCTCGAGCCACCTATGTAAATTTGTTTTGTTTCAGTATAGGTATATATTGTGCACAGTATGCATTGTGGATTAATTTTGAGCAGTGGAATCTGATTCAAACCAGAACACCAATCTGGCAACAATGCGTACAGTAAACAGTTGTGGTGCGCTCTGTCGCGGCACGGCCTTCAGTGCAGACGTCGCGCGTGCCGCATGTGCGCGCCCGTCGGTTTGGATTGGTGTTTGGGTGCCCAGGACGCAAGCGAGACTTGAAGGAAAACACACCTGCTCTCTTATTTCGAGGGCACGATGAGAGAGAGAGGAGGAGGAGGACCACAGCGAGCATAACGATGATAGAACGTACAGCATAGGGATTTTTGGTCAGGGAAAAAACCCAGCAATGGAGAACCAAACGGCCACGGAGCCGCGATGCTATGAGGACGTCCGCAAGAGCGGTTACCTGCGAAAGCCGAAATCCGCGCACCGGCGCTTCTTCGTGCTCCGCGCGCCTTCTGAGCGCGGCCCTGCCCGTCTCGAGTATTACGAGAGCGAAAAGAAATTCAGGAGCAAATCGCCGGTGCCCAAGAAGGTTGTCGACCTGGAAACGTGCTTTAACATCAACAAGCGAGCCGACTCCAAAAACAAGCACATGATCGTGCTGCACACCCGCGGAGAGAGCTTCGCCGTGGCCGCGGACACTGAGGAGCTGCAGAACGAGTGGTATCACGCCATCCTGGACCTGCAGTGCAGAAGTAAGCGAGAAATAAATAAATGCACCCTTATGATCTCTGTACCAAATTCGCCATAGATCCGCCCATACGTTATCCTAATGCACATTCCTACTGCGCCTGAATAATCATCATGTCAAATTCATTTTCCCACACCCTGATCATATTTTAATGGAAGCTGTGATTTCACATACACCGTTACTAAATGCACGGCAGCTGCACGCGCTGCGTTTCAGCGGTGTCGGACGCAGCGTCGGTTGTGTTTTTGGTATTTACCCATGTGCACTGTTTTGGTGCAGTCGGGAATCACTACGGTGTGTGTGCGTGTGTGTGCATGTGAATGTGTGTGTGAGAGGGTGTCGCATTGTGCAGCGGAGGCTGCTGCAGCGCGCACGGTCGTCTGTTTTTGGTTTTCAGCGCGTTTGGTGCGCGTAACCTACATTTCCGAGCCACAGCACCGCGTGTCGGGGAGGGCGTCCGCAGCGGCGACGTGTTTTCATTGGGAAACGGGGTTTCCTTCGCACGTCTCTCGTGTTTTGGCTGCCGTGGACTCCCATCCCATCTTTGCATGATCACAGAGTTGAACGAGGGCACCGGATCGGTGGGACGTGATTAAGCGATTTGCTCACCAGCCAAAGCCGTGTCCTTGTCCGCTGGATTGCCCGTTATAAACCTCATTTTATCTGCTTGTATGTAAACGCCCTTATCCCACTGCCGACTCGTAGCCTACTCCCTACAAGCACGTTTACTATGCGCTGGCAGTGTTTTTATTTCCTAGGGTATCAAATTTGTAACTATGAAGTGTACTATGATATGTAGCCAAATTTATAACTATGATGTGTACTATGATGTGTAGTACAACCAAATTCATAACCGAACAAATATGAACAGAATTAATTGAAAATGCAACAAAAATATATTCTAACAGTTAAGTCACTTTAATGTATTTCTTGAAAATGTGCATTATTGTGCATCCTTTATATAAATTTAGTGCAATCATGTGTTTGTCCTTTCTAATTATCAAACAAGACATACCACATTTTTCAGTTTCATCCATCCATCCTTCCATTCATTCATTCATTCATTCATTCATCTTCAGTAACTGCTTTATTCTGGTCAGCAACACTATGGATATTTAGCCTGTACTTGGAAAAACAAGGCAGGAATGCACCCCAAATGGAATGCTAGTCCATCACAAGACACCATGCATGCACACATTCACACACTCATTCACACCTAGGGGGCAATTTAGAGTAGCCAATCTGCTTAACAGCATCTTTTTGGGAGGTGGGAGGAAAATGGAGAATCCAAGGAAAAAAAATAACTTGAACACAGGGAGAACATGCATAAAAAATGCCATAAAGACTCAAACCTGAGCTCATTGTTTTTTTACACACTACAGTATATAAGCACTGCAGACTTCATAATCAAAAGGTATAGTAATTCCAAAATTCTTCAGTGTGCTATTTTTATGATATTATGCAGTTTCAGTTGTTCTTTTGTATCTGTTGTCACTGTAGGTAAGACCCCAGATGACTATGGTAGTGGAGGAGAATGTGGTCTGCTATCCCCTGGTCCTGCTTTTAAGGAGGTATGGCAAGTGAAGCTATGGCCCAAGGGCCTAGGGCAAGCAAGGAACCTGATTGGCATCTACAGACTCTGCCTTACAGATAATACAGTCAACTTTGTTAAGCTCAACTCGGATTCACCTGCTGTAGTGCTCCAACTGATGAATGTGCGCCGGTGTGGGCATTCAGAGAACTTTTTCTTCATTGAAGTGGGCCGTTCCGCCATGACAGGGCCTGGAGAGTTTTGGATGCAGGTGGAAGATTCTGTAGTTGCACAGAACATGCATGAGACTCTTCTAGAGGCTATGAAAGCATTGAGTGAAGAGTTTCGTCAAAGGAGCAAAACCCAGGCAGTGGGTACTTCCTGTGGAGGTGGCACAGCCTCTAATCCTATTAGCGTGCCATCACGGCGCCACCATCCAAATCTGCCACCTTCCCAGGTAGGCTTCTCCAGACGGGCTAGGACAGAGACTCCTGCTGTACCTCACAGCACCAACACGTCTCCAACATCTCGACACGGCTTTTCCAGGTCACGCACAGCCAGTATTGGTGCACGGACGGATGAGAGCAGTGGCAGAATTACTGCTCTCAGTACCAGCCCAAGCCTCAATGGCTCCTCTTGCTCCACCACTCCTACCCTACGACCAAAACCCACAAGAGCACCTACCCCAGCCAAGATCACACTAAGTTTGGCACCATACACCCCTAAGAACCCAGCACCTTCCCCAGCTCCTAGTCTCTCTTCTAGCTCTGGCCATGGATCAGAGTGTGGACTGAGTGGCGCTCCATTAGGGACAGTGCCCATTTGCACTTATGCTCGGATCCCGCAAAGGGTGTCCATGTCAGGCTCTCCAAGTGACTATGGTTCCTCTGACGAGTATGGATCTAGCCCTGGTGAGCATTCCCTTTTTGCTGCAGGTCTCTCTACTGCATTAGTAGATGGCTCTACTAGCTGCATATTAATAGGGCAAAGAGACACCTCTCACAAGAAAGTGCATGGGCGCAGGATCCTTCGACGCTCCTCTAGCAGAGAGTATGAAGCTGAGCGCAGGTTACTTAGCAAACGTACTTCTCTTCCACCTTCCACTGCTCAGGAGCGCATAGTGCCTCATTGCAGGGAAGAAGAAGATGAAGAAGATGAAGACTACGCAGTGATGTCTCGCAGCACCAGCAGAGAATCATTCATCTCTCGTCGAGGCTCAGGAAGCTCAGCGAATCCAAGTGGGCAGGTGGAAACTTCAGCAAATAAAGGTGTCAATACAAAGGAGGGTCTGGAGAACACATCAATTGACAGTGGCTACATGTCTATGCTGCCCGGCGTTACAGCTCCTGCAAGTCTATCTCTTTCAGTGTCTGAAACAGAACCAAAGGGAGGGGATGAGTACATGACTATGACCCCCAACAGCAGTGTTTCACCCCCACAGAACATTAAACTTCCTGTCTCTGAAGGCTACATGATGATGTCCCCCCACAGCAGCTGTTCACCAGATCTACATGGCATGAGTGGGTGCTTGTGGGGTAGCAGAAGCAGCATGGAGAGCCGAGCAGGCAGTGACTACATGAACATGTCACCCATTAGTGCCAGATCAGCCAGCAGCACACCCCCGTCACACCCAGAACAGCATCCACTACAGCCCAAAACAGTGTACTCCTACTTTTCCCTGCCACGGTCTTACAAACATACAACCCTCTCTACTCGTTTTGAGGATAACTTGGGAGATGGAAGGAGGCCAGATGCAATTTCGAGGGGCGAATGTGGTTCTGGAAGGAGGACTGGACGTGGTGGTCATCCCAATAGAGCTGACTCTTCTGTCGGCCCCAATGGAGGCGGAAACCTTTCTTTGTCCTCTTCATCCTTCTCTTCCAGTTCAGCTAGCACTGAGAGCTTGGAGGACAAACCGCTATCCCTGCCCGCTGGTGGTATTGGGAAGGCCACCAGGTCAAGCACTGGACACAGGGCAGGGGGTATTCACCCCAAAGATTCAGCCAACCATTTTCACCAGCAGAGACGAGGGCCAGGTGTCCAAAAACAGGGTCATGTACAGCAACGAAAAAGCAGGCCCTTTAGTCTCTTTGTGGATATGTCCAAAGCCAACACCCTGCCTAGAGTCAAAGAGACTATACAGCCATTAGTACCCCAAAGCTCTGGTGAATATGTTAGCATTGTTTATCAGGGTGATCAGGGAGTATGCATCAGAGGAGTAACAGGTGTAGATCAGGGCACTGTGGTCCAAGGGCATTCAAGAGCATTATACGAACCGTCTTCATGCCAGGTTGGTAGTACCAATTTGCCACGCAGTTTTTCAGCACCCCTCTCCACTTCCATTTCAGTGTCTTCAGAGTATGTTAACATGGAATTAGGCCATTCGTCATCTCCTCTGTCCTGCACATCTCTCTCTTCTTTCAATTCCACCCAAGCAATAGCTCCAAAAGCAAGTGAGAATACCACGACGGCTCCTCAAGTGGCACAGGAAGCTGAAAAGGGACATAGAAAGAGTGGTATGTCCACGTTGCTCTCTGGAGACATGAACGGTGCCCCTTTCACAGACTACACAGAAATGGCATTTGGATTGGCTAGAGTAGAAAGCCCTAAACCTGGGCAAACAGCTGAGACTTCCTCTATTGAGCAGGAACAAAGCATGGATTTCCACTCACCCAAGGCTTTCCCCAAGTTAGACCAAGGCGCCAGACTGATCAGAGTGGAATCGTCAGCAAGACGGAGGCATTGCTCTGACACCTTCAAGGCAGCTCCAGGTCTCTCTCTTTCTCCCTCTTCTTCCTCCTCAGTTTTTGTGGAAGCTCCCCAGACCACTACACCTCGATGCCATGGACTAGAGAGTTCCCTTTGGGCTACTGGGCAGCCATCTGCTCCACAGGATACTGGTCCTGGGCTTGCAGCTTTAACTACAACCCAGGCTACATCTTTGTCGTTGGAGCAAGGTCTAAACTACATCGACCTTGACTTGGCTGGTAAGGACAACCCTCAGATGAGTCTCGATGGATCTTCTGGGCCACACTTCACTGTCCTAGGAGAAGGGTTAACAGTGGGATTAGGTGGAACAGCAGCTGGGGGAAGCAGCAACTCCAGCATCAACACATATGCCAGCATTGACTTTTTCAAGTCAGAGGAACTAAGAGTCCACCAAAATACCAGGAAAGACAGCAAAGGTTTGTAATTGATTATACATTTACACTGCAAGATGATCATCCCAATGGAATGATTCCCAGTGATAAGAGAATTCCCAGATGATGACCCAGAATAATGCATAAGTGGTGATTACCTAGGGAAATAATTTAATACTAATAGGGTGTGTCATAGGAGTTAATTTGCACATTGATTAAATGTTTTGTACTCTTGGAATCTTTGTTATTTTAGTTTATTGGTTATTCTGTTTGTTAATGCCATGTTTTATATTTTTCAACTCCATTATGCTGAAGTTGAATACCTATTAGATTGAATCTATTTTAAGTATGCATTACCTTACATAATAAATTTGATGTAATTAATTACTTTAAAACATATCATGATTATTTTAATTTGGCCAGATTAATTATGTTAATTTTAATTTTATATTATAAGATTATAAATGAGAGAGTTGGGTTATTGCTATCTATGTACCAAATACAAAGTCAGTGTATAAAATATTATTTAGTTATGAAACTGGCAAACATAGACACTGATATTTTAGTTATAGCATTGATTACAGCTTAAATATTAGTGTGTCTTTCAGCCCTTTTTGTATAAACATGACAGCTCCCATATAGTATAGTGTTAACCAAAGTGTGTGTGTGTGTGAGAGTGTGTGAGTGTGTGAGTGTGTGTGTGTATGTGTGTGTGTGTGTGTGTGAGTGTGTGTGTGTGTGTGTGTGAATAAGATAAGAGTGTTAAATCTTAGGGGTGTGCTGGGGAAAGCATGGGTGTGTGGCTATAAAGTCTTCCTTAGTAAAGGCACATACTATGTCATTTAATGCATGCTCTGTCATTAGAGATAATTAAGAAAGTGTAAAAGCATGTGTGGGTTTGTGTATACTATAATACTTGTGAGAAGACATACACAGCTGTAACTGTGAAGCTGATGTGCATTCCAGCTGAAGTTGTGCAGCCATTGTGTGTACAAGTCTAGGCCAGATATTTTAGGTGCCACTAAGGGATTCCACGGTGCAGCCATATAGCTGAATGCATATATTTAATGCACATGGTGATTGTGGATAATTACAGCCACTTAGGCTCACTTCTGCTGAAAATGGCCCTGATTATTGCTTAGTGTTTTTAGTACCCTTCTCTCTCTCTCTCTCTCTCTCTCTCTCTCTCTCTCTCTCTCTCTCTCTCTCACTCTCTCTCTCTCTCTCTCCTCTCTCTCTCTCTTTCTCTCTCTGGGTGGATTTACATATGCAGTATTTAGTCTACTTGAATTGAACCCTGATATGCTTAGCCCCTTGGTGTTTGGACAGGTGTGAACACAGCAATCACAGTTGGTACAGACCATAAAAACCATTAAGAGATGGGGTCGTGCTTCACATCTGGTTAGTTTCTTTCTTTATTATTTTCCTATAACAGCGTGACTATAAGTGTTTTTTTTAAAGCTTAAATTACAGCACCAACAATTAATTTTTTATTTAACAGTCACTTGCTCACTTTCTCTTGAAGTTAATAATACAAAGCAGCTTGTTACCAAGAAACTGCAACATCCTCTGTCCTAAAGACCAGTGTGGAAACCTTAAAGTTCTAGAATATATCTGACTCACAAAACCGGTGCCTCCTATATAAAAGTTAAATAAACTTATTATGCATTTTGTTGTAAAATAACACCATTTTGATTAGTTAACTATTAGGTTAAGTGACTCTGTGCCTTATACATAAGTCTCTGTGACTTAGTCATTACTTTAGAAAGGATTTGTATTTGTACGAGAGCACTGATTTGCTTTGTCGTCAGAAATATTATTAGAGTTGTTGTGGTTTAATGTATTTTAAATATAAAATACAAAACTGCAGGCGGCACGGTGGTGCGGTGGTTAGCACTGTCGCCTCACAGCAAGAGGGTCCTGTGTTCGATTCCTGGATCACCCAGGGTGCCTTTCTGTGTGGAGTTTGCATGTTCTCCCCGTGCATGCGGGTGCTCCAGTTTCCTCCCACAGTCCAAAGACATGCAGATTAGGTCTAGGCTAGAGTTTAGATTACTCTAAATTGCCCATAGGTGTGAATGCGAGCGTGTGTGGCTATTTGTCGGTGTTGACCCTGTGATGGACTGGCGACCTGCCCAGGGTGTACCCCGCCTCTCACCCTACATCTGCTGAGATTGGCTCCAGCTTCCCCCGTGACCCAGATGGATAAAGCGGTATAGATAATGAATGGATGCAAAACTGCTGAAATCTCTCTCCCTGTACATATTTTGCCTGAAGTACATTAGAAACATTCAAATCCTATCTAGCACATCCGCAGCCTCACAGTGAAAGACTGTGGTCCCTGTAGGAAATTGTTGACATTCGGTATGTTGTCATCTCTAAAAGCAGTGAAATGGTGGATTGTTTAATATTATATTGTATTGAAAGAGAAAACTGATAGACCAAATACATGTGTAAGTTTTCATGGAAATTAAGGGGAGGTAACCAGTCTGGATTCAGGAGGACAAGCAGGGGCATGTAGGGAAGGAGAAAGCCTGTTGAGAGACAGTCAGTGCATGCAAAGTTTAAGGTGTCATTGAGAGTGAGGAATCGCAGAAGTGCAGTTTACCCCAGCTGAGAAGAGAAGAAGGGGAAGGGAAGAAGCATGGGTAGGATGGCAAAGGTAGGACAGGGCGTGAGTGGAATAAAATCAGAAATGCCTGGACCAAAAGGTGTCCCAATTTTACGCTGGTCTTAAATGATTATCGTTCCAGATAACCCTGTGGCGTGGGATGTAATCTGGGACGATAATCAAATCTTGGCTGCCTTGCATAAAAATATTAAGCATGTTCACTCTTTAAGACTCAACACCTTTAGTGTGCGTGAAGCAAACGTCAACCTGAAAGTAGAAACACAGTTTGCTGTCTTTGTTTCGATCCAAAGGCATGATTGTTCATGAGCAATTCAGTGATAAAACAGAAGACGAGAGTTGAGAAGTGGGAGGCTGGCTGTCTAGACAGCCAGCTTGCTTTGGGTCAGAGAAGCCATAATCAAGCCAGACCATCAGTGTTTTGAAGAACACTGCTGTCCATTATACAGGATCACTAATGAGTTTTATTTTGAATACTTGATAGAGCATGAGAGAGAGAATTTTACCCCTCACATATAGTAGGTATGTTCGTTGTATATTAATGTGAGAGTCTCAGAGTATAATATAACATGGATTCTCAAACCTTTTACAGTCAGGGACTTCTTCTACTGTAAAAAAATTAAATCAAACTGATCAAACTGTATGTGTTATTATTTACTGGTTATGGTTTTATCTTTGCTTCTTCTCTGTAGTGTTTTTGTCGTGAGTGTCTGTGGTTTTGTTTCACAAAACAGTTTATCTAATTTTTTATGGGTCAATTGTCCTCAATTTATCACTTTTATGTGAATATTTAGCCACAATAGAAGGACGTTTTTCTTGACTATCTGCAAGCCAAGGACCTTACTGATACCGATAAAACGGAATATTTCCTGTGGAAGAACAAACAGCCTGGCAATAACAGTGGTACTCAAGGACCTCTTCTGGGTACAACCAATGCATAAACCTAATCAGTGAGAATGATGTTTTAGTGTCAATACAAATGAATGGCTTTACACAGAAAGCACTAATCTGTAATCTGCGGTTGGGAAATATTGTTCTAAACCTGTTGAAAACTGCCCAACCTAACATCAGTGGCTTACCATTATTGTGTCTCATGGGTTGCCATTAGATGATTGCTTAGAGCAGCTTGGAGTTAATTGTCATGCTCAGTTCAGTGCAGATCTGCTGATCCCAATGTAACATGTGGCAGGTTTTGGCAGGATGCACATGTGCAGTGGTCAACATTTATAATTATTTATTTACAACAATTATTTCTTTACCTATGACTGTTACAAAGTGCACAGAATGGAGACTTTTCCCATCAATGCTAAATAAACTTTCGAAACCGATGGCTAAGTGATGCTCAACACATCCCAAAGTACATGAAAGTCCAAATTCACACATTAATATACATTATTTTGGCTTATTACTGCGGAGAATACCATTTTAACATTCCTTCTACTACAGTAGTATGTACATTGCAATAATTTCAGAATAACAGATAACTGGGTAAATTATGACACCCTTGACTTCTTATTGCTGTATTTCAACAGTGTTAAGGTTATTAGAATGTCATAAACTCAGATAGTGTCAGACATTTTCACAATATTCTTTGTAACAGTATTTTTTTTTTTGTCTTTGTGTTTGCGTCATTGGAGTCAGACTCAGATCTGACCATGACCTTCAGCACATAACACTCTGAGCACTTGGTCTCATACACGCTCTGCGAGCTCTGATGTGAAAAGCCCTAGAATCGAGGGGGACTTGCATGCCTGAAAAGGCTCGAGGCATATTGTTGCGCTTTTTGATTTATCATAAGTCAAAGGACGCTTGATGTTCTTAGTGATGCCAGTGATATTCTCTCTCTATTTCACTTTCTTTTATTTGGCTACTGTGCAATTACGTCCATATTACCCGGTTTAATATACGGACATCTTGTTGTTTATGTTTGTACTATATCCATACATACATCTTTACGCGTGTCTTTGTTTAAATTGGATTTGATTGGATTGTTAACTGATCTGTCTGCTGACCCATTTTTTCAGACACACACATATACAAACGCAAACACACACACACACTTGAACCCAAACAATCTTTTATTACCTTTTAATACCATTTCTATAGTTTGCAGCAGAAAGACATGTCTCCATGTCATTTGGGACTCTGCAAATGACCTCACATGGTCACAATTATCATGTATTTTGTCATCACATTCCCATATGCACCATTGTTGACTATTTATCTACTTTCACACATTTCCATTTGAGCAGTACAGGATTTCAACAGTAAGATCTTGCCACAAGAATATGAGTGTGAATGCAAGTTGAAACCACTGGAAGATGCAGAAATTCACATGGGATAAGAGCTAATACAATTTCTAGCAAACTATAAGTAGGCCCCTGTGTGAACAGAACAAATACATTACTAGGAAAGAGGATGAGGTTTTATTGATTAACTAGCACAAATATTAAATAACACCGCGAAGCAACAACAGGGAAGAAAGCATAAACTAGTTGATACACTTATACATTCATCAGTCGGCACTGTGGGGATGTCGACTGGTTGGAGAGGTGGGAAATAAAACAGTAGTGAGGCAGCCAGTAAAGAAATCAGGCTAGATTTACTTTGTTAATCTGAAACTAGTTCAGGCTAGATGAAGCCGATTCTACAGTTCGCTAGCAAAGGAATCCTAGCAATCCCACTTGCTTGTGCAGTTATTTTGTTGTGTTTTAAAGCTAAATATAATTTAAATAAAATCTTTGCACTATGGCATAGTGAATTCCATAACATTTGTTGCCACAGGTTGCACATCACTGTCCAATCCCACTCAGCTAGTTTAGAGAACGTTTATAGAGTAAGCCAGCTGACTAAAGATACTACTCAGTCTGGAAACTTCTGTGGACCTAGAAACCAAGGAAGCTTGGTCATTGAGCTATACAGAGGGCTCTGCTGATGGACATGAGCTTCCATGCTGCGCAGTATCAGTTTCAGAATCAACAATTTCAGTCGAGCAACCAGGACATCCACACAAGTGCATTTCATTAAATAGTGTAATATGATATACAGAGTGATTAATTTTCATTGTTATATGCACAGCGTTGGTGTTAACAGTGTGGCGTAAAAAGCATTGAAGCTGGAAATGTGTATGGCTGTTCAATTAAGTGTAATTTAAAGCATTATTTACTTTTTTTTAATCAGCATTTAATTAGCTAAAAAATAGGCTAAAATATTGATGTCCTCAATAACTTTTTGTTTAACTATGCAAAAGATGGTTAGTTGACTCCTTTATTGAATTACTGGTTGACAAGTAAAAATGAATAGTCATGCAGCCCCTAGAAAAAATAAATGAGGTATTGGCCTACTGTACCAAGGACAAAGATTTACATCAGTTGAATGGTATAGCACTGGTACAGAGTCAATGACTTTTATAGAATTTATGATCATTTATAGACAAATCATTAGCAAGTTTAGAGAATGTGGTGTACAGAGAAGACACAAGAGATACTCATGCATTCAAGTGTTAGAAACGTACATTTAAACAAATGAATTGAAGGTGGGATTCGTTATGCTTCATATATTGTCTAAAGAAGGTTTGGTGGCAAACGTAAATGTCTACCTGACTGTTTATGCCTGTTAACTTATTATGGACTTACTTTGTCCTGTCCTCTTCTAAATCTAATCTCCCTGTTACATGTCAAACACATCTGCTTTTCACACATTTATCATCATAGCCCACACAGACAAATATGCACACATTTATTCATTCTCTGTTTCTTCCTTTCCCTGTCTCTCTCGCTCTCGCTCTCTCTCTCTCTCTCTCTCTGTTATTGGAAATGGAAATAAGGAGTCAGGGGGACCAAAACTGAATGAAGTAGAGAAGGAGGGACAGAAAAGAAGGACAAGCAGACAGAGAGATGTGAAAAGCCACTCCAAAACAGAGGTTGATTCATCCTTTATTTTGTGATAGCTTCCTGCCATGTAGGTAGAGAGCGAGGGATTCAGGAGGAGGAAGGAGGGGGAGGCATGAAGAGGGATGTTTTTCAACTTATCTCAATGGAGCTTAGTCAGATCAGACGCTATGCCCGAGTGTGTGTCTGGATGCGCATTACCGTGCACATGCACACTCATTTTCAATGCAGAAGGTTTGCTGTACATGGATGTGATGTGCAAAGTGAGGAATAAAACAGTTGGAAATATTCTGTTATAATAAAAAAAGAGTTACTATTACTAGCCCGAACGTAATTACTTTCGTATACCAGCATGCCCCAAAGTGATATATTTCTCTTAAACCACAGCAATTACAGTTTTATTAGATGCACAGATGCACCATGCTTTATTTTTTTTTTTATCAGTTTATAGTTAAATTGTAGGTGTAAACCTTAGGTTTCTACCTGATAGGATATGATTTTGATTTTTGATGACAGAATTTTGATATTTGATGATACCACTTTTATTACTTTAGTAGATTTTGTAGCCTCAGATTGATATGTGACCAATTTTGTTCAGAATCTGTTTTGTTCAGGTAGGTCTATGACTTGGAGAAGGAATACCCAAGGTAGCATTTTGCTAGTCTATTTGCATATATAAAAAATATAAATTATTTTTTACACACTGGTTGTCTGTCCTTTTTCAATAATAATCATTTCATAATCAATAATAATTGAATTATAATCAGTTATAAACAAAACATAATCAACGTAGGGTTGTTGACTGGATTAATTTCAATGATTGCTGAGATCCATCGATCTGAATCATCTCATCGTTACTCCACTAGTAAAATTCATTAAACAAAATATACATTTGTTAAATAGCATCTTTGTAATTCATTTATTATTATTAGCTGCTATTATAGAAATGAATTTGAATTAAGAATTCAACCGCGCTGTGGTATAAGTGTTTGTAATATGTCTGGCTTGCATGTCTTTCTTTTCTTGTCTCTGACTGTGACCTCGTCTGGTCGCTGGTGTGTTGCCAGACATGTCTGTGTGTGCAGACTTGTCCAAGCACACACAGCAATATATTATACTGAAAAAGAAAATGAGAAGAAGTGACAGAGAGTGAGAAGGGGACAGAGAGAGACAAACTGAGAGAGCTGAGGAAGTGCCACAAACAGACAGACAGACAGACAGAGAGAGAGAGAGAGTAGAGAAAATCATGGTGTGCCAGACAGGCCTGTCGTGGTCCCAGAGGAGCTGTTCAATAAACACCAATGTGTGTGTAGAGATGACCAGACTGAGGAAGAGACAGGCGAAAGACACAGAAAGTGAGAGGATGGATAGCACCAAGGGAAGTTAATGAACTCCTCAAACACTGAACAGTCACTGCTCCCTCTGCTCAATGACATTATTAAGAATCATGTCATAGCGCTCTATTGTTATTACCCAGGTGCGTGTGTGTGCGTGGGTTGTATGTGGGTGGGGAAGCGTGGGTCGTTTTTTGAGGAAGCCTAGGTGAATATGCATGATTACTTTTGTGAGTGTGTGCATGTCTGCTCTAGCATAATGTCTTGTTACTGCAGTCTGTGCTTTGTCGTTGGCCGTAACACCGAGTGGGTGTGTGAGACACTGGACATGCAGCACATCACCAACTTCTTTTTAAGAAAGGCACTGAATTACACAACAAACATTTGCTTTAGGGCTCTCCAGTGACGCAACGGTCTGAGTGTTCACCGTGTCACTGGGAGATCATGAGATTAAGTGAGTATAAATTGCATTGCTGTCCAAGTGGTGTGGTAGAAAAGAGCATTTTTGTCTGTCCTGGCCACAGAGCAACACTAGCTAATCATTCCATTTGCCTCATGATGTCATATTGAGCAGCACTTTAAGAATATCTGATGGCATCATGAGTCCCAGGATGAGCAAACGTACTGTCCTTACACATTATTAAAGGATAATATTGACACTGAGATTAGCGTTACTGTTTCATTTTTCAGGGAAAAATAATAGGGATGTAACTAGAACCCTGTCGGTTCCAAATACAGATACGAATATGAGGAGCACTATTCTTTCCTTTTCATTCTTCGTCTGGTTGAGACTAGATGTGTATATTTAATTCATATAGAATTTATAATAAACTTATTGGTACAAGCCATGCCAACTTTTATACCCAAATGCATAAATACATACATACCTGCTGCGCCAGGAGCAGCATGAGGATGCTGTGCATTTGTGTTGGATGCAGGTTAACTGGCAGCTGTTGTTGTTTTCTGCACTAGCTGCCTGATGCAATAATTCTCATTCTGTTTGTCTTTCTTTCTCTTTCTCAGAGTGCTGATCGTCCTGCTTGCTGAAGAGGAACAGATATGTGCGTGCATGTGTGTGCGTGCGTGCGTGCGTGCGTGTGCGTGTGTGTGTGTGTATGTTTGAAACAGAGAGAGTGAATGTGTGGGTGTGTTGTAAGCGTCCTGCAGGTGTGGATGGTCACCCTGTGAGATTTTTGTTTCCACCAGTTACAATCGGAACAACATTTGCCAAAAGACTATTGGTCATAACCAACCATGAACACTACAATGGACACGTCCTTCAACCAATTGGGGAGGATTAAAGCGACTCTGACTGCCAACCAGGAGCCAATGATATTCCTTCTTTTTTTCCTTCATTATGAAATTTTAAAAATAATTGTAATACAGATACTACGTAGTCTAATGATAGATGAAAAACATATATAGTCTACTCTACATAGTATTACCGAGAGAAGTATATATGACCTTCTTCTTCTTCTTCTTCTTCTTCTTCTTCTTCTTCTTCTTTTTTTTTTTTTAAAGTGCCTCATTTTTGATTGTAGCCATTTTTACATAGGTCCTGATGTTCTCTGTGAGAGGAAAGAGCTTTCTGTTTATTCTTGCGCTTATTGTCTGTCAGTCTGTGTTCCCTTTTCGTGAGAGAGAGAGAGAGAGAGAAATAGAAGAGAGACCAAGAAAGGGATTAAAAGAGCAAGAGAGTGAGATATAGTGCCGATAGAGTTTGTACTGTCTGATTGCCTTACTGTGTTTGTCAGGTGTGTATGTGTATATGCATGTGTGCGATTGTGAGATTGTGTGTGCATGTGTGTGTGTTTGCATCATCTATGCTGTGCCATGCTGTGCCTCTATACTCAACCCAACAATGGTGAACCATACACAAACACACACTGAACATATTCACCCACTCACCCACCGACACACACACACACACATGCACTCAAACACACACAACCATATACCAAGACCTCAAACTGTCTTAAACTGCAGTATAATTCATAAGCACTGATGAACACATACTCTTATCCTCACTAGCTGCTCTTCTGTTCCTCTGAGCATGGAGGCATCAGCTGACCGGCTCAGATAACGTGAGTGACTGAAAAAGAGATTACTGTGTGGGTGTGTGTGCGCGTGCAATTACAGTCTCCATTTATATTTATTTATAGTTTTATAGCCAGGATAATTATGTTGTATTAAAATGCGGCAGCTTAGATTTTATCGCTTTTACACCTCACACACAGACACAACTGTGAGTTCCCGCATCTACATGCAGTTCTCAACTGACACATTCAAGTGCCTCCTCAAATCAGCTACAGTTAAAGGAAAACTCCACCCTGAAACACATTAAATATATTTATATTCAAATATTTGTGACGTGTTTAGTGATTCCGGTGCTCATTTGTTTCTGCGAGACGTTAGCAGTTGTGTGAAAGGCTGATGTCACACTAATTCTGCAAGCACAGTTACAATGCTATTTAATAGTAATAATAATTAAAAAAATCCAGAGATTTTAAACATAACTGATAATGGTCCGGTTTCGTTGTTAGGTTCTAAAACCAAAATTTTTCCATGAAAGTTCAACGTCAAATCAAGCATAGAAGTACAGATATTGGGGCAACATTGGACTCTATACAGAATTCTGCTCAGCTAGTGATTGATCTACGGGATGTTTAGCGCAATGGCGTTGATGGTGGTATTAGCATGGAAATTGAAGCCTTGGAAAAGCTGAAATGTTTGAGCAAAGTGTACATATGAGGTGGTGAGAGAAATGGACAGACTAAAGCACCGCCGCATCTCTGTCTTGGCATTGTGGAGCAACTGTCAAAATTGAAAATTGAAAAAAAATAAATAAAAAATCAACTCAGAATATTATTACAAAATAAATCTTGAAGATTAACCGTTTATTAGAAAAATTAATATGCAAGTCATTCAGGGTGGAGTTTTCCTTTTACATTAGGTAGATCACACCAGTCTGACCAACACAAGCTACGACAGAGAGAATTACACAGTCAGCATCAGCTTCAAACAGACATATAAATACAATATTTTTACACACAGCAGTGTGCGACAGCAGGACTGTGGTCTTACACATATTCTCCCATATACAATTTTATACACTACTGTTTTTACACACTCTGCACATTTCCATTCTTTCGGCTAGATTAACTGTGTTTTAATGTTAATTCTAAAATCTAAAGGTGAGGGTTTCCGCTGGAGCGCTTTAAACCTGAACAGGGTCTTTTTATGCTAAAGAGATAGCGGTGCCTCTCTAAAAACACCACTAGGTCTAGGTTTCCTGGAAAAATCTTTTCTATCATTCTTAATGAAATCCTTTTTTTTCCTCCAAATTTTAAATCTCGTTCGTTTTGACCTACTAAATTTCGACTGCCTTTGCGCTTTTCTAATCAACCTCGTATTTCAGTTTGGTGAAAAGCTAGCTGTGAGATCAGTGCCAAGATTTTCTGTAGTATTCATGCATCAAACAAGCCAAAATTTTCTGCTTTGAATTTTTTAAATTGTTCAAGTGACTTGGTAAAAAAACAAACAAACAAAAAAAAAACCTTGCAGCAATCATAAATATTATGATTTAGAATATTAAAGAATTAGAGTTGAAAGTGGAGCTACACAAAGTTCTACACAAGTAACTGGAAGGTTATGAGTTCAGATACCATACATAAAAATGACACAAAGTTCACATGAGCAATCATTTAATTCAACTGTATTGATTGAAAATGAGATGATTTTGAGATATTTTACATTATGTTTCAATCCTTTTTCACATGCAATGCTTGCTGCTTTTATTTTCACATATGAGTTTTGCACAATTCATTATTCTTCACATGTGGTTTTTACACATTTATTTTCATGATTCATTCATGTGTTTTTTTACGCATGATTATTTTCATGTAATACTGTTACTTGCAATATTTTTTCACATGTATGGCATGTGGTTTCAAATTTCTGTTTTCTGTGATCACACGTTCATGAGTTGTGCAATTTAAGGACATAATTTTTTTCTTTTTTTTTTTTTTTTTACCACAAAATCAGGTGGTGAAACTTATCATCACATGTGAACTGTGTGTGATTTTTTTTGGAAGAGAACTGAGGGAACTCTTTAACCCCCCCAAAAGCTCTATTCTTGGATTATCTAAAATAGTTTGCCAAATAAATACATGTACTGTAATGATGCTGATACAAGGTTATGGTGATTACGAATGCCAAATATAAACATTTTCATAAACATTCACGTGGTTATGCATTTTTAACAGAAATACGCACTATGCCATGCAGTTTATTCAACATATCTGAAATATAAAGTATCTTCTTCCTTCTACCGCAGATTAGCAACAGGGCCAGGTGGTGCTGCTACACATACACATGGGGTCATGTCTTAAAGACCTCCTTTGACCCTTTTAAGAGTTTTTTTATACATAAGCCAGCTTAAATCCATCACAGAAGCTTGCCGGTGAAACAAGCAGAGCATCTCGAACGTACACGAGTGTGTATGTGGTGTTTGTGTGTGTGAGACCATGTCTGTCTTTCTTGTACTCTTTGCTCTTGCGCTGATGTGTGTGTGACCACTGTCTGATTTGTTTAATCTCTCTTTTATTGCCTTATTGTCTGTATTAGCTCTTACACAAACCATGGCAGCTGTAAAAAAAAAAAGAAAAAAAAAAAGCTTTGCATCCTAGAACAGTTGGAATTCAGTTCTGTATTTAAGAACAGTTTTCCTAATTCTGGCCAAGTCTTCACCCTAGAACAGCTGAGATTTTGTTTGGGTCTGAAGATCCTTTAGTCTGGTTGTATGTAGAAATTTGCGTGTCTCTGGCCTTTGGTCTGTGAAGCAAAAAAAAAAAAAAAACATGGTTGAGTGTGTTGTAGAAATATGGCCAAGGCCCATGTATCCAAGAAAAAAGGACATAATTATAATAATAATAATAATAATAAAAAAATTAAAAGTAAAAGAAAGAAAGCAATGGCTTTCTCAAAGCACCTGCCATTTGTTGGGGAATAAAGGGTTTGATATGTACAATCAGGGTACTGTTTACTGAGATTTATCCTATTCATGTATATCTGGTACTAATGAAGAATCCAATGACAATGATGTATAAAGAAGACTAAAGAAAGTATTAATAGGGTCTGGGGTGTGTACTTGTGTGTATAAGGGGAATCAGTTAGGATTTGGGTGGGTATGGGGCTTATCTGGCACGGCTATGATAGAAATTTCTGTTCAGTTCAGAAATTCCTTCATGATTATTGCCTGTGATGTAGACAATGTCTTTTTGTTTTATTAAAAAAAGAAAAGAAAATGGAAATGGGTCTTGTCTCATTCCCCCCCCCCCCAATTGTGATGTAGCTTTCTTTTAACAAAGGTGAGTGAGTGTGCCTGTACTTTTTTGGGACATTTGGCTGATCCCCATGAGGAAAACTGCTTTATTCTCTTTATTAAATGAGGGTTAGATTTAGGTGAAGCTTAGCATTACCTAGCTGCATTAGCATTTGTCAGGTGAAGGTTCTCGCAATGACAGTGCAACAAATGTGTGTGTGTGTCTAGACAGAGACTACCTTCCAGACTCTGATGTCTGGAGATAAGTCACCTGCCAGGCTTCATGAAAGTTAGGGACAGGCTGTGTGTGTGTGTGTGTGTGTGTGTGTGTGTGTGTGTGTGTGTGTGTGTGTGTGTGTGTGTGTGTGTGTGT
>JAQQZX010000017.1:13383433-13395483 GCA_030068355.1 Notoglanidium maculatum
CCAGAAATATGTTAAATCAGCAGAAATATATTAGACAACTCACAAAAAAATTTTTTTGTAACCCAGTGTAATTTTATGACAAAGACTACTGGTGCTGTGTTTTCCTATGATGCACATTTCAGGGTCTGGCTGTCAGAAAACAAGAAAAACAAGCTAAATCTATGACCAGATCAAAAATGAGAACAAGAGGCTATGAGGCTAGGCATGAACTAAACTCAAGGTTAATGCTTTGCAAAATGAAAGAAACAAGGAGTGCTTAAATAGTGTAAGCATGACAAAACAAAACTCCAAACGTATGACCAAACAATAATCAGGTGACACAGGTGCGGGGGCTGATGGGAAATGAAGTTCAGGTGCTCAGTTAACTGAAAACAAAAGAGTCCCAAGAGCGTCCTCTGGTGCTGACTTGACCGTGGCCAATTTGTGTATGAATTAAAGATTTATTTAAACATTTAAGATTTAAACTAAGTTGTTGTTTAGGATTTCAGAAATTCTGCTTTGAATACAAGGAAGATTTCATGACAATAAATCACTTAGCACATGAAAAAATGGAACCCCATGATATATTGTACCATGGTGCTCTGAGAGTGGCATGGCGCTCGATGGCGCTTGGAGCGTGGGAGAGTTCATGACATTAACTATGTACATACCTGTAGATTGTAATTACATCGTGGAAGAAGCTCACTAGAAATATATAATGAATATGCAATTTTGGAAAATGTGCTCCTGCAAACCTAAAACTTTTATTCTCATGGCCCAATGTTAGCTAGATGCATAGCTGGCTAAGTACAGTAATGTTAGCCAATTATTTAAAAAACAAAAATCCCACAGCTGCAAAAATACACAGTCTGGAGTTGGAGTTATTACTTTCCAGGCCCCAGTAACATATTCATCAATTTAACAAAAATGTATAAAAATGTTTTTTTTTGAGTAGTGGCCTTCTGTTCTTCCTTGTTCGGGCCGATGAAGATATCAGTAATGAAGTGCCCTCTCCAGTGTAAAGTGAAATCAGTGAGGGCTGATCAGGAACCGGTGATACAAGAGGAAGAGCGAATGTGACTGATAACAGTTAATGCTAGTGTGTGTTAGCATGATAGTGTTAGCCAGCACTAGTTGACATCACTTCACTGGCAGTGTGTCTCAAATACTCAGTGTGTCAATAATCCAGCTGCACATGGACCACAGAGTATGAATGTGAGTACTCGAATGTTAAAATGAATTAAAATTCCCATCTATACTAGAGCCATGACAAATTAGTTATTGTTAGTTAACCTTAGCTGAAGCTCAGTGGTTACCTATTCAGGTAAAAATTAGTAAATTAGCCAGCAAATTAGTCAAATTAGTAATTAGAAAATTAGTCAGCTCAGCAACCATCTTAAAATAATTCTGGGCTTTTAACTGTCTCCATCTATCAAACATATTTCCAGTATCTATCCATGTTTTATTGAGTCACTGCTCATGGAGCTTTTATAAAGCATGCTGAGTTTTTTTACTCTAACATATCTGTTCCAGTTCATTTGTTTGTTTCCACAGCTGCATCGTGCTGTTTGCCTGACAATTTCTTTCATATTTGGTAGTCTGGGGTGTCAAGATGGTATTGGTAAATGTGCAGAGGGGCAGGATCTCACTGGTAAAAAAGACAAACAGAAGTTCCATTAAAGAACAGAAATTTCAAAGAAGAATATACTGGCTGTAGCATTGTTGCCAGAGAAGGCTCAGCATGCTTCTTTAATTTCTAATAACATAGCATGGACATTTTATTATTTAATCCAGTAAATAATTTGTATATTGGTCCTTTAACTTCACTGTTGATATTAGTCCAAAAAAAGCAACCACAATCCATTAGCATTATATCTTTAAAACTTATTAAAAATGCTTTTATGTTAATGCTTATGTAGCTCATGTAGCCTATGGGAAATGCAGCCAATTAAACCTACTGGGCAAAACATCAGACATCAACAACATTACAGCTACCAGCTAATAACTACCAAACCATTAAAAATATAATAATAATAATAATAATAATAATAATAATAATAATAATAATAATAATAATAAATAGTACTTTACTTCATATTAAAAGGTTTGTATTATTCAAATATCTTCACTATAATTTAATTCAAGGACAGGTTGTTATTAATATCTGGCACCGAGTGGGTTAAAAGAAAAGAAGTGACGCAAAAGAGACGAAAACGAAAGGGAAAGTTTCATGTGTTATTTTGTAGTTTAAACCGCAGTTAGTTCAAGTTCAAGTTCAAGTTAAATATCCAGACTGGGCCTCAAGGTTTCTCGGATGAACAAGTAAGTAAAAGATGAATTTCAATGATTTACTTAACTGAGATATTTCTTTTTTTTTTTTACTAGAACAGGTTATACATGTTTTGTGTGACAGACTGAGATTAACAATCTGCGGCTCTTCCTGAAGGCGTTTCTGCTGTCGTTCTGACTTCATACCATAACATTAGCTAGTTTAGCCATGTATCCTATTTGTGAAGATCTTATAAACATGGGCAAAATGAGAGCTTACTTGTACTATTAGAATCTGGTGTTATTGGCAAGGCTCTTCACAGCTCACTGGCTATCCAGAATAATAGGCAATCGTGAGCCTAGCGTATAAAAACACTTGTCTGTGGTGAATAATGAAGTTTAGTGTGTCTAAGTGTAAGAATGTCTAAGTAGGGTTCAGGTGCCTTGTGAATCTGTGAGACTTTCTGTATAAATGTTAATTTGTCATGACAGTTAACATCCTGAAGCATCACATGTACAGAAGGATGCACTAAAGTAAGCATATTTACACCCCTGTAGACCCTGTAACATCTTAGTTCCGTTCAACCTGTAGTCATGCTAACTTTTAGAGAATGCATACTAATGTGAAATACTAACAATACTAATTGTCTGTAACAGCAAGACATAAAGCTATTTTAGCCTGTATCAGGCCTTGATTAAACAGAACTGTAATGCGCTGATCGGTATATTTCTGCTCTTCTGACATTTCTGTACATAATGGTAGTCAGTGACTCGATAACGCTTTCGGGAAAACAGAGTTTTGTTATTTCGACGTCTCAAGAAAATTGTCATTATCATGGGAAAACGATGTTTTATTTTGTCATGATGATGACAAAAATAATTCAAGATCATGAAAAAATAAAACAAATAACTATTATCAAGAGAAAACAACAATTGTTATGTCCTGATAATGAAATACATGACTTGAGTTCATGATAAAATGGGTCAAATAAAATAGATAAATCCATGGCCATCATGTACCATACCTAGAATAGTTCATCAGACTACCAGATTTTAAAGTGTGATTCATAATTTCAAAAATCATATTTCTACTGCCCAGAGCCACTTGTGCAGCTACATGAGCATGGAAAACCATGAAGCTCCCAATGTCCAGTGGCGTCCAGAGACAGTTTGGAACTATGTATTGAGTGATTGAACAGTGAATTGGCGATATATGCATGCTATGCACTTCAGCACTCAGTGGCCCTGCTCTCTCAGTTTGTGTGGTCTTCTGCTTCGTGGCTGAGCTGTTGTTGCTTCTAGACGCTTTCACTTCTCAATAATAGCACTTACAGTTGACCAATGCAGATCTAGCATTGCATCCTATGACACTGCCATGGTTACAGTTACTGAGCTCGTCCCATACTACTGCATTTGCTGAAACCCTAAGCCACAGAATGAGTTAGCCCACTAAGTTTGTAAAACTAGGTCGAATAAATCAAATTGTGTACAAGATTATGTTCAATACTCTAACTGTTTACATCTGGATAGCTATAACACATGATAGAACAATTGTTAAAATACATGTTTCCTTTTTCAATCAGATTCAAATCTGCAGTTATTCCACAAATCCACAAGGGTATTGCTGCAAGCTGGAAAATCAACAATTTATAGGGACACAGCTACAAATGTGATAGATTTAACTCTAAATGGGAAGACATAACTATGTTTGCTATAGTTGTTAAGAATCCATGTCTTAGACTTCTTCGGGTTTTCTGTGATGCTGGGTTTGTGTTCCCACCTTGTTTCTGCAATGACCCGCTCCTCACTATACGCACAGCTCGCCGTGATGTCTCGGCCAGGCGTGCGGTGTTTTCTCCATCTCTGTCGCTGGAGCACGCACTTCCGCATGTTGACGGAGATCACATGGACTACAGTTCCCATGAGCACCTGCTCCCAGCCATGAGGACTGTCGATGGGAGACAGGTGCATCTCATTTCACGGACTGATTAGCCGTGTTTAAAAGGAGTGCCATATGCACTCCATATTCGCAAAGCATTAGACTAGCCTCCGTGTTGTCGGTGGGCATTATACTACCCGTGTTTGTTTTCCTGTGTTTGGGCTATATTTTCTGTTTTTGATTATTGTTTGTGGACTTCCTTTGATTCTCTGTTTGCCAATCGCTTGACCCCTGTCTGTTTATTGGACTAATGTTTCTGCCTGTCGTATTTGTACCTATGCCCGTTGTGTTTAATAAACACTGTACTGCTTTCATCTCTGTCTCCAAACCTGCTCTTGTGTCTCTTCATGCCTTGACTGTGCGAGCGCCGTGACAGAATGCTTTGCCACAACAGAGACGCAGCAGCTGTACGATGAGGTGAAGGAATCTCCATGTGCGTTTCTGCTCTACTGCCGTAGTTTCCGGGAGAGATTGATGCCGCCCAGACCTCCAGAACCCATATGGGTGAGGTGCATGACCTCACGGGACCTGCCGGGACGTTTGGTGAAAACCTCATCAGCATGCAGCATCCCATCTTGCAAAACCCTAAAGACTTTGGTGAGGCACTCGGGTGGTTTTATGATTCCTATAGTCAGGAGGCAACAGCTCCAGAGCCCCCTCCAGAGGCCAAAAAGGAGGCAACCACTCCTGAGCCCCCTCCAGGGGCTAAAAAGGAGGCAACCGCTCCAGAGCTCCCTCAAGTGGCCAAAAAAGAGGCTTCTGCTCCACACCAGAGCCAAAGTCCACGCCAGAGCCAAGATCTGGTTCCGAGTCCGCGCCAGAGTCTGGTTCCAAGTCCGCGCCAGAGTCCGGTTCCGAGTCTGCACCAGAGTCCAAGTCCGCGCCAAAGTCCAAAACAGCACCGGGGGTAAAACCTTCGCCTGAGCCTATGACCAAAATTTCACCTGAACCCAAGTCTGGATTGCCACAAGGGTCAGAAGCAACTCCGTTCATGGTCGCTCTCCCAGAGCACGCTCCTATTCCAGCCAAAGTCGCTATCATGGAGCCTGTTCCAGTTCCTAATTCCGCTCATGTTCCAGCCAAAGTTGCTCACAGGGAGACAGTTCCAGTTCCTCATCCCACTCCAGTTAAAGCCAAGGTCGCCCACAAGGAGCCTGTTCCTGTTTCTAGTTCCACTCCCGTTTCAGCCAAGGTCGCTCATGAGGAGTCTATTCCTGTTTCTGCTCCAGTTCTGCTCCAGTACAGTCGCTCACCTGGAGCTTATTCCTGTTCAAGTCACGGGGCCAGAGCCAGAGGCCTCTTCTGTCAAGGTCAAAGAGACTGTTCATGTCACGGCCACAGAGACTGTTCCCATACACATCTCAGTGCCTGCTCCCGTACTCATCACAGAGCCTGTTCCAGTACAAGTACAAGTCACAGCGCAAGTTCCTGTCGCAGATCAAGTCCCAGCGCCCGTTCCTGTCTTACTCTTCGAGCCTGCTCAAGTTCCTGTCTCGCTCTCCGAGCCTGCTCAAGTTCCTGCCATGCAACTCATCGAGCCTGCTCAAGTTCCCACCACGCAACTCATCGAGCCTGCTCAAGTTCCCGCCACGCAACTCACCAAGCCTGCTCCTGTTCCCGTCGCACTCACCGAGACTGCTCCTGTTCCCATCAACTATATTCTCTGTTTTTGATTACTGTTTGTGGACATCCTTTGATACTCTGTTTGCCGATCGCTTGACCCCTGCCTGTTTATTGGACTACTCTTTCTGCCTGCCGTATTTGTACCTCTGCCCATTGTGTTTAATAAACACTGACCTGCTTTCATCTCTGTTTCCGATCCTGCACTTGTGTCTCATCATGCCTCGACTGTGCGAGTGTTATGACAGTTTCTGTATAATAGAATTTTCTTGGAATAAAATTAAAATTTGGGTTCATTTTTTGTGTGTACATTCAATACTTTTAGTAAACTCAGAGATCCTTATGTCTATTGGAGTTTTTTTAATAATCTAAAATATGTGTAGTAAAATGGGCTCGAACTGGGTTTGATCCACAAGGAAGCCAAATATTATTTCTTCATCTTAAAATTCAAACTGCTTGAAAGTCTAGGGAATGTGATCCTTGATCTTTTGACTACTCTTTGGATTTGCCCTTTGTCTGAAAATACTGTGTATTGACTCTGAGTTGTTTTGACTCAGTTAATTTCAGGTACATTCAAAAAATGTAAAAGCATTTTTTTTATCTGTTTACCTGTGACAGCAACTGCATTAAAATGGCACCTGTGAACACTATGCTGCCACTTTTAATATGAAACAAAAGAGTTTTTAATACAAAACAAAAGAAAACAGGCATCTGAAAATTTGTTAAGCTAGAAAGTTAATAAAATTCTGCTATTCAGTTAAATTTAGAAATGTTTTTTTTTTTAAAGAATAAACTACAAGAAGACAAGCCAAATTCAATGGTGCAGTCCTGAATACATGGGAGCAGTCATTTAAATTTTTCTTGTAAATACTAAATTTTATAAATGCAGGTTAGCAAAATGCACCACTGATTCATCCTTCCACATTTGTATTTGTCAGTATGGATTCACAAGCATTTAGAAATCACAAATAGAATTCAGCCATTTTGGCAGTTGTTTGTTTTTGCATCATTTCAGTTTATATCTGTTATAAATTTCTCATTTTTATAGGTTGATTTAAAGTTGAGTTGAAGTCAGTATCTTAAACATGGCTGAAACTATAGAAACAGCAGCTCTGGGCAGACCATTTCAGTTGGGAATGCTGTACGACTGCAGAAAAGATGCAATAGTACCAGGTATCAGAAATTTAACTTATTGTGATTCAGCTCTTTATGACATAATACAGGTAATTTTTTTAGGTGATATCACATATAATTTTAGTTGCATATTGCAATAGTTTTGTACTACACCTTTAAGGTATATGTAAATGTGGCCATAGAAAGACCATAAAATGTTTTGCTTAGACCAGACTGAAAAACACTACCTACTTATATAACTAAAGTATCCTCAGATTTTAAAATTTTTACAGAGCTACCTGTATATTATGCTTACATGTATATGTAAATATGTAATATTGTATATTATGATGTTATAATGAATCCTATAATACTACTTTTCATATTGATGTAAACAGCAAAGTAATAATATTATTAAAGAGTATCATGAACTAATGTATTATTATTAATAAGATTTTGTTAACCTGTTGCTAACAGGAATCACGCTTTGGGATCGAGAGCAGCTGCAGCAGAACACAGTTGGTCGTACTCAATATAAAACAGAGTTGAATGTTACAACTTCAGACACAATTCAGGAAAAGGCAAAGCACCTAAAAGTTGATGGTGAACTGAAACTCAGTCTTTTGGGAGGAAATGTCATGGTTAGTGGTGCAGCCAGATATTTCAATGACACTAAAAAGTCATTTAATCAAGAGAGGTTGATGCTGCACTACAGAACAAGCACCAAGTTTGAGCAACTGACAATGAATCACTTGGCACATGGAAAAATGGGTCACCATGATGTATTTGATTATGATGTAGCAACACATGTGGTTACAGCAGTGCTATATGGAGCAGATGCCTACTTTGTGTTTGACAGAGATGTTTCTTTGGAGGAGAAACAGAAAGACACACATGGAGAAGTAAACATTGACCTTGATAAACTGAAGACCCTTTTTTCTGCAGGTGCACAGGTAGAACTAAACCTGAATGAAAGTGAGAAAGCTGCAGTGAAAAAACTAACTTGTACATTTTATGGTGATTTCATGTTGCACTCTAATCCAACAACATTTGAAGATGCTGTGAAGGTTTACACTGAGCTTCCAAAGATGCTTAGAGAGAATGGAGAACATGCAGTTCCAGTTAAAGTATGGCTTTTTCCTCTGGTCAAGCTGAACTCAAGAGCTGCCAAACTTCACAGAAACATCACTAGAGAGCTAATTCGAGCTGTGGAGTCAGTAATCGAGGACTTAAATGTCACAGAGATGAAATGTGGTGACCTGCTGCAAGATACAGTCGCAAAATCATTCAGCACATTTCATAGTCAAGTTCAGGATTTTCAGAAATTCTGCTTTGAGTACAAGCAAGATTTCATAACAAAACTAGGATCCCTCCTGCCAGAAATCCGTGGAGGTGAATCAGATATAAATGCCCTGAGTGATCTTCTAGAAGCTCATGAGAAATCTCCTTTTAATATCAGGGATCTTCAGCATTGGATAACAGTGAAGGAAAAAAAATCCTTCCAAGTAAAAGCCCTGCTAAAGCAGCTCCATGAACTTGGAGCAGAAGTGAATGATGACATACACAAATATCTACTAGACTTGAATGTGGAGAATTTGGTTTCTTATGCTTTTACCTGTCTTCAGCACCCAGATCTTCTCCTGACCAAACAAAAGAAGTACCTGGACCCTTTAATGATGAAAAGAATCAGTGAAAATACACTTGATCCAGATTTTCAGGAAATAATGTCGACCTCTGATGACCTCATGTGCATGAAGAATAATTTGATTATTTTTAATAACTTGATCACTTCAAATAAGAGTCAATCCACAAAGTTTATCGTCCAAAGTGTGCCTCAATCATCAAATTGTACAAGTTCCTGCATTCTAGTGTATGAAAATGGATGTAATGAAGCTCTCTATTTTGTTCCTCCATCAAAGCCACCATGTCCAATCATCGAAGGTATCACAGATAACAGCTTAACAGTAAAGCTGAGCTCCCAATGTGCTGCTACACTGGAGAGGAAACTACTGTACAAAATGAAACTAGAAAATGACTGGAAATCTCAGCCTGTTGAGCAGGATATAAATACACTGTCAGATCTTAAACCAGGCACCGATTATGAAATAAAATGTGGAGCAGTAGGGAAACTCCACTGCACAGTCGAAAGTGACGTAATCACTGTTAAAACTATGCACTCTGTGGTTGAATGCCAGATGAAACTGACAACACCTGCAAGTGAATTGACACAGAAGGTGGTTGGTAAGTATTTAAGCTGTAGTAATAATTTGACACTGAATTTAGCAAAAGGAGACCATGAATCTGCTGAATTGTCTTAAACTGAAGGTGTAGACTGATGCCAGCAAATCCAGAATTTTGTTTAGATTCTATTTATATGTTTCTGCTGTTGTCAGTTTAATGTCATTTAATCGTATATTCTTTTATAAATTCATCTACAACAGATTGTTTAAAGAATAAATTCATTTGAGTATAAGTTTACTTCAAAAGTATATAAAAGAATTTACATATTGAGAATTTATTATTCATATCAGATATTAGATGCTGACTAATAATGGGCCTGATTTATCATGCTGGATAAGTTATTTACACCAACAAAAGTGTGATTCTTGAAAATCCTCTAATTGCTTGAAAAACCATTGTGTCCTACTCATGCCCCTATGTGCGTGTGTAAATTTATACTTTTAAGACAAAGAAGATAAACTAGAGCTCAATAGCTCGACTTCAACTCATGTAATTTGCATGCATTATTACACTTTCATCAGAACTGGCCCTGACCATTTTGGTGTCCTAGGCAAGATTGTAGTTGATGCCTTGCAACTAATACTAATCATTGTGTCCATACACATTACATAGATTGAGATTTGAGATTTTCTTTATTTTAGAAACAAAACAAAACAAAATCCCACAAAATAAAACCAGAATTAAGGGAACATTATAGTTAAGATCCTGCATTCACTATTTGAGAAGATCTGGAGAAAAGAGAATTAATACTTACTATAATTAAGATCCCTAAGAAAAGAGACCCCAGCAATTGCAAAAACTACGGTGGAATCACTTTTGCCCACTGTTGGGAAGGTATTCAATGTGATCATCCTGATCCCATAGACTGAAGGACCAAGAAGACACTCAACACAGGGACAGCAATCTGGCTTTCAAAAAGTCTTGCACTGATCAGAAAGTAACACTACGCCTCATAGTAGAACTGTCTGTAGAATAGAACTCCTCTCTCTATGTCGACTATGTTGACTATCAGAAGGCGTTCAACAGTGTAGACAGAGCGACTTTGTGGAAACTACGGCATTACAGAGTGCATGAAAAGCTAGTTAGGACCATCCACAGGTCTAATGAAGGTAATGGATGTAGGGTCTCATATCATTCTCTGTAGTCAAAATCAGAGTTCAACAGGGGTGCCTGCTCCTGCCATTCTGCTTTCTGCTGGTGATACTGGATTATGAAAACATCCACATCCAGAACTCAGAATACAGTGGATGCCTTTAATGAAGCTTGAGGATTTGGACTTTGCTGATGACTTGGCTCTCCTGTCTCACACACACAACAACAGACGCAGCAGAAGATTGACAGAGTTGCAGCCACCTCAGCTCAAGGAGGGCTACAGATCGACAAAACCAAGACTAAGATCCTGAAGATGAACATCTCAAGCATAAAGGACATCAAACTAGAGGGTACAGGGTCTAGAAAAAGTCAACTCCTTCACATACGCTACCAGTCAAAAGTTTGGAAGTTCTTTTTGTTGTTTTCTACATTGTAAACAATACTGGATACCTCAAACTATGAAGCAACACATATACTGAATTATGTAGTAAACAAAAAGGTGTAAAAAAAAAAGCCAAACAAAATATGTTTCATAATTTAGATTCTTCAAAGTAGCAACCATTAGGCTTGATGATATTGTGGACTGGTATAAGTTCAAAACAAAAGCTTATTTATACTTCACACAGATTTGATGTAATTTGCAGACAGTCTCAGTATAAATGACCTACTTTAAGAAATCAGGCAACATGATCCATGATGTTGATGTGAGAACTGATGACCAAATGTTTTCTTTTGTTTTGATTTTTTCAGTCACAAATAAGCTGCACCATATTCTTTCAGTTGATCCAGGTTTTTTTTTTAACTGGAAATGATCATAGAAATTATTTCTCTTTATTCACAGGAAAGATAGATTTTGTATTGTCAGGGAACAAGTACTTCATTCTTGTAACTGGAAAAACACTGAATTCTCATAAAGACTTCATAGTTCAGCTCAAAAAGAAAGTGCCCCGTCTGCAGGAGGTGAAAACAGTGAACGAGTGTGATTTCATTCTGGTTTTCTGCCCTGTTGTTACACGAGCTGGAACTGATATTGAAGCAGCAGTGAAAAAGCTTCATGATATTTCAGGTAGGCAACAAAACTTTAAGAATTAATTGTTGTTTATACTTAAATTTTTATTGTATATAATGTGCAAATGTATATATGTACATTTTCCAAAGCTACAAAGCCTGCAGTTCTGGTGGTGCTCCATTACACGTTTGATCCAGCGAGTGTCGTACCAGACAGCAGCAGAGCTGTAAACAGAGAGAACACCATCAGAGTCGACTGTCTGTTCAATGAAGATCAGGGATTATGGCATTGCAAGAAAAATGATGATGCAATTAACTACATTGAAATGCAGCTCAAACCAAAGGTATAAATTCTAATTAATCTTTACTCTGATTTTACTCTGACCTTATTTGAATTCACATGAATAAGGGGTACTTTTTAGTCTTAAAAAAGATTCACAGTACTAAGAATTGCCAAGTCCATCAGTGTTAAAATCTATAATGTTTCACTAGAAAAATCTGCTTAAGTAGAGGAGACATTAAGAACCACATTTAAGAAAAGACATGTGTGTAACATTTTGCTGACAAAATATGTATTTCTGCATATTAATATTTTCATCCTTAATAGCAATTATTATGTATACAGCCAAGAAAGTCAAGATAATGAATATTACACACACATATTTTAAAAATTATATTGCCACTTTTCAAAAACATTTACATTATTATTATTATTATTATTATTATTATTATTATTAAAAATAATATTTTTATGAATGCAAACAATTTTTGAAAAGCATCTTTTCCCTCT
>JAQQZX010000017.1:13395583-13406224 GCA_030068355.1 Notoglanidium maculatum
TCTTACGTGCAATTTTTTACTTGGGTGCAATTTTTCTGATGCAAATGTTCAATTTACTACTGCTTTTGTGTCAATGTCTGTCACTCCATTGTGTACCTGGAGTGTACATCTGTATTTTTATTATACTTTATTCTACTCTATTATTTTTCATTTTTGCTGCTCTTTGTTACTGTCCACTTTCTGCCGTGGCAATGCAAATTTCCCACTTGTGGGACTAATAAAGGCTTATCTTATCTTATTGAACTGCTTATGAATCAGTTTTAACAATGTAACATTTTGTTTCTCTGAACAGACATCTCTCAGACACAGAAGACAAAGTAGTTTTTTTGCTTTTCTTTTTTCTTATTAAACAATTTCAATTAACTAATCTATTTGTAATTGCTAACAGGAATGACACTTTGGGATCGAGAGCAGCTGCAGCAGAACAAAGATGTCAGTTCGCAAATTAACACAGAGTTCACATTTACAACTTCTGACACAATTGAAGAAAAGTCAAAGCAGCTGAAAGTTGATGGTGAACTGAAACTGAGTCTTTTGGGAGGAATTGTTACACTTGGTGGTGCAGCCAGATATTTCAATGATACTAAAAGGTCATTTCTACAAGAGAGGTTGACGCTGCATTACAGAACAGCCATCAGGTTCGAGCAGTTGACAATGAACCACTTGGCACAGGGAAAAATGGATCACCATGATGTATTTGATCATGATGTAGCAACACACGTGGTTACAGCAGTGCTATATGGAGCAGATGCCTACTTTGTGTTTGATAGAGAGGTGAATTTTTCTGAGGAGAAAAAAAATGTACAAGGAGAAGTAAAGATTGCCCTTGATAAGCTGAAGAATGTTTGTTCTGCTGGGGCAGAGGCATTGTTACACATGAATGAAAAAGAGAAGGTTGCAGTGAAACAACTGAATTGTACATTTTATGGTGATTTTAAGTTCCCCTCTAATCCATCCACATTTGAAGATGCTGTGAAGGTTTACACTGATCTTCCAAAGATGCTTGGAGAGAATGGAGAACATGCAGTTCCAGTTAAAGTATGGCTTTATCCTCTGGTTAAACTGGACTCAAGAGCAGCCAAACTTCAAAGAATAATCATTAGAGATTTAATTCGAGCCGTGGAGTCAGTAATCGAGGATTTAAATGTCACAGAGATGAAATGTGGTGACCTTTTGGAAGATACAGTGGCAAAATCATACAGCACATTTCATGAACAAGGTCAGGACTTTCAGAAATTCTGCAATGAGTACAAGCGAGATTTCATGACAAAACTTGGATCCCTCCTGCCAGAAATCCGTGGAGGTAAAACAGATATCAGTGAGATAAATAAACTTCTAGAAGCCCATGAGAAATCTCCTTTTAATAGCAGGGATCTTCAGCAGTGGATTACAGTGAAGGGAAAAAAATCCAACCAAGTAAAAGCACTGCTAAACAATCTCCCTGAATGTGTAGAAGTGGTTGATGACGTAGACAAATATCTACTAGACTCAAATGTGGAGAACTTGGTTTCTCTTACTTTTCCCTGCATTCAGCACCCAGATCTTCTCCTGACCAAACAAAAGAACTACCTGCACCCTTCAACACTGAAAAATCCCAGTGAAAATACACTTGACCTAGATTTTCAGGACAAAGTATGGACCTCAGATGACCTCATGTTCATGAAGAATAGTTTAAAAATGTTTAAGGATTTGATCAATTCAAATAAGAGTCTATCCACAAAATTCATTGTCCAAAGTGTGCCTCAGACATCAACTTGTCAGACTTCCTGCATTCTAGTGTATGACGATAAATGCAGTAAAGTTTCCAGTTTTGTTCCTCCATCAAAACCAACTTGTCCAAATATTGAAGGTGTCACAGATAACAGTGTAACAGTAAAGCTGAGCTCTCCATGTGCTGCTACACTGAAGAGGAAACTACTGTACAAAATGAAACAGGAAAACGACTGGAAATCTCAGCTTGTCCATCAAGATATAGTTACACTGGGAAACCTTAAAGAAGGCACTGATTATGAAATAAAATGTGGAGCAGTAGGAAAACTTGACTACATGGTTGAAAGTGATGTAACTACGTGCTCTGTGTTAAAAAGCCTGAAGTCAACTAGAATTGAATCGACCCAGCAGGTGATTGGTAAGTATCAAAGCTGTAATCATAAATATTCACCAATTTTAACAAGGTGTCAGACTTGCAAACCAGAGCGGACACAAATGCAGATCCAGCACTTTATCGGGCAGAAGTACCAAAAACAGTAATCCAAACTCGTAGTAGATACACAGGCAAAGGTCAAACGATCGGGCAAACAGTCCAATACAGACTTGGCAATGTCGTGAACGTGAAGGCAAACAAAGGTCATGCACGGAAAACAGGATACACTGGGAAACGCTCGGCATACAGAAAGTCTTGGCTAACTATTGCTTCGCAACCAGCCTGGGTGAGAGTACGTGTATAAAAAGTCTGTGAGGCTGACAGGTTGCAGCTGCAGCTCATCAGAACTCTGGGGAATGGGTCCTAGTGCCTGAATGTTCTGAGGTCGACCTGACACAAGGGAAAATCATGAAAAATATGATTATTTTTGAATTTGATGAATTGTATTAAGGAAGTGTAGTCAGACTGAAACTGGGATGTATTGTAACAGAGGTCGTCATGCCACATCTCTCACATTAATAGACTTTAAAAGCTACAGTGTATATCCTTGCCACTCATTCTGGCCTTAACTGTTTTAAACAAATTGGATTATTCAGCAGAAATCTGCAATCACAATACTATTTGGAGACGTCACATGGAGAATATGAGTGACACGTTTAAATAGGTCCCCAGTGAAACACCTGATAAACAGTGTTCTTAAGTGTTATTTTTTTTTTTTCTTGATAGCTAAGCCACTGGGTGTTGACTGGGGTCTTTAAACAGGCCCTTTGCAATATTTAACTAATTTTAGGTCTTTATTGAGCAGGTTACTAGGTTTATTTTTCTTACATTAATGAATCACTGTAAATAATCAGAAATAGCAAACTGATTTCCTTGTATATTATGAGCACATGGAGTAACACAAATAGCACTTTCTTCTGAATGTGTTATGCCACCCCTGACATTACTTAAGCATATGTACATTGCTTGTACATGTACATTACGTAAAGCCAGGTCCATAACAGCATGGTTTGACTGTTTGTTGTGGAGTAACTCAAGTGGTCATCTCAGGTTCCTGACCTAAGCCCGCATTTAGGATGAATTCGAACACGTATTGCAAGCCAGGCCTACTAGTCCAACATCAGTGCCTCACAAATGCTCTTTTGACTGAATGGGCACAGATTCCCACAGGCACACTCCAAAATCTTATAGAAACCTTCCCAGAAGACTGGAGGGGGTATACACCTAAGAGGGGCATATTAATGCCCATGGCTTTGTAGTGGGATGTTCAACAAGCTCATATAAGTGTTATCTGGTGTCAATATATTTTTAACCATATAGTGTATAAAAAATGTGAAGACTTGTAATATGAACTCTATATTTTGGCTCTCAAAATCTTCTTTGAACAGAGGACTGTGATACCTTCACTTACTCTATGGAGGTTGTTGGAGATGTCACTGACTGTTGCTTTGGGGTTTCTCTTTAAAGCCCTGCTATGTTTCTGTCATCAATTGCTGTTGTTTTCCTTGGATGACTTGTTCCCTGTTTAGTTGTTAATACACCAGTGGTTTCTTTCTTTTTCAGGACATTCCAAATTGTTGTATTGGCTATGCCCAAGGCTTGTGCAATTAATTACACAGCTAATAATTGTTTAAACAATCATTCTAACCTGGGCAACCAGAAACACCTGTCAGTCCCGTGACTTAGTATTTTTTGATCATTTGAAAAATGGGTGGGTTCAAACAAATGGAGTGTAGTGGTCTCCTCTGCCAGCAGGGGGGTCTGTCCTTTGAAAAATGTGCATTCCTGGTGCATAGTTGCACTGTCTGATAGCCTGGGACAGATTGGCCTTAGCTATTCTGAGGACTTCCTGGTTTTCTGATCTGAAGGCAGTGTCTTGGGTTTTGAGTAGTGTGCACACTTTGACAATCATCCATGGCTTCGGATTTACATGCGTGGTAATCATCCTTAGGGAAATCACATCATCTATGGATTTGATAACATAAGCTAGTCACTGGTGCTGTGTATTCCTCCAAAATTGTTGTGCCGACCAAATCACCCACAAAACTCTATAAAAGGTAAGTTGCACAGAGGGCTAGAAACAGGAAAAGACTACTGACCAGTGAAACGAAAGGCAGAAAGGCAGAAGTTGAAGTTAGTTTGA
The DNA here is from genome assembly GCA_030068355.1 of Notoglanidium maculatum. Taxonomy (NCBI): domain Eukaryota; kingdom Metazoa; phylum Chordata; class Actinopteri; order Siluriformes; family Auchenoglanididae; genus Notoglanidium; species Notoglanidium maculatum. Next base: position 13,399,870 of record JAQQZX010000017.1, read on the forward strand.
CTCACATTTGTGCCAATAATTAGCACTTTTAGTAGCATTGGGAAAGGTAAGTTTCAATTGTATTAAACTGTTTGAATCGCCTTCCATGAATCTTCCATGGCAAACAGAACTGATTTAAAAGCCGGCTTTCATCCTCTAAAAAAAAAAAACATACCAGCCTTTCATCATGCACATGTCCGCAGCCACATTACAGAATGTAGTGAATAGCCGTCCCAGAAGAGTGGAGGCTCTTATAAAAGAGAAGGGGGACCAAATCTGTGCTAAGGTTTTGGAATGGCACATATGGGTGTGATGGTCAAGTGTCCATATACTTTTGGCAACATAGTGTATTTTTGGATATATAGTGCCTTTCTGTCTGTCTGTGTGTCTGTCTGCATCTCTGACTAACTGCCTGTCTGTCTGTGTGTCTCTCTGTCTGTACAGGTTATATGTGTCTCAGATTATCTGTCCATCTGCTGATCTGTGTTTGTGTGTCTCTGTCTGTGTGTGTGTGTATGTGTGTGTATGCGTGTGTGTATGTTTAGAATAGAGACTGGAAAGCACTTCAGTAAGTGGTTCTTACTTGATAAGACATGTATTTTGGATATATGGTGTACTTTTGGCTGTATAGTGCAGTGTAGTAATACTGGCATTTGTTCTTAGATAACATGTATAATATCAGCACTGAATGTTAAACAGGGTTTTGGTCTAACTAGTTACTAGACAAAATTAACATCAAATGTTTAATGAGTAATAACTAATCTAAGCTTTCTATTATCTAATATCTTGTATTCACAGAAAAGTCAACACTGAAGTATTTCATTCTACTGGCTGGAAACACTATAAATTCTCACGAGAGCTTCATAGTTCACCTAAAACATAAAATCCCGCAGCTGCAGGAGGTGGATAAACAGGACACGTGTGATTTCATTCTGGCTTTCTGCCCTGTTGTGTCACGAGCTGGAACTGACATTGTAGCAGCTCTGATGAAGATTAACAATCTTTCAGGTATTAAAAAAATCTTTTCAAAATAACTGATCATATTTACTGAATAATATCATGAGAATTGTCCTGAGAAAATGTCTCACTTTTCTTCCAAAGCTGTCAAACCTGCAGTTGTGCTGCTGCTCCATCGCACATTTGATCGAGAGTGTGTTGTACCAGACAGCAGCAGAGCTGTAAACAGAAAAAATACCATCACAGTCGACTGTCTGTTCAATGAAACTCAGGGATTACTGACGTGTAAAAAAAATTATGAGTCATTTACCAGAATTATAAACTACATAAAACCTCAGGTACTTGTTTGTTCATTTGAGTTATCAGCAAAAAGCTGCATGCTTTTAATTATAGATTTGGACATCTGTTTTGATTGAGATGTCTGTTTGAATAATATACATCTATATAATAACAGAGAATATAAAGCCTCTGCCTGTTCATTAGACAAAGCAAGTGCTGTAGTTTCATTTATTAAAAATGTCATTTTACCCGACAGAATGATTTGATTGTGGATTAATTGTTTTGGACAGAGAATGATAGTTTCATTTCAATATCTCAAGATTATACAACAGAGGAGTGAGTTTTGTCCTTTTTTCACTGACACATCTACAGTGAGCTAAAATGAGAAAAACTTTTTTTTTTTTATTCCACAGATTTATACAATATTGTCCACAGAGAACAGAATGGAAACTGAGCAAACTTGTATGCCGTCAAGTGAGTAGCAAAATATTATATCTGCAAATAATTACTTTCAAAAATAAGCTTATTATTCCTAATAAAGCTATAAAGTTCTAGTCAACTGAAGTCCTGAATGAATTTTAAAATAAATGTTCAGGACCTTGTGTGTCAAAAACTAAATGTGATTTCAAGTGTAAGATTTATTAATTCACTCAATATCCTTCATATCTAATATAATGATCTGGTGGCTATACTTTATTTCAGCTACAGCAAAGAAGCCACACAAGTATTTCAGGTTTCGGAAGGGAAATTCTCAGAAAGCTTTCCTGGATCACCTTAAGCAAATGCCAGGTCTGCAGGAGGTGGAAACAGAGAATGAATGTGATTTCATTCTGAATTTTTGCCCTGCCCTGAAGGTGAAAAATGATTAGCCTGGTGATTGTAAAACTAAAAATGAAGATTAATAAACATGACCTAACATTTTATAAAAATAGCACTTGCTCTGGTACATCAACTCTACATATCAGAAATTACCAGTGTATATTGCACATGACTAAAAGAAACATGTGGGATCTGTTACTCATGTTGAGCTAGAGATCTGTACATTAAAGATCACCTTTAAGTCCTACATAAAACATCTTCCTCTCTTTCAGCATGACAGAGGACAGGAGGAACAAGAAGCAGGTGAGGAGAAGAAACTTTGTGTTTCTGTGTGCATGTGTGTGTGATTGTGTCTGTCTGTCGGTCTGTGTGTCTGTCTGCATCTCCGACTAATTGCCTGTCTGTCTGTGTGTCTCTGTCTGTATAGATTGTCTGTGTCTCAGATTATCTGTGGGTCTGTTTATCTGCCGGTCTGTGCTTGTGTGTCTCTGTGTATGTGTGTGAGTCTACATTTAGGAAAGAGACTAGAAAGCACTTCAGTAAGCGGGTCTTGATAAGACATATATTTTGGATATGTGGTATACTTTTGGCTGTATAGCGTACTCTAATAACATTGACATTTTGTTCTTAGGCAACATATACAGTGGATCTAAAAAGTGTACACACCCCTGTTAAAATGCCAGGCTTTTGTAATGTAAAAAAAATGAGACCACAATAAATGATAAAAAGCATTTCCCACTTTTAAGGTGACCTATGACCTGAACAATTCAACTGAAAAGCAAACAAGTCTGTTAGGGGAAAAAATATAAAAAGTAAAAAACATGCAGTAAGCTGGTTGCATAAGTGTACACACCCTTACAGTAATACTTTGTTGAAGCACCTTTTGATTCAGTTACAGCATTCACTCTTCTTGGGTACACACCTGCCATCAATTACAGAGACTCTGATTAACCCCAAATACAGTTCAGCTGTGCTAGTAGGATTTTCCTGACATTTATTCTGTTCCCTGCTACAGCAAAAGCCAGGGTTCTCAGAGAGCTCACACAGCATCTCATTGTTGAAAGGTATCAGTCAGGAGAAGGGTGCAAAAAAAATTACACAGCATTGGATATACCATGTAACACAGTGAAGACCGTCATCAAAAAGTGGAGAAAATATGGGACAACAGTGACGTTGCCAAGAACTGGATGTCCCTCCAAAATTGATTAAAAGACGACATGAAAACTGTTCAGGGAGGCTGCATCAATTTCTGGCAAGTACTGGTTGTGTACTACATGTGACCGCAATCTCCCATATTCTCCATATGTCTGGACTATGGGGTAGGACTGCAAGACGGAAGCCTTTTCTTACAAAGAAAAACATCCAGGCCCGGCTAAAATTTGCTAAAGTCTCCCTTGATAGGGAAAATGTAGGAAAATGTGTTATGAGACCAAGGTTGAACTTTTTGGTCACAGTCTCAAAAGGTATATTTGGCGCAAAAACAACACTTTGCATCACCAAAATACCACCATACTCAGGGTGAAGGCAGAGAATCTGTGGGGTGACCTGAAGAGGGCTGTGCACAAGAGATTTGGAGCGATTTTGCAAGGAAGAGGGGGCAAATATTGCCAAGTCAAGATGTGCCATGCTGATAGACTATTGCCCAAGAAGACGATGTTTTAGTTAAATCAAAAGGTGCTTCAACACAGTATTAGTTTAAGGGTGTGCACACTTATGCAACCAGTTTATTGTAGGGTTTTTGTTTTTTGTATGTTTTCCCCCTAAAAGATTTGTTTGTTTTACAATTGAATTGTACAGGTCATAGGTCACATTAAAGGTGGGAAAAGTTTTGAAATAATTTATTGTGGTCTTATTTTTCACATCACAAAAACCTGGCATTTTAACAGGGGTGTGTATACTTTTTATATCCACTGTATAATATCAGCACTGAACGTTAAACTAGGTTTTGGTCCAGCTAAAAAATTAGTAGACATAATTAACACGAAATGTTTAATGAGTAAAAACTAATCAAAGCTTTCTATTATCTAATATTTTTTATTCACAGAGAAGGCACCACTGAAGTATTTCATTCTACTGGCTGGAGACACTATAAATACTCACGAGATCTTCATAGCTCAGCTAAAACATAAAATCCCGCAGCTGCAGGAGGTGGATAAACAGGACACGTGTGATTTCATTCTGGCTTTCTGCCCTGTTGTGTCACGAGCTGGAACTGACATTGAAGCAGCTCTGAAGAAGATTAATAATCTTTCAGGTATTAAAAAAATCTTTTCAATATAACAGATCATATTTACTGAATAATAACATGAGAATTGTCCTGAATAAATGTCACATTTGTTTTCCAAAGCTGTCAAACCTGCATTTCTGGTGGTCCTCCATCGCACACTTGATCGAGAGTGTGTTGTACCAGACAGCAGCAGAGCTGTAAACAGAAAAAATACCATCACAGTCGACTGTCTGTTCAATGAAACTCAGGGATTACTGACGTGTAAAAAATATCATGAGTCATTTACCAGAATTATAAACTACATAAAACCTCAGGTACTTGTTTGTTTGTTGTGCTTTGTTAAGAGTTGTCAGCAAAAAGCTGCATGCTTTTAATTATGTTTTGTTTGAGATGTCTGTTTTAAATGTATGAACAATATACATATTTATATTCCTAGAGAACATAACGCCTCTGCCTGTCTATTAGACAAAGCAAGTGCTGTAGATTAATTGATTAATTAATTTTACCCAACAGAATAGTTTGATTGTGGATTAATTTTTTTTATACAGAAATTAATAGTTTCCTTTTAGCATCTCAAGTTTATCCAGTAAAGGAGCGTGATTTTACACTTTTACACTGACACACCTACAGTGAAGTAAAATGAGAAAAACTTGCTGTCTAGCAAAATATTTCTGCAAATAGTTATTACAAAAATAAGCATAGTATTCGTAATAAAGCTATAATGCTATAGTCAACTGCAGTCCAGACAGTAAGATTTATTAACTGTCTCAATATCATTCATATCCAATATTAGCAATGATCTGCTGAGTATATTTTTATTTTTTTATGTAATATTTTTATAGTGTGTGTTTTATAGAGACTAAAAAGTTATTTTTGTAAGTTGTTCTGGATATGATATAAGAATGTCTGCTAAGTGGAAATGTCTGTCTGTCTGTCTGGCCGCCTGTCTTCCTATCTGTCTATCCATCCATATAATTTCACCTGCCTCCATTTACAGAGGCCTCATTTCTGTGCATGGATTTTGGTGCTCTGAGTGAAGCTCTCTTTGTCTCTCCCAGGGGCTCCAACACAGTCCAGTGACAAGCAGGAAAAAATACTAAGGGAGGCAGAACCCAGCAAAACAAACTGCAGACCATGGAAATGGAAGTGCAATACAAGGACCAACAACTTGAGGAGATGAAGATGGAGTTGGAGAATCTAAAAACTGACAAAACCAAACATCTAGAAAAGAAAGAGAGTCTTTTAAATAAGAGAGAGGGAGACAGCTGAGGAAGTTTAAAGTTGAGTTGGTAAATACAGTAAAGAATTTACAAGAGAGAATCACTGCAATCTAAGATGTAGTTTTTAGTGACTAATCCTGTTTTTTTTTCTTTTCTTCTGATTATTATGGGCATGTTTAGAGTTAGCAAATTAAATAACTGCTTTTAAAATACAACTGATGTATATCCAGACAAATAAAAAGCATAAAAATATAAAAGGCACTTACATTTTTCATTTTTCAACTTTTCATCAGTTAGCTCTTTTTGCAGTTCTTTTTACTTGTTTGTATAATGGGTAAGAAAATAAGTCAACACTGGTATAACATTGTCAGTGAGGTAAAAATAGCTAGCTAAACTTCCTACTGATAATAATATCAATAAAGTTTAAAATTTAAAAATAAGTAAGCAATAAAAAGAGAACAGGATAATTGACTGTATTTATGATTACAAAATTTTTTTTTAAATTAATCTTTAAAATTAAATAAACATTTTGTCCAAAATGTAAGTCGTGGATTCAAAACAATTTCCCATCGACCTCCAAACACTTGCCTCAACTCCTAAAAATGTGATTTTTAGTGTCTCTATCAATTTATACAGTATAACCAACTTAATTAATTACATTCCTTTCAGAGCTAGAAAAACGCACCTCTCTCTCCCTCCATCCAGGTTACGCACTGAAGCACGCGCTTTGGCCTAGCCCATTAACCGCGAGAGAAAGGGTGAACCAAAATCTCGGAAATATAGTACGTAACAGAAAACAACAAATGTACATGCACACAGCTTTGATTCTATCAAAGAACAATTTTCCTTCCCAAATACTCTGAACACAACACTT
>JAQQZX010000017.1:13406324-13425129 GCA_030068355.1 Notoglanidium maculatum
AAAGATAGGATAAAGATAAGTAAAATTACACTTGATAACAGTAGTGTACAGTAAATATTAATAAGATTAGAGAATGGCGTATACAGGATTGTTTGAGACCAACAGAAAGTGTGAAGCTTATGGGTGTGAAAAATGGCAGTATAAAGGTTCTAATACGCATCTACATTGCCTATAATCTTAATATCAGTGTCATGATTTTTCAGCCAGTTTATTTACTCAACATGTCAGAGATTGTGTATTCTAAATGTGATTTGATTCATCTACAAATGTTGAAGCAAATATTAGAAAATAAATGCAACTTGGAACTACAATGTAACCAAAGGTGGATCATTAATAAAGCATGAAAATAAATAAATAAATAAAAGAATGGATCCTGTTTCCAAATGTCTTATACATAAACTTTAAACATTACTGTTACTGTTTCAGTGCTTTTGCAGTTATTCACAGGAAAAAGAAAACTGCTCTCGGCGAATGTTCATATTCTTTCTACATCTAGTGCCATCTAGAGGCTGTCTATGAAACTACACAATGATTCAAGATAAATCAATGGATGGAATATTACCTTGTTACACAGCATCGCATCACAAATCCAAAATGATCAAGATCATTGTAGACTGCAACTTTAATTATGCATCCAAAGCAACATTTCAGAGCAGTGAAACCAAATGCTTTCTAGGCCTTAAACTACAGCCAAAATAACATGCCTTGTACACTGAAAAAAAAATCATATATCAACATAGTCGAGTTAAGAGCAGAATTTCCACAAGTTCAACAACATATTAATAAGGTAAATTATGACAGGTTTAAGTTAAACTGATTAAATAGAAATAAGTACACTATGTTAATTGAAGTGACTTGGATATTATAGGAATGTAAAAGCTACATAAGGCCCTAATGACTTTTTAGAGTGTAAATAAATAATGCAAAATAAACTCACCAGCGATGTTGAAAAGAAAAGATACCAAACGATATTTCATTCATTCGGTTTACCTTTTATTAAATTGCTGACATGATGCATTATATTGCTTGTTATTAGCAGTGACTAGCATAACTGTGATGACTAACATTGGCTAGCTGCGTAGCAATTCCGATACCATAAACATCTTGACCTATGTCATCATTCTGTTTTGTTTTTTTGGGGTGCTCTCAGCATGGGGACAACATGATGATGCCCCACAGCTCATTACTGATGATGTGATAAACATGCATACAGTGTCTCCAGCTGCTCACTGGGTTAAACGAGTGCTGATGGACCGGCTCCAGGTTCACCAAAGAAAGACTACTAGGAGAAGTACTGACCTTTACACAACAGCTACAGGAAGATATGTGTAATGTATCAGGAAGCGCTTTTATTGTCATATGTAATAAACACACAATAATGTTAGTTATGAAGAAAACAAAATATATTAGGCCTATTATTTACACTGAATTATTGCTCATGTCATGCACTGCTCCACAGCGACATCTGGTGGGCCCCACCGGCCCCTAATGTAGAGGCGCCGTGGTGTTATGCAAACACTTCATATGAACATATCTTCTACTCTGAATATTTAAGTAATATTATCTGAAACTCTACACTGAAAAAGGTCAGTGAATTTACATGATTTATATTTATACATCAGTTCCGATCAACTGAAATATAATACTTCAACATGCTAACTTCATCTCTCAGACTTCAACGTGTTCTGTTTCACATGAAGTAATTGATGTGCAATAACACAGCTTTAAATGCAGTTCGCTTCATCTGTTTTTGTGTAGCTAACATGATTTGATCATGTATATTTCAAGATTTTTCTTTTTTTAATTTAAATTTTTTTTTCCACTTTAATTTTGTTGGTTGTTTCACATTAAAGATGAGATTTATTATCTTGGATTTATTATTTATGCCACAAAAAATCTGCAGTTTTAACAGGGGTTTGTTGACTTATTATATCCACTGTAACTTTACGTGTTCACTGGCATCCAGTTTTGTGCCACTGTGACCAAAGACCGACGCCAAAGTTCTAGCAGTGCGAGATATTTTTCATTAAAATTTGTCTAAAATCCACCAACAGGAGGATGGCATGAGATTATACCAAACTCACAGCACAGCTACAAATACTGTAGTGACCAAATACTGTGACAAGGAAATCTGTTACTGTAATACCATTAAATACTGTTTACTAACATTTATAAAAGAAAACTTCACTCAGTGTCTGTTTTACAGTCTTCAGACAACTTTGTGATTTCTCAGTTATTCACCAAGCTGCATTAAAAAAAGGATTATTATTATTATTATTATTATTATTATTATTATTATTATTATCATTATTATCATTATTATTATCATTAGATAAAAGACAGAAAAGAGAAACTGAATCTAAACTGCTTCTTTGACATTCCATGACATTAAATGTAACTTTAAATGGATAAAAAGAATGACCTGTTATTCGTTAGATTTCAAAAATATTATTGTGGTACAAGAGAAATATATCACATTGAGATGTTTTTGTCAAAAAAGTATTCATTTCAGGGTGGCAACAGTATTGAGCCTCATTACACCACCGTCTTTGATTATTTTCCTGTAAAGTGTTTTATTCCCCCTCTTTTCATAGGCAAAAGTTCAATAACTGCACTACCAATGCATTGTTATTTAATGACTGAAGTGATATTTTAATCAAATACTATTTATTAAGTACTTATTAAAACTTCAGAATGCTTTCACTTATCTACTGCTAAAAATAAACATTTCATAAAATAATCATGTCTGTAAATCCTGATATAAAAACACAGAGTAAAAGCTAAAGCTAATGTGTTTCCATTTCTTTGGCAAAAGAACATTATATTTAGATTCAGATATCTCCTAATGCCTTCATAATATATAGACTTTTACAGAAGTACAATGTCAGTGGTGTGTGTGTGTGTGTGTGTGTGTGTGTGTGTGTGTGTGTGTGTGTGTGTGTGTGCACCCACAAAAATAAGAGTGTCTAACAGTCTTGATCTTGGAGGACATGTGAATGGGCCCCACCACGCCCTCTTTTCCACTACTGTGTCAAAATATATGAGGATTGTGGCCAAGTGTAATCATGCCACTTATTACTGTAAACTGCACGTGCACAGTCATGAAGCTCACTCTTATATTTGTAAGTTACACGCGCTCGCACATACATTGAATGTTCTAACGTATTACCAAGTCAGATTTCTGAGCGTCCTATACATTTAGATAGCTTAAATAAAGATATTATTGAAACGTCGCGAGCCACTGGAGCGTCGCCAGTCGCCTATCAGGCAGCGCTGCGGCCAACCATGGGTCCTAATATGGACCCGGTTGCTAGGCGACGAGCACGTGGTCGCAATCGATTCAAACGCGCCGCAGCCGTGCTTAAAACACCGAGGCGACCGGAGCTCGGCGCGCGGACATTATGTTGTGCAGCGCCATGTTGGCGTAGGGTTGGGGTTGATTTATAGGAAAAGGAAAGAGAAAGTATTCGGATTTAAAGAGTAAAAGGAGCATTTCCTCCAGGTTAGGGAGAGCTTTATTGAGGGATAGTTTAGTATGGAGGATTAAACAGTCCCCTCCTCCCTAAGCCTGGGGGAATTCAGTGGTGTGTGCTGTCTGTGCTCCACAAGCACTGCTAGTAACACAGATGCTTGTGCTATAGGCTAATACCATTGCTCTCAGAGGCAGAGTGTGTTTAGGTTCGAATCCCCATCTCTGCAAGTAGTGTTGAAGCCCCATCACAAGTTCTCCCTCATTGTCCCGTTTAATAGTTCGTGCATTTTGGTTCCCCTTGTATCAGGCCGATTGTGCCGACTGGACCGGGTTCTCTGTTGTATACCACCCGGAACCGGTCCCATTACAATTATGACTCCCCAGATAAAAATATCACAAACAAAACTATGATTTTTAAATTGCTTACTTCAATTAGAGGTTGATATGTCTTTGAACGATACCAGATAACATGTTCACATCATTTTTTATTTTTTTATACAACACTTTTGTAAGATTGGTAACACCCAAATATAAACCATGTAAACAAAAATGTATTTACAATAAGTGTTAAGGCACTTTGAATTTTGAGGTTGGGTATGTGATGTCCAATTCTAAGAACACGTGGGCAAGCTTTAAAATACAAGCTTTAAAAATCAGGGCTTAAAATGAACTTTTACAACATTACATTAGTGTCAACTTTTAACACTGTGGCTCGTTGGTTATAAAAGAGCATCACTAATCTCAAGTTAAAAACAAAGAGTTTCAATCTTCAATCTTCCAGGCTGTGATTGTAACGACACATATGCCCTACTTAGGGCTCGTTTCTCCCCATCCTCAGTGTGAATGAAGTATTACTCCATTAAGGCCATGCGATTGGAATCACTGGAGAAAGACAGTTCGGCCTGGTCCTCTTGCTCCACCTCTAGCTCTTCCTCTTCCTCCTCTCATCATAGCTGGCCCTTCTTTTATCACACCTCTTCCTCCACCTCTTCCTCCTCTAATCTCTCCTCTTCCTCGTCCCCGGCCTTGACCCCTCCCACTTCCTCTGTTTAATCTTGGGCCTCGCCCTCTCATCCTCAAACTAGTGAAGCGATCGTTCAGGGACAGTTGAGTCTGCAAATAATACAAAAATCAAAAGTTCACAAGAAGTGACAGTTTGTAGGTGATTGTACAGGTAGGTCTTGGAGTTTCTGGTGGTGCTGGTGGCAGTGATATGTATGTGTATAGACCTGGTTGGTGGTTGCTTTGTAATTGAAGTGCAGAGGGATGCCTTTGGGTGTTGACCGGTTGCTCACTGCCTCAGATGGCCTTCCCCTCAATACGGTACCACCCCGCTGAGGTCTCACCCTTAGAAGTAAAAAAATAGTCAGGGTAATCTTAGCAGTATAGCTAAAAATGTAGTAGATAATGTACAAACCTGATTCCAAAAAAAAGTCGGGACACTGTGTAAAACAAATAAAAACAGAAAGCAATGTTTTGCATATCCTTTTCAACCTATATTCAATAGAATACAATCCCGGAAAAGGTATTTAATATTGAAAATGATAAACTTTTGTTATTTGTAAATATACACTCATTCTGAATTTGATGTCTGCAACACGTTCCAAAAAGGTTGGGATGGGGCAACAAATGACTGGGAAAGTTGTGGAATGCTCAAAAAACACCTGTTTGGAACATTCCATAGGTAAGCAGGTTAACTGGTAATAGGTGACGGTGTCATGATTGGTGTGAAAGGGACAGTCACTAGCAAGGACGTGGCGAGGTTCACCAGTTTGTGAAAATCTACATGTTCAAATAGTCCAATAGTTCAAGAACAACATACAATTACAAGTAATTTAAGGATTTCACCAACTACCATCCATAATGTATCGAAAGATTCAGAGAAAACTGAGAAATGTTTCCACATAAGAGGCAAGGCCGTAAACCAACATTGAATGCCCGTTACCTGCGAGTCCTCAGGTGGCACTGCATTAAAAACCAACATAATAGTATAAAGGGCATTATTACATGGGCTTGGGAACACTTCAGAAAACCGTTGTTGGTAAACAGTTTGTTGCTGCATCTAAAAATGCAAGTAAAAGGCTCCACCATGCAAAGAGAAAGGCATGTATCAAGAACATCAGTGAACTCATCTGAGCTGATCTGACGCAATGTGGAAAAGTGTGCTACGGTCTGATAAGTCCACATTTCAAATTGTTTTTGGACATCATGTATGTTGTGTCTTCCTGGGTAAAGAGAAAAAGAACCATCCAGATTGTTGCAAGCAAAAAGTTCAAAAGCCAGTGTCTGTGATATGGAGATGCGTTTGTGCCCATGGCATGGGTAACTTGCACATCTGTTAAGGCAACATCAATGCTGAAAGGTTTTGGTGGTAACATATGCTGGCATCCAGACGACGTCTTTTTTCCAGGGACGTCCCTGCTTATTCCAGCAAGACAATGCCACATTCTGCACGTTTTGCAACAGCGTGGCATTGTAGTAAGAGTGTGGGTACCAGACTCGCTTCCCTGCAGTCCAGACCTGTGTGTGTGGTGCATTATGAAGCGTTAAATACGACAATGGAAACCCTGGACGTTTACTGAGTGTTGTTAAAAGAAAAGGGGATGTTACAAACTGGAAAATTCCCGACTATTTTGGAACATGTTGCAGGCATCGAATTCAGAATGTGTGTATATTTACAAAAATCAATAAGGCTTATGATTTTTAACATTAAATACCTCGTCTTAGTATTGTATTCAATTGAATACAAGGCAAAAAGGACTTGCAAATCATTGCATTGTTTTTATTTATTTTTTACAGTGTCACAACTTTTTTGGGAAAGGGGGTTGTAACAAAAATCTATATGATCATTTAGAGAGGGCTTCAGGAAATCACATGGTGGATGTGACCAAGTGTAAGGAAGCTGGACTTGGTAGAAAGACACCACTGCCCTTTGACCTCAGAGCAAAGAGCAGATCAACGACAGGAGGATATCTCACAGCAGCTGTAACGGACTCTGACTCCAGTCCTCCAAGAAGACGACATGCCAACTGACGTTGATATGTACATGACTACAGGAGGAAGGTTATGGTTAGCAGACTGCACATTCCATTGTAGGTAATTCTGTTAACCTTTGTTCAAAGTACCAAGGCCAAGTACCATTTTCATAGTAGTCTGTGTACATGACAACACTTGGGAGGTGCCCACTGCTTTCAGCTACATCGAGGCTCCACAATGTGTAGCTGGTGCTTGTAGGACTAGTAACCCATTTTCTGGTCCCTACAATTTACAAGATTTTAAGAAATTGCTGAGGCCCCATGTAACCCACCATGGTGCCAAACTTATCCAGCTGCCAGCTGAGGCCCCTTCAGTACTTCTCAAAGAGGATAAAACAGGAGTTTAGCCAGACCCTGAAGATAAGAGAATGGTAGCCTAAATCTAAAGTATGAGGCTGCTATTGAAAATGCTTTTTATTTAACTTAGAAAATGTAATAATGTGATCATTAAAATTAAATCAGATTATCAGCAGTAACCTGACTTAGAAATATTTACATTCATTAAAATTTTCAATATCCGTTATTTCCCCCTTTTCCTATAATGAAGGCGCATCTGTGTTGGAATGGATTCCAAAAAGGTTTTAAAAAAGTGGACAATTCATGTTACATCAAACTGGAATGTCATCTGAACATGTGCTTTAATAGAAAGGATAAGACTCAAGGGAAATCTGACCTTTTATACAACGCGGTTAACATGGTCAATATCACAAATTTGCCAAAACCTAGAAATAATGCAGAATGCTTAATATTAAATATTTAAAGCATTAAACATTTACTTTCTTCGTTTTAAATATTTCAAAATGCCAAATCTTTTGTTCATTTACAATATTAAATAAAAAAAGTTTCATTTAGATATTCAGTGTGCTCTCAAACCTCTGGACATCCAAGTAACAACTACTCCATTTCCACCTGGGGCAGCCTCCTGCGATACCACAAACAATTCTGCCAATGCTGCCAGCTTTGCCTCTTAGAACAGACACTGGCTCCTCTTGTACCTTTCCATATAGTTAAATTGCTATTGACATAAATCATAATTATTGACAAAGGTTTAGCAGGGTTTCTGTATTACCTACCCCAAGCCACGGATAGAGGAAGTTATTGCATAAGAACTTCCAGCATCTCATCACACAACAACCCAGTGAAAGGCTCAAACAAAGAAAGCCACCTCCGCAACACAGCTGGGAAGGTGATGCCAGGGCTCAATCAATTACTGACTGCAACCATAGCACTGAATATCAGGATCAAAAGCCGAAAAGAAGCACACGTGTACCTGGAAAATCCATAAAACTGCACAAGATGGATGATGATGAAGATGATGATGACAGATGAGTGGCTGTCAATATGATTGTATTTCAAATCCAAGGTTCTCTTTGCAATAGCTTCAAACTTCCCAGATAAATCTACACTAGTTGTGCCTTTCTATTCACTACAATGGTATCTTTCTAATTTTATATTACAGATATAAAAACATATTGCAAACACACATTTACTCTCTAAATCACTTTACAACCAAGTTGCTTAAACATTTTTAAAAATATAAAATGATAAATGACGGAGAAACTCACTGAGTGACGGGTGGTGAGTTTGCATTGGGAAGTGACACTGTTAACGTCGTCCCGGGTGTAGATGTAGTTCTCTGACTTTAACCAGAGCATGAGAGAGAAAACAGACCAAAAGAGATGAAATGGAAGAATTATGCAATAGTGTGCACTGAGACGTTCCATCACTTTTACGTTCATCTAAACATAAATACCTTCTTATTTTCTGATATCTTTCCAGTGTGCCAGTGCCTCTAGTAGCCGCAAACTACAAACAAATATAAATATATAGATATTGAAATCTATATCAGTCCATCAAATCTAATTGTTTTAATTAGTGTGGAAAAGATACATTAAACAATAAGCATGAACCAACTTACTCCTCTGTCTAATACAAATGGTCTTCCACCCCTCTGAGGAACTCGCTGACCTCTAGCTGACAAAGCTCCCCTACAACATTATGAACAACGTAATATTTAGTTCAGTGCAATATATAAGCGTAACTGGACAAATGATTTCACTGATTTGAGTCTGATACATCTTATACCTGCTCAATCCTCCTCGTCCTCTTCCTCTCCCTCTTCCTCGGCCACGGAAGGAGCCTCTCACTGAGGCTGTGCTTTGAACTTGCTGCTCTCCTGTCTATAAGAAAAACCCTTTTACAAAATTAAACTAACTCCTTTCTGCATTTCCATGTTGCTGCTTTTAATTTGGTGCTCATATGATCTATCGTACATCTATTATTTGTTCAATTCATTATGTTCGTACCACCTACTCATCCACATTATTATATGTTTTTCCAGACCATGATGTGGTGCATTCTACTAACCTCAGTATTCGCTCTATTAAGAGGACTCAGGCCACTCGGTCTCCCCAAACCTCTGCTCCTGTTCAGCCCACGTGACCTGATTGGCCCTGAAATAATTTTAGATTTTTAAGCAATACAACCATATATGAAATTTGATCAAATGTGCCCATTTTCAGTATTTAAAATGGCACTGAAATAAGTCAGAGTATACAGATAGAAAGACAGACGGACATACAAACAGAGTAATGTTAATTCAGTACCCTGATACTGCAGGGAACCACGTCTGAGGCCTCTTCGTGCCTGTGGTGTCTGGTTAAGCTTCTTCAGTACATTATTCCTGTTTGTAACCCGCCTGCTTCTTGCCCTGTTCGCAGCTCTGTTTGCCTTCTCCTCTTTTCTATTCAGCTTAATGATCTCGTCTGGTGAGGTGGAAGAAGAAAACAGTTAGCCTGTGCGTCAGCTCACATTAAATAACACAGAAAGTAAATGTGGTGTAAGATATTTTGGTTAACAAAGACCTAATGTGAAGAACACCTAGAATCAGGTAACAATTGTACAACTGAAAAGCAGTCCAGAACATGCGGTGCAATATGTTTTAGGCAGAACAGTGATGAAGAACCTGGAGAAGACCTTCATGTTATTACAGAGGGGTTCTCTATTAAGTCATACAAGGGTGAACGTTCAACACTGGTACATGCAAATAATAAAGATCATGATAACTGTCAAAAGAAGTATTATTGTTTATAAAACATTTAAGTTCATAATATTTTGAGTATACATGTGGTGGCATTTGAACCATGTTTTAAAGCCCCACAGGAGGAGTGAGTAATGAATGAGTAATTAACGTAAAATGTTTTTTTTAATTTAGGTCAAATTAAATTGTTAGCAGTTTTACCGTTTGAAATGCAGTATTTTCAAAAATGTTGTATTCTGCTAAGGTGTTTTTCTATGTAAACATAAAACTCTTATTTAGTATTAAACAGTACGTCTTTCCAAATTAAGACTGTTGGCCATGTTTTTAAAAAAAAAAAAAAAAAAAAAAACCTCAGTGGTAAATGACTACAAATTACCTATAAAATTCCACAAAAAATCAACAATACTTCGGAGACACTTTGAACGTAAAAACAACTATTTTTATTCTTTCATCACCACAGGGTTTTAACACCACATCTTTGTAGGAATTATTTGGACAAATAGGATCAACTCCTTTGATCAACTTTTGACAAATTATTCCTAAGATTACGTTTTTGAATACGAGTTGTCCGTCTTTTCACATACGTAGGCCATGTTGAAGATCCTCAGGAACAGTAAATGTCCAAAAACATTCCTAGTCCACAAACGTTTGTAGGCATTTCAAAATGTAAAAGTCATACATATTTAACCTTTCAACACTGCAATGTGTGAAAACCACGTCTTCTGTGTAAATAGGTAAAACCTTCTGAACGTTGAAGACATGTTGTTTTGTCATCTCTAGAAATCCAGAATATTATTTCAAGGGTTGTGACCTATGAACAGCTGAGTCACAGTCAGTTGTTGACCGTGACAGGTGTCGGCCATATTCCAGCCATCAAAACATGAGGGGGAGTGAATTAGATGTGGATATATATCCTTACAAACAGCCGTGGAACAATATAAAGTTTGAAGAGGCTTAAAAACGTTCTGTCAGAAGCCTGATGAAGTTTCCAGCCTGGTCTGATCAACCACCAGTTGCCAAAACGCAGGTCGGGCTGGTTTAATCCTGTAGGCCATCTTTACCAGCTGGTAGAAAGGATACAGGTTCTGAAATGTTTAATATAAAAGACAAATGAAGCAGTAAATCTACTGCACCTTAAACATTAAGTAGTCTGGGGGAAAATGCTGAAAAGCATGAAGCTAAATGTGTTCTGAGTTGAACAGCTGAGTAACTAAAAGCTTTTAGTTGTTGACTCTATGAACTGGAACAGGAATTGGCTGTAGTACGCAGACGACAGACCGGAACTACGTAATGACGTGCCCAGGATATGGGTTGAAAAGGTTGTGTTTAAAATTACAATAAGTAAAAGTTTTTTTCCTCAGATTTGTTTTCCTGTCAGACTACTTCCCCCTCCCAGCCTCACTGAAAGCAAACAGCTCGTGCCACTTAGCTCGCGCTATGAATGTATACACCGGAAACAACCACGACATTTTTATAAAGTTTTTTTTTTAACCTTTTGTTTTTGGTTTCTCCCTTTAGAAACACTCGGAATAACTATCTTCCCCATCAGTCACACGATAGCGTCATTACTCTAGACCCATACATGAAACGTACCGCGTTCAAACAAAGTTTAATGAATAAACAAAAATGCAGCGCGTGTTTTACAGCGCGACAGCTGATTAATGACGCGCATTCTCTCGCGCGCACAATGCGGAAGTGAAAGAAAAAAAAAAACCATCATGGCGATTTTGAGCAAACTCGTGACTTCAGTTATGAAACAAATAAATAAATCACACCAACCGAGTGACATGTCTATTTTGTCCGCGCCGCTGTCGGCTTGAGGCTCGTCCATCGGTTCGGAAAACTCGCTGTCTCCCATTCCGGCTCCGGTTAAGGCGCGCGCGCTACCGCTTATGCAACTTTATTATACAAAAGCAAAAATGTCGTTAGTTGTAGCCAACAAGTCAAACGAGAGTACTTCCAGGGACCAGCTCACGGCTCCTCGCGTCACGTCACTGAAAGTGAGCGTGTTGAACCAAACGTGAAGTGTTTCGCCCTCATGTGGTGTGAATTCGCGAGCCAGCGTGCCTCGAGCCCAAAATAGCACATGCTCTAACAGCTGAAATGTCCAACAGAGGGAACTGTGTCTATATACACTGTATGCACACAGAGACGCTTCTGGGGAAACTGCAACAAACAGGAAGTTGCTGCTCCACTGCGTCAATCAGTTTTAGAACTTTAGTGTTTTCTAGCATGTGAATTTCTCTCCTGGATATTAATAACTTCTTGCCTCCTTTGGTCCATTAATGTCTTCCACTCAATGTCACAGTGATGGGATTCCCTTTTCTCTTTAACCTTTAACCACTGATGCTGACACTGGCATTGCTGCCTTCTGCTGACATCACATTTTGGTTATTTACTGGAGCCATGGAGCGGTTAAATTATGAACACATTAAGTTTTAGCAGACGTTATTTAAAGGCTTCCTGTTTTAAATACTGAGGTTTGAATTAAACCCATTCAATTCAACTGACCAAACAGGATAACAATTTTATAAGCTCTCAATAATAAATGTAATAGATTTGATCATGTTGGTTTGTGAGTGATTTTCCACCAGCCGGTGTAACAAACAAACAAAACAAGTAGAAATCATGACCAATGGAATCAATGCCTCTGACTCCAAGAAGTCTGGTCTTTCTTTTTGCTAATTTGCATCCCAGAAATAACCTTAAAATAAACTTCAAACACGAAGCCTCACTGCAAGGTTATAGGTTCAAGCCTGCCAGCTGACTGGGGGCTTTCTGTGCAGAGTTTGCATGTTCTCCTTGTGTCCGCATGGGTTTCCGCCCAAAGACATGCAAATTAGGATGCAAAATTCATAGAAAGCCAAAACATTGGCCTAAATATGAACGAGCCACCAACATCTATGTACGACCAAAAAAAAGGAAGCTATTGAAAAAAACCAGCCTTGCTGTGATCTTGCTCCTCTTTGGAAAAATTCCAAAATTGAATTAGATTATCCGCTGGTTACAATGATAATCACGTATAAATCCTATAAAATTTCAACCGCTCGTTCTTGAGATTGCGCTACCGACAATCTTAAAGGATACAACACAAAAGCATAATTGCTACAAACACTCTCTAGCCTAGGACATCTCTGGTCATCTAGGTCAGGGGTCTTCAATCTTATCCGTGACGGACCAACCGAATTGCAGGCACACTTCATAGTACAGGAGACAAAACTAACCTGATTAAACATGTGAAATCAGGTGTAGCTCCTGCTTGGTTGGAATGAAAGCATGTAGCCACTCCGGCCCTTCACTGAGGACCCCTGAGGTGTCCCTGGACCCCACTTTGAGAAGCACTGCTCTACAGTGCCACTAGTAGTTACAAAGTCACATTGGATACTGTAATTGCTGTAACATTTACAGCCACCAGATGTCGCCCTCGAGTCAATGCGGGTTTGTTCGACTTTTACCGCGAACCACATAAAAAGAATTGAATCACCTTTGCTCTTCATTGCAGTAGGTGTCATTAATATAGCACTTTGGGCTATGCAGTGCAAACCACACCGGCACTCAGTGTGTGAGAACCACATGCACTCTAACACGAAGAAGAGAAAAAACGTTTCATCTGATGATTAAAAACGTTACTAACTGATAGAATGTGATGGAAAATCATGCACACAAGATGCATGGCAAAGAAATCCTGCTTTCATCCACATCTCCATCCACAGCACCTGTTCCTCTTCCCTGTCCCTCCTCCTCCGCCCCATCATCCCCCAGCCCCCTCCCTGTCCTCTGCGCGTGGGGCGGAGCGGCTCAAAAAAAAAAATACCCCTTCGTTATTATCTTGAGCATATATTTCCTTTAAGAAAATGGCGGCGAGTCAGGGAGGAGCGGCAGCCGCGGCGGTTCTGCAGGGCCATCACTATCCAGCCGGACCGCACTGGAGCGCCACCGGCGCGCCGCCTCAACCCCAGCCGCCGCACACCGCGCGCAGCCTGGACCGCGCGCTCGACGACGCCGCCTGCTCCGGAGTGCTGAACATCAGCGGGAGGAAACTGCGCGACTACCCGGGGCTCAGCTACGACCTCACGGACACCACGCATGCAGGTGGGTCCGGTCCATGTTCCTACTCCTCAGAAGCGATTAAACCGTGCAATGCGTGATTTTTTTTTTTTTTTTCCGGTTTCCCCTTATTAGCATGCTAGCATGCGTGGACACAATAGCGTTATGGCAAAACCATTAACTTCAAGGCGTTTCACAGGGTCTGGTATGGCTAAATAGAAAAAAAACAAAACAGTGAAAGAGCCTATTGTAGGCTGTCTTGGGGTCTCTGCAGCTAGTTTGGGCTTACAGTCCTCGCGCATGTCTTTTTTTTTTTGTCGCTTCCGAAATGGTTACAAAACATAGCGCGAGGCATGAATGAAGCACTGAAGCGCGTGCGTCTGGGGGAAATGCGCGTTCGTCGAGTCCAGGCGTATTTCTGTGCACGTTTATTATCCATCATTGTAATGAGGTTTAATGGGCTGAAGTGCAAGACTGAGCGCCGCGTGCTTCCTAACGGAAGACAAAAGATGCTGCTGCCTCTATAACGGCATCCAGCGGGCCATCAGCGCCCTTTCCTCCAGCAGCACCTCCATCACCATCACCACCCCCTCCATCTTTAAACCGTGCACAGATGCATCACACACAAGCCACACGGTATGAGCAAGCACAGCCTTGTGTTGTATTGTAATAAGGTTTAAGCTGTCGCGTGACCCTAATCCGGGCTAGTAGGCAAGTATAATAGGTGGGGTTTTTTTTGCATCACGTGGGCGATATGTTACAATCTCACCATATGCATCACAATATTTAGCGTTTATCTACTAATGAAAATCTGCAAAACACTAAATAAAGCTTTTTTTTTTATTATTATTATTTATTTCACACCTGCATAATAAATGAGTTATTACAGAAAAGCAGGACGCATGAAAGATCTACAGCTGAAATAATTGTGATTCAGTGCATCACAATATTGTGGCATCGTAGCTAATAGATAAGCATTAATGCAGGGTCTAGTGTGTTCTGCTGCATGTAGGGATGTTTATATGGTCAGCACGATAAATTGACACAGTATGTTTTTCGAATATCATGCACAGTGCCAATACTTTAGATAACTAAGTGGATTATTTGGCCACAGACATTTTATGTTATTGTAATGTTTCTGAATAAACAGTAGTCAAATGAATGTAGTATTTTTGTAGCACTGCTAGCTTTGGGGTACTGCTCGTGTGTTTTTCAGATTTACTCCTGGCAGTTTTGTGATTTTTTTTTTACACTAAGTTTGATTCTGTTGACTTGAGATTTATTTACAGAAGGAGTCTCCTGCATCAGTACTTTGTATCGGTACGTTTCAGTGGAAACTTTGAAAATGTTTGCACTTTATGGTTTCTTGGTGACATGGAAAAACTGCGAATATTTTTAACATATTAACTTAAAGAGAGACGGAAAAAAGAGAGGCTGGTGATGGAAGGATAGTTTACAGCTGCTGTAACATAAATGATAAAAGGACCTTGTTTTGTAACTATAAATGGCTAAATTCATTGAGGTTTTGTTTAATTAATGCAAAAGTGTTGAGAAATTGATGTGGTATAAGAGTAACTCCCATCGTTGAGTTTGTTAAATCAGCATGTCCTCAAGTGTTTTATTCCTTTCAAGGTTGGTTGTTTACATGAACGCACGGTGTTCAGGGTGAGGTCTCGGATCAAATCTTAGCTGCAGTGATGGACTAGCCGGCAACTTGCAAAACATAATAAGGATGTCTGGCAGCTGTGTGTGTGTGTGTGTGTGTGTGTGTGTGTGTGTGTGTTTAGAGGAAATGATGATGATAAATGTCTCAGTAGACCAGACTACCAGAAGAGGAAGTGACTTCATGACAGAGAAGCAGACTGATGCTGACTCGACAGCAGATTTCTCTGTACACGCACACACACAAATACAAAGGCATTGGTTTCGGTTAAAAAGATGTAAATAGTACTTTCTCATTGTGAGTTCTTTCGTATACCTGCTACTGCAAGTGTGTGTGCGCAGAGCATTTCAGACTGAGTAGTTGGACTGTGTGTGTTTGTCCCAGTGACCTACTTAGTTCTCCTGGCTGGTGGGAGACAGTGTTTGGCCAACAGTTAACACTGATTAGTGAATAAACGCTCATGTAGCTGACCTCAGTGTGTCACTAAACAGCCGCTCTGCATCATGAGGGTATTCATTAAACTTGAGCGTCTCAAAAGACTTGTGACTTAAACTAAGTGGCAAATCACAGTAAATGACACGGTCTTAAGTGCGTATTTTCATTACAATTGGACTGCGTTGCGCTGTAAAGGGGACACTTGTTAATTAAATTAATCACACATACTTTACTCTTAAGGATTTAGGCGGTTGTTTAAATACATTTTGTGCTAATCTTTTAGAGATCCAGTCATAAAGTCAAAAAGAAACAATTACCCACCACCAACTACTAAAACTTTCATTTTCTCAGCAATGATCAGTGTGTTAAGGTTGAAATTATGCTTATTATCACAAGAAGGAACAATCGTGGGCAAAACTTAAGAAACTTGGATTCACAATCCGTCTAAGAGCACCAAAACACAATATAAAAACTGAGGCTAGCAATAGCTAGCAATTTCACTTGCTAGCTATTGCTAGCCTCAGTGTTTATATTGTGTTTCCAATCTAAGAGTTGATAATATTATTCGGTCAGTTGTTTTGAGCAGACCAATCCTTTCATTGACTCAGTGCTACAAAAGAAATTTGGAGGAAGTGGTTTTGCCTCGACAGGAACTGTCCATATCTATTTATTCTGTGGGGATGTTTCGAAGTTTTGGTTCTCTGACTACACACTTGCTAAAGCTGCTATATCTCTTTCTCTAAACACACAATTTTAGGCGAATCGGTATCAGAATGCAGTATTCAGTTGCATCGTACAGAACTGCTAAATTTGCAACTTGGTTTAAAAGACAACAGATGCTAGTTAGCAACATATGCTGCCTGTCATGCTGTGCTACGCAAACTAGCTAAATTTAACCATGAGAGCATCTGGTATACAAGTATATAACCGTCAAAACAGTATAACAATATTCGCCTTGTGGCATTTTTTAATAATTTCCCTTTTTCTTTTTCCATCTGTTGGTCTCCGTTCAATTCAAGCATCTGTCTCGGCAATATAATGCCTATTTCTTAGTGGAATAATCATTAGCACTATCTGGGATAATCAGGTTATGTGTCTGGGTTGGCAGTTTATCCTTATTATTCTATATTTGTATAGAAATTAGATACATTTGCCTGTACTCAAGACAGTTTTCTGTGCCGATTATCTACATTATATATAGCATTGTCTGTGATTGTGTGCATTTTGTTTTATTAACCTTGCTTCCATTAGATAAATCTCACATGTGTTCAAGGTTTTAAGGCATCAGTGATGGATTTTAATGTTGGGTTTACAAGCAACAGTTGCTAATTTTTGCAGTGTTTTATTTTTGCCTATATGTGTTAATCAGTAATGTTTAAAAAATATATTTTTGGTCTTTTAAATGTGTGATGGATGAGTAATACTATAATATTCAGGATGAGGATGTCTAGGAAGTATTTAGTCAGATGAGCGTTTTAGCTCCGTATTAGAAATAATCTCAGTCCGTACTAACGTGACTGAAAACGCATATCACGTAATATATATATATTATAAACAGTAAGCAGATTGTCTACACTGCGGTCGGTTGCATAGTCGCAGATCACTCGAATAATAGCTTGTCTCCTGCGCGTGTAGGCAGTCGTAGCGTTATAAAATGTGGAATTTATCTGCACAGCATCTGCTAGCAACGACAACAAGGTCAGCAACGCTTGTAATTCGTTATCCATGCTGCGCTCACCACTGGTAGTCAAGGCTGATGTCATGTTTTTTTTTCTGGGAAAGGGTCATATGATAGGAGCGTGACAAATCAAGGAAGGATATGTCCTTTCCAAAAGCCTCTATTTCTGGCTGTCCGCACTAAAATGATTTCAAACTAAAGTGTGGCCAGCTGTGTTTCCAGAACATTCCATTTTAGGCACTCAAACTAAGGAAGCCAGGCGTTAACATAGCAAAAGTGATTTTAACCATAAAACACATTAACATGGACTGTTCATGTCAGAAGCAGCTTAGCCTGTCTCCATAAGGTTTGAAAACCGTGTCCAATGGAATTATCCATGTATTAAGATTTCCAAAGTCTGTCCTCTTGGTTAAATTTACAAGTTAACCAATTAAAAGTATTTATTACAATCATGCATTCACGTTCAATACAAATCTGTACACTGTAGGGATGGTTACCATCGCCATTGTCTTTATGTGGACTTAACACACAATTTCATGGCAGACTTGCCTCAGCTGTGGCCTGTTTGACCTTCATGGGCCAACACACACCCACACACTGTGTAGGAGTCTCCAGGGACTGAGGTAATTACGCTCGATCAGATATGCTTAGCCAGTCTGTACCATATCACCTTTGAACCCGATCACCGTGCGTTATGGTCTTTGTAGTTGACGCAGCTGATGTGTTTTCTCCTTCTATGGAATTTATTTTGGTCAGATTTTAACCTCAGTGTTGCTTGTATCATTCCTAAAGACAGTGGGTCTAGCATGAGCTGAAACGCTGACCACAGACTATTTATAGCATGTGCTGTCAGGCCTCGTTGGCGCAGTAGGCAGCGCGTCAGTCTCATAATCTGAAGGTCGTGAGTTCGAGCCTCACACGGGGCAATGTTTTTTTTTTTCTTCATGTGCTTTCTATTTAGGTGCATAGTCACTGAAGACTATTGTAATACCTGAAAAAACCCAGACAGCCTTAATTTCTTTCTTTTTTAAGTGAAAAGATCTTGCGTTTTAGAGATGTTTTGGGCTGCGCCTTTTTTCTATCCCCATTACAGTTCTCGTTTTAAAAGCTACACTTCCCCCAGTGTGTAGAAAATAAACCCTTTTTATTTGATTTCATGTTGTAGAGGATGATAAATGTCTCGAAATGATCCGGCCTAGAGAAAATGTTCATTCTGCAGCAACACTGCCATAGGGACTTCCTGCTGATGTCAACACAAAATGCCATAAATCAAAGCAAAATTAGAAATGGATTTCCTCTCTCTCTCTCCCTCTCACGCTCTCTCTCTCTTTCTCTCTCTCTCTCTCTCGCTCTCTCTCGCTCTCTCTCTCACGCTTGCTCTGTCTCTCTCTTTCTCTCTCTCTCTCTCTCTCTCTCTCTCTCTCTCTCTCTCTCT
>JAQQZX010000017.1:13438611-13450640 GCA_030068355.1 Notoglanidium maculatum
AAATTCCTCCTGAACGATGTGCAGGTCTGATCCACAGCTACAGGAAGTGCCTGGTTGAGGTTATTGCTGCCAAGGGGAGGGGGGATCAACCAAGTACTAATTCCAAGGGTTCACTTACTTTTTCCACTAGCACTATGAGTCTATGTTTTTTCCCAGTAAAGTCATGAAAGATCAGAATTTCTTGTGTTATTATTTTAGGCACATTATATTTGTCAGTACCCTCGACTTAGATGAAAATCGGATCACATTTTATGACAACTTAATGCAGAAAACCATGAACCTCCAAAAGGTTCTTGCCACTGTATGTGTATTTCATGATATTACAATCTACCTTTAAATGACACTGTATGTGCAAGTAAATACAATTTATATACATTTGACCAGCAGATGTCCTCAGTGTGCAGTCATAAAGCAATAAGACCATGAAGTTCCTTCTTCTTTACTAAACCCTTAATCCTGGTGCAGGAGAATTCAACCTGGATGTGACATTAAATGATTTAATGTAGCCGGTCCACATATCTGCATGTTTTTGGATCTTCTTGGACGGTAAGAGGAAACCCGAGAACCCCGAGGGAAAGCAGAGAAACACTGGGAATTGTGACCCGAGCTCACGAAAACAATAAAAACAGATACATCAGAATCAAAACCAGACATGAGCAGGACGAGGAACTCCACACAAACAATACTTCAATAGAACACACAAGAAAGTCAAGAAGTATACACACAGCCAAACTGAGATTAGTGCGTGAGATTATTAGCCTGTCACTGGAAGAAAGAAAGAAAATCTTGCCCATTTAAGGGACAGACTTGGGATGGTCTTGACAATTTAATAGTGCTCCATGTAACACCTGGCTTTGATTTCCTTTCAGATCTGTCTGAAGGGAAAGATTCACATCTTTAAGTATTTGAACATGCAGGCATGTCGGCTGGAGAAGAAGCCTGACTCACTGGATCTGCCCTTACCGGGCAAACGCTGTTTAGCACAGCAGCTAACAGACAGGTATGCACATATCCTCACTTAATGACTCTGCCCCTGCCTCAGTCCTAGCAACTACAGGGCTACAGAGTATATTTAAAGCTGCAGTGTTCTGTAAAAACAAGACATCCTAAATACTGCACCGCTGA
Source organism: Notoglanidium maculatum (assembly GCA_030068355.1). Classification (NCBI taxonomy): domain Eukaryota; kingdom Metazoa; phylum Chordata; class Actinopteri; order Siluriformes; family Auchenoglanididae; genus Notoglanidium; species Notoglanidium maculatum. Next base: position 13,439,737 of record JAQQZX010000017.1, read on the forward strand.
TTTTTAATTCATTTATTAATTAGTAAAGACGTTCTTTCTCAGATAATACTCATCGTTCAAGAACGTACTATATATTATAATACTAATGTAAAAATATTAAACTGAGACAGGTCCTTAAGGAAATCCTTCTAGGAATCTGAAATCCATGTGACTTTCTTATAGGGTGCTAACAGGGAACAACAAAATGAATATGTCATGTTTAATCCAAGGTGACAACGCTGAGTTCTTGTGTGTGTGTGTGTGTGTGTGTGTGTGTGTGTGTGTGCGAATGCAGCATAGAGGATTTTTACCCTAGTAAGAACCATGGACCTGATTCAGGTATTGGCAGTGACAACGGTGATAAGAGACTATCTACTACAGAGGTATGCACACACACACACACACACACACACACACACACACACACACACACACAAATTTCTTCAGTCTTTTAGAGGGGAATGTACATGCAAGAACACTGGGCAACTCAACTGCTTCCTCTTCTTTCTCTCTCTCTCTCTCTCTCTCGCTCTCTCTCTCTCTTCTCAGCCCTCAGATGATGACACTATCAGTCTACACTCTCAGGTGTCGGAGACGGCACGGGCTGAAGCCCACTCTCTCCTCTGCAAACTGGACTCAAATAGAGGTAGCAATACGAATGTTCGACATGTTTACATGATCCAAAAATACAGAATTATGAAATTTAATATTGGGTTTGATACGGCAGCTTTTAAATGTCATGCTTATTCACACTCAGTGCACCGGATATGCTGTAAAAATCTGCAAAGATTAACATTATTCTCCCGGCATCACTCAAACTGCACTAACGTGGGACAAATAGTAACTGGTCAAGTAAAAAAAACAAAAAACTTAGCAGCCATAGCTTATAACCTAAACACACATTCCCCCACCATAAAGACAAAACCTGCCAGACAAAACAAATGGCGTCAACCAGTAACCGCAGTTTACAGTGCTCTGTTTATAAGTGGTGGCTTTGTACAAATGACACAAAGAAATCCAACGGGGGAAAACCACGAACATAAACTGCCAGCTCACAAAACACAGTTCACATGGGACAAAGCAAAGGCAATGATGTTGGCCTGGATGTAGACTGGCGAGGTTTAAATACATGTCTCGAAACATACAGCCAACCAATCCCAAGGTACAAGGTGGGAGCAAGGGTGTGTAAGGGTGGTGATCTTTCAATGGAAGCATGAAACAGGAACCTAGAAGGAGTGGGCTGAGCATGACAAAAGAGGAGACAAAGGGCCTTGACACCCACTGACACCCAATAGACACACAAATGGCACACCGTTCAGGCGGAAACTGTCGAAGATATAACAATAATAAATAACAATATGTACGACTGTTGTATCTCGACTAAAATCTTTTGTGTAGATCTCCACCTCAAACCACACCTAGTTGTTCAGTGATGTCACACAGATGTGCTGATGTGGTTTAGGATACACTGTCATTTATTATCATGAACTAAACTGAATTGTGTAGCTGAACTCGGAAATGTTATGAAAGCAGCCATTTTGGACAACCAGACTCATATCGCTAGATAACAAATTTGCATGTACATTGTGTGTGTGTGTGTGTGTGTGTGTGTGTGTGTGTGTGTGTGTGTGTGTGTGTGAGCAGATCAGGACCCATATGACTTCATTGATCCAAACCCCGATGAAGACGCTGCTCTTTGTGATGCCGACATGCAGCAGAACACACCTTACATCACCTGTATAAAGGTCTAATACACAGAAACACACACATACACATATGTATACATTCAGCTCTCTTTCTCTCTTCACCTCTTTCTGTCTTTATTAATAAATTTGCTTTATTGGCATGACGGAAAAAACAAAACCATGTTCTCAAAGCTTTTACATTTTACATTTTACATTAAATTATTTAACAAATGATCTCTCTTTATCTCTCTCTGTCTCCTCGCTTTCTCACTGCAGGAGTTGGAGAGGGTTCTTAAAACACACCAAAGCAAAGACAAGGAGAATTGGAAAGAAGAGTCTGGGTAAGACACACACACACACACACACACACACACACACACACACACACACACACACACACATACACACACACACCAGCACACACAAAATGTGTAATGTAAATTTCACCTCCTGCTGTTGATATCATGATGGGTTTTATGGTCGACCAATGAGCTGCACTTTAAACGGAGACCCAGCTATAGGATCCCAAACGTCTTCACCTTCTTTCCTTATTTCTCTTTCTGCTTCTATCTTTTTTCATTCTCTTGATTTTTTTCATCTCTTTCATTTTTTCAATTTGTATCAATATCTCTGATTCTCTCTTGATTTCTGTCTCTGTATAATGATTTTTTTCTATTCTCTTTCTCTCCCTGTCTCTATCACACACACACACACACACACACACACACACACACACACACACACACACACAAATCTTATAGTCCTGCCGGAGGTGGGTATGGAAGATTGAAGCTGTAGTCTAAAAGCTGAGCCACCAGTGCACTGGAGCTGTCTCACGTTTCACACGTCTGTGTTGTTGTATTGCCAACTTTATACATATCTCTCGTCTGTGTGTACGCTGAAATAACTGATGTAGTGTAATGAACTATATTTGGCGATCAGGTGTGGAGTGTGGAGTGATGAGCAATTTTAGACTGACCTGCCCCGTCATGCACTGCTGAACACAAGTTCCAAGTGTATCTCCACCGTTATCATTAAGTCTTGACTTGTCATTACTCTGACATGTTTCTGATTCGAAATTACCCGAACTAGCATAGAATGGAGTTGTGGAAGTCTGGCTGTTGAGCCCTGAAGGCACTTCTAAACACTTGGTGACCTCATTTATTTCTTTTTCTTCCCCTGTGTGAGCGAGCGAGAGAAGTAGGGTGAGGAAAAAGCACATAATCTTTTTTAGGCCATTTTTAATCACGGTCCCATGTTTCCTTTAGACTAACATTACTTAGAACAAATGCATTTTTTCTGTCGAACTTTCTCAACGACTCTAACAGTTAAACAGATTCTAGTGTGGTGTTTTTTTGGCCATGAACATTATTTAAATGTGTGCCATAATATTCTGGCTAATGATTGGACAACATAGAGCTTCCTGTTCTTGAACTTTCCTAACCTTTCAACTGCCAAATTGCATCAGGTCCAAGGTATTTATAGATTTGTTTTTGAGTTGTTGAGGTTTGGATTAAAGCCATTCAATGCATGGGACCAGTTAAACAGGATAACCGACATGATAACTGTAAGAACTCGGTAATTTAATAAAATCATTTTGATAATGGTGCTTTGTGATTTTTTTTTTTTTTTTTTTAAAGTGAAAAAAAAAGGGTTATGGACCCCCGGGTTGTGCTTTCACCCTAGCTATATCTTAACAACAAAACAACGGGCATTTATTTTGTATGTAGGTGCAGAACACCAAGCTATGATTTGACAGTTGAGTTGAGATTTTCGCAACTTAATGTATAGAATCATTACATTGATATGTAATTGTTGTTCTGGCAAAATGTATACTTTTTAAAATATCTTGGTTTGAACTAAAAATTATTCCTACTGAAATACATTAATACAATGTTCCTGAATTTTAATCCCGGCTGCTGCTAATGATATCACAATGGGCTTTACATTCAACCAATCAGCAGATTTGCCATAAACACACACACACACACACACACACACACACACACACACACACACGCACGCAACATGCCCTCCTCCGTTTCTTGAAACAGTCATTTTTCATCTCTCACAATTTTCTCATTAGGATTTTAATGAACAAACAATTTGGACTGATGCAACCGTTTAACAGGCAACGATAGAAATGCTTTTTAGAAATGATTCATAAAAACGATTATTATAATTTTTTAATAAGTGATTATCCATTATGATTAATTATAAATTGATTTATCCGAAAACGGACAGAGAAAATAATTAATATTTCCAAACTGATGCGTAAATAGTCTAGCAATTGCCAAATAGCACCTCGAAAACGTTTTTTCCCTGTTTAACAAAATAATATATGGTGACAAGAAACGTTGTAATTTAAAACAAATGACACAAATTTAGGATTTTTTTTTACTTCATTCGTACTTGTATAAAAATATAAAAAAAAGAAGGTCTGTCACCGATATAAAAGGCAATTAAAGGCAAAAAAAAACCCTAGGCACTTGGCCCTAGGCAGAAGCGCAGCTGAAACAGTGTGTAAGTTAAGGGCAGAATGTGTGTAAAGGGTATTGACATCAAAAACACCCTGATGCTGGGCTTGCTCTGCCAAAAGCGTGTAATTGCCTTCAGAGCATGTAAGTCACAGACGTACGTCAGGGGGAAAATACACGTAGACTGAAACTGTGGAGCTTTCTTTGACTTACATGGATGGAAGAATCAGGCTCTTAATGAATATCCAAAGGGTCAGTTACTCATTAATTACTCATTAATTTACAAACATGTTTACATATTACATAAATTATCAAAGGTTTTGGGAGACTGTTGTTAATTAAGGAAGGTTACTAACATTATTAACGTTTCCAGAATCCCACGCCTGGGTTGTAAGAATTTTAAATGAGCATTTTGTAAAGTTTAGAGCCCAAAGTTTACAGTGAAATGAATACATTAGCATATGCTTTACATTAGGGGCGTCTCATTACAGTCTGATCTGCCATGGACCAGCGTGGCTGCAGTGAGGAGCCGTATCTGATTACACCTGTTTAATCAGTTCATCTGTGTCTTCAAACAACAATCAGATTTGGCTCCTGCTTGGGCGGAATGAAAAAACAGCCACACTGGCCGTTTGCAGATATTATCTCTTGCTTGACTCCCTTGCTATACATGAGTTGACTCTTAAGTAAAGAAGCACCTTTGAGAAACTTCGAGTTCATTTCTCAGGCTTATAAGTGTAAAAAAAAAAAGGCTGAGACTTTGGGAGTCAGCATTTTTAAATTGCGTGTTATGTACAAACTTTTAGGCCTTTACCGAGGGAAAATATAAAAAGGTGTGTGTGTGCAATAAAGTGTGTACATATACATATATCTAACTATATATATATATATATAAAGTTTGCATGGGAATATGAAAGGTTGTGAGTGTGTGAGAAAGAGAGAGGGAGGGAGACAGACAGACGTGCACGGACAGGTCAAATAAGACTGGTTGAGGCATTTTTCCTAGGAAATGTTGCTCATCCATTTACCTGGGAAATCTACATTTGCTTCGAGAAGCATGGCACCTCACACACGCACGCGCGCACACACACTGTCTGTTGGAAAAAAGAACAAAAACACTTGATTAAGAAAACAAACTGGATTTTCTATCCATAAGGATAGAAGTTCTATACTAAGGAACACATTTATTTATTTATCTACTTGCTATCTGCTGAGTATTAGAATGCCAGTGAAATGATAAGAAAGAAGCATGTAAAGAAGTACTAGAACGTGAATATGGCTTTAAGGTTCTGATCTGCATACGCTGCCGTATTTCCTTTGAAAGCCCTGAGGGGCCACACCCTGATGAACTGAGTCAAACCAACTACCGATGTAGTGTGATAGGAACCTGGCAGACGAATAAGGACAACAAAATACAAAGGACAACAAGGAGACTGATGCATGTTTGAGCCGAGATCAGCCGGCAGCGGGATTTATTTATCAAAGAGAAGAATTCTCCGAAGCACTTAATTGGACTTGTATTTCCATTTCGTCGCCCTAGCCGCATTAGTAGTACTTATACATCATGTATTTATCCACAATAAAGGCAATGGTAAGACCCAAGGCTGGTTTTCCTTATAGAACTACACCCTGGAGCTAAAATGCAGCTATAAATACATCATGTAGACAACTGATCATTAAGTTAATATCAGACATTTCCATTTTTATTTACATTTAAAATGCAATCAGGTACATAAAAGATCTAAAAGGCCAATAGATACAAGTGCTACTGCCTCACTAAAAAAAAGCACCAATTTAAAGTGTGCCACTTGTTTAAACGTCGTACACAAAGTATAAATGAACTCATAGTTGACCTCTATTTTTAATATACAATTATTAATGTGAAGTGTAGCCAAGCATCCTCATAACCTTGTGGGGACCAAAATTCTGCTCCTCCTGAGGTAATAGCCTTGAGAAGATTTCATCCAATGAGAATCTAGAAACAAGTTAGAGTATGTGTGTGCAATTAAAATAAAGGTGAATAAACTTGAGAACTACCACACATAGTGAAAAAAAGATATAAGTGTAAAGGATCATTTGGATGACATTTCATAGATTTAAATAATGACTTTTCGAATAAGAATCAAGTGAGTAGCTTTTTAAATATTAAAGATAAAAAGGGACCTGTGCATCCGTTTTGTAGATTACCAAAAGGGTGCTTTAGCAAATCTGAGGTCCATCGATGTTCCAACTGCATCACCGGTAAATTCACTGTAATATATTCCAAAGAAGTGAGGACCGCCAGGAAATGACGATGCCGCACATGACTTTCCAAAATTACTCATGTTCCACGGAGTCATGTAACCGAACATATTTACCACAGGCTGATCTCCAGGCCAAGCTCCAATTTTGTTCTCTTGTGTGCGCCACCAAAGCAACATGATGAGTCCCGTGTATCATGTGCACGTCATACACGGTGCCCATAATATGGCGAAGTTCTTGGGAAAAGGTGGAGCGCCATAGATAGCAGATAAACATCCACCAATAGCTTTACATTTCTTTTTTTGGGGGATTTCCGTTTTCCATACAACTAACATAAGCTGTTGAATCAACTTCTGAAGAAATGATAGCGCTGCACTTTCATTCAGAACTGAGACACCTAAAACACCTTGTCTATATATATATATGACTTAATGTACTGTGTGGAGTATTGTGTTTTATTCTGTCAATATATTGGGCCACTGTATATAGTATATGAATATGGACAGGATGGTAATAAAATAGGCCGTCATGACATTCCCCTTTCTCTATCTCTCTCTCTCTTTCAGCTCAGAGAAAGAGCAGCTTGCTGAGGAAGAAGATGATGAGCTGAAGGAAGTTTTGGATCTTAGGAAGATTGCAGTGCAGTTGCTGCAGCAGGAGCAACAGAACAGGTGAAATTTAGAGACACACACCAGCGTGTACACACACACACACACACACACACACACACACACACACACACACACACACACACACACACACACACACACACAGTTGCTCTCAACTCGTTTGGAATGTTCACATCCTTGTATCGTTTTCCATCTGGATTAGGAGGCCACAATCTTTGTGGAGTTTAAGGTTATGTTTCCACCCGTTTAAGAGATGTGACGTTATCGTATATGGGAGTTTCCTAATGCACGACATCAAATTAACAACCACTATTGCAGGTTTCACTTTGGGCTTTTAGCCTTTTGCTCCTTGTTCAATCGTGAGCTCGTCTTACTGTCTGTGAGAAGTTTTACGCATTCTTCACTGTCCTCCAATATCGCAAAAACTTTTGAACATAGGTGGAGAAACTGATGCCACACACGACTCACACTTCTCTCCTCCTTCTTACATTGACTTCTAATCAACGTTACATGCTTTCCCATTTTCTCTCCTTTTATCTTTTCTGCCAAATCTTCCTTTTTCCTGCTCCTCCACCCCAATGCTTGGACATGATTGGTGATCATGTATGTCATATAACCTCAGGAGGCGGTCCTTAATTTGTAGAGCAGAAAGCCTCATCCACCGAAGGAGGGCCGCAGGGAGAACACACAGGTAGAGAAAGCGTACACTCTGGTAGTGACGTGTCTGTGTGTGGGTGTGCATGTGTTTGTGACATCCTGTGCGGAATTTCACACGTACACTCCTGCCTGAGTCTGTGTGTGTGTGTGTGTGTGTGTGTGTGTGTGTGTGTGTGTGCATGCTCACGTTTTTGGATGCCAGGGTGAGTGATGATTTGCTGTAGTATGTCTTTGTGTGTGTGTGTGTGCATCCACCCAAATGCATGAATGAGCCTTTTGTGTTATTGCACAAACCTATATACACACAGCTAAAGAGGAAAAACACACACCGACATTCATACTAAAAAAGCAAGCATGTTTACATATGGACAGGTATGTGCATGGATGGTTGCACACGAATAGCAACTGGCATAACACACACATTTGGTGCTGAGGCAACAGACTATGATTATTAAAACTACAGTGCATGTTAAATTTCATTTCATGAAATGTGCTATTGAAGGCTTCTTGAAGAACATTTTGTAAAGTGGTTATTTCTGTGCTCTTACTCCACTGTGTGCATTAATCGCATGGCTGTGCATGGACACGTTCACGTAGAATTCAAGGTTATGCCCCAAAACACAATGTACAAAGAATAAACCTGGACAATACTGACGCTAGTGGTGTAAAGAGATTTGCAGTGTGGCATGCAGCCCAACTGTCTGAGACTTGTGACTGTTTGGTATTAGTAAATGGTATGAGAATAAAATAACTTTATTGTGCACATGGGTGTGACTGTTACTGTGTACCAGATTAAAGGAAGTGCTCAACAAGCGTCTTTAAAGCCCTGTGCACTCACATCTGTCTCGTGTAAACATGCAACTGTTTACACCTGGCATTTTGAATGCCTCTCCAGTAACCACATCAGTTGTCGTACATGGTTTCTGCAGGAGGAAGGCTATCATGCATGATATTATAGTGGTGCAATGGGATCAACGTCGACTTCAGGACCTGTCAGAAATATCATAATATAAGGTGCACGTGAGCACTTGAAAGGCTCTTGTATTTTTCCATGAGCCTTGAATTTTCAACATGGGTGTGTCATTAAAAAAAAGTCATGTAAACTGTTCAGTGCAGTTGTATTTTGCACAGTTGATGATACGCAAAGTAAAAAAAACAAAAAAAAAATGAACTACCAAGTAGTAGATTTCAAGTGCTGACTTGAAATCAGCACTACCCCCTCAGTTCGTCTGCACCTAACAAGAGAATGGTCCAGCAGCACTCACCCTCCTCCTCATCTGTACTGTCTGCTCAAACAGATCAGTTTACAGCCTTAATGTCTGTGTATTAGAGTATCTACTAATACTAAGAAAACTACTTTATATGGTATGTAAGACTACTGTATATACAAATACAGTACCAGACATGTTTGGACACCCCTACTAATTCAATGTTTTTTCTTTATTTTTATCACCTAAGACCCTTCATGTCTTAAAGTAGTGATGGACTGTCATGTCTCTTTACTTAGTTGAGCGGTTCCTGATGTAATATAGATTACTACAGTTGTGGAATAGGGTTGTTTACTGTACTACTTTGAGCTCAACTGCACTGAACACTTTTCGGATATACCGGAACACCGATTTCACGTTTGGCCTTCTTCCTGGACATCCGTGTCCAACCTATTGTGCTCTTGTGGCTGAATGGGTAAATCCCCACAGCCATTTGACAAAATTTAAAGTAAAGACCTCTCAGAAGAGTGGAGGCTGTTATGATGGCAGCAAAGACTGGACCAGCTCCATATTACCGCCCATGGTTTTGGAATGGGATTTTCAATGCTCAGGTATCTGCATACCTTTGGCCAGACTTGAGGTTAGTCACAAACAGTTGCACTCAAGTCTCCATTAATGAACAGCTGATAACTTCAGCAAAACTATAGTGAATTTCCTGCCTACTGTCCAGTGTCACCAACATGTCAATGGGTTCCATTTGAATCTGGTTCCTCTCAAGGTTTCTTCCTCGTTCTGTCTCAGGGAATTTCTCCTTGCCACCCTCGCCTCTGGCTTGCTCATTAGGAGTAAGCTTATAAATTGATATGTTTAAAATATATATCCAGAATTCATATATTTCTGTAAAGCTGCTTTGTGAAAGTTCAAAAGTCCGTTGTTAAAAGTGCTATACAAATAAAACTGAATTGAATATGGTGTACCTATCCTCAAATCTAGAATTTTGAGGGGGTCCAATAAATCATGGGCATCTGAGAGCTCGTGTATGCAGAAGAGGGCGAAGGGCTTCCCTGTGATGCAACAGGACTTCATCTTTTCAGCCTGATGTGACTGGCTCTACATGTCACTAAAGAAGCACATGTCAGTCTGTAGCGTCCCCAGATGTCATGTAATGGGCAGAGCTAGCCAGTAATTAGAAATTGACCAAATTGGGAAGAAATTATCTATTTTTTGTAGATTAAACAAAAGATTTTAAAAATGGCTTATTTGCATGTGTGTGTGTGATTGCGCACGCAAACATGTGAAAGAGTCTTTTGTGTGTTTGCACATAACCATAGACACGCAAGATTAAAAAGACAACAGATTTTCTTACATGTGAAAGCATGTTCACACACACCCATTTAGGGTATATAGGATGGGTGGGTCTGTGATTGGATATAAAAAATAACACACATACTTGTACTTCTGTCCTTGTGAGGACGCTCATCGACATAATCCCCAGCTCCTTACTGCAACCTTAATCATTACAACTAAATGCCTAACCCCAAGCCTTACCCTAACCCCTAACCTCAACCTAATTCTAACCTGAACACTAAAACCAAGTTTTAACCATTTGAAAAAGTGAGGACCAGCCAAAATGTCCTCACTCTGATGGCTAAATACATTTTTCAGTATGTAACAAGTACAAGCGCACACCCCTACTATCTATATACACAGTTGTGGCTGATGCAGTTATACCAGCACAACATCAAATGTTAAATTCATGTAGTTTTTTTTTTTTGCACAGTATTGTGTGTGTGTGTGTGTGTGTATGTGTGTGTGTGTGTGTGTGTGTGTGTGTGTGTGTGTGTGTGATACCATCATCGCTGTGTGATTGTTGGGTTGTGTTCTTGCCCAACAGATTTCTCAGTCATTCAGGAGGAAGCAGTAAACAGAGAACTCCCTCACAAACCGTTAGGAGGTATACACACACACACACACACACACACACACACACACACACACACACACACACACACACACACACACACACAC
>JAQQZX010000017.1:13489010-13501771 GCA_030068355.1 Notoglanidium maculatum
GCTAACTCCTCTTACCTTTTCTGTTCCTCATATAAACATATCTGCTGCTTTAGCTGAAGTGTGTCCACATTTCAGAGAGGCTCAGATTCACTATTTACCTCATTACAGTTTAAACACCGTGTTTAAAATCTCTCCTGTCCACATAAACACACTCCTCCAGTTTCAGTCCGTTACAGCAGGAAGTGTAATGGCGCTGCTGCTGTTTCTGAGTCGAAAACTACTTTCACTTTCACCTCCATTACAGAGAACTGAGAGAGAGCTCCGCCCCTTCTGATAACCCCGCCCCTTTCGTTAACCCCGCCCCCTGTGCTCAGCATTATTAGTTCATCATTTTACATGAATGTCCTGATCAATAATAATAATAATAATAATAATAATAATAATAATTTCCCAAAAGTCCAAAGTCTACGTTTGGGACATACTGGACCCTGGTGTCACATTTATAACTTTAGGATTCATGTTCTGTTTTCATGTTAGAGAAATTGGGTTTGAATTAAGAAGCATAAAACACACACTGTGGGATTTATTTAATAAACAAATAAACACTTTTAGACTCAGAGCAGCTCCAGACATCAGATTAAGGAGGAAAGGAAACTCTGTAACTGCACAAAACATCAGCAGTATGCCATTATAAATGTTTATCATGTTTATCATGTTTTAGTCCGTGATTATTACTGGTTTACCTTCTATCTATCTATCTATCTATCTATCTATTTGTCTATCTATTTTATATCTTTTCTGTTATTTGTTTGTTTGTTTGTTTGTTTATCTAGTCATCTCTCTACCTTCATTTACTTTACATTAACATTTAAATGATTTTTTTCCATTGTCAGCTCTTTGACTTAAAGCTGTTTCTTTTACTTTTCTTCCATGACCGTAGTTCTGCTCTGTACATGTGCAGATGCTGCCCTCTTGTGGATGATCTAAGTGTAGTCAGCATTACATTGTGGCAGGTGTTTATTACGAGCCATCCAGGTGTAATTTATTATTTCTTTATGACTGAGAGAAGTTCTTCTATATTATTTTACCAATAATGTTTCAGTGTTTAAACCTGAGTTTAGAAGTCCAATGAGTTATCCATCAGATCCTGGAGAAAAACCTGGCAGTAATGCTTTCCCCTAAATCACTGCGGCTATTTTATGCATTTCCCTGCTTTCTGATGTGCTTATTTTGCCTTCTTGTGATCTTACCTTATGATTGAATCTTTCAGTTTCCTCTTATCACCTGCATGGGCAATTTCTGAGGAGTCCAAACACCTGGGCTCATTTTATTATTGGATAATGCAACTCTTAAGTCCAAACTCACAGCATGACTCAGACCATTACTGAGTCTGAAATTGTGTCTAAGAGAGAAAGGTATTGATTAGGACCATCATTTAGACCATGTTTTTTTCTCTCCTACAGACAGATACAAGCATCATTTTAAACATTATGAGATCAGCGCTAAGCATCTGGATGAAATTCAGGATAAGTTTCCACACAAGAGAATAAAACCCGTCACTAGCAGTCTTTTTTTCTGTTTGAGATTTTATTTCTTTTCTATGACACTCTAGTAATGCCAGTAATGAAACAAGTAAATTGCGCATGTGAAGATTGTGACTAGTTTTAGGTTTTATAAAATTCCAGTATAAAGTGTCAGGGGTCATAACAGTAGCTCACCATGCACATTTTAAATGAATGCTTGGTTACATTTAATGAATTTAATTAATTACATAGATTTTTTAATAAACAATTTTAAACATTATATCCAAGAGAAAAAAGGAGTCCGATTTAAATATTGCCAGAATCTGTTAGTTCACTAATGCAGTCTGTACATTAAATCTAGTCAGTTTATATTTTTAATATTCAGATAAATTTAAGCAGTTCAGCAGGACACTTAAAACATGATTTGTAATGAACAAAGTCAGGAAGGAAAAAAAACACCATCAACTGAAAAAACAATAAATTCTCCAAAAAAAGAAAACCAAAAAATATATATTTATATACTGAGAATCAGCAAACACATTCAGGTTGGGTGTTAAAGCATGACTCCAAGAAGATCTGCACCTGAAAATCAGTAGTTACATGAGTGATGATTGATGTTTTTGTCGTCATGGTTACAGGCTATGGACAGGATATAAAGCAGAATTGACTGAAAAGAACAACGCAGCTTGAAGCTCCTGTCTCAGATCCACTTCTCGAACATGACTTTTAGCTGCTCTGAATAGGATTCAGTCTGAGAGTTAAAATGGTAAATGTTGCCTCAGACATTATCAAGTGCATCAGCATTTACTCATTAGTGAGATTCTGAGCACCGAGTGATAAAGACCTGATCTTATAATAGACCCTTATCATATCTGCTCAGAGTGGGCAAGAATGTGTCTCTGTACCTGGACAACCGGTAGAGCCGAGTGAAAGATGTGTTTAACAAGCAAGTTGATGAGTGCTGACCATACTCTATACTCTCGGAGTACAGTTTAGCCTAATTCTGAATTTCTTCTGATAGAAGATCAGCTCCATGCTTAGGAAAGTCCTTCATCATCTGACGTGGAGAGCAAGTGGCTGGTTGGTGTCCAAGCTGGTGTCTACAGCTGAGGATCGAGTCCAGAGAAGGTAGTAAGTGGGATAGTGGGTGTGGCTGACATGGTGGTAAATACGCATATACATGTAAAACTTTGCTTCGATGCAGAAACAAATCAAACGTCACATCTTTTAACCGTAATAACACTGAAGATCTGAACCGAAGGACATTTAAGAATATCTGTGAAACGTATTCATTCAACTCAAATCTCTAATGCGCTCTGATACTAATTCAAGACTAGTCATGCGTTTTAACATTTCAGATAAAATGAAAAACATAAAATAGAAATCACAGCAGGATCAAGCACGTGTGTCTCATACGACACTGATTTAATGGGAATCGAATACATTGCTGGAAAAACAGAAGGCTGATAAACTCTCCACAACAACAACAAAGAAACACACACTCCAGAAGAAAATTAGTCTAAGCAAATTAACTGCAAACACTTTCAGCGCTGGGTGTTCAGGTGTGATCTCCAGCAAAACGTGGACATGGGGACAGGCGTGGAAATTAGTAGACAAAAATGACTTTTTGATTGTTTCCCCCCTCAGTGCAGTTGTGTCAAGAGTTCAAGATATAGACGAGAACTCCTTCAAAAGAACATCCTGACTCAGAGTGTTGAGAGAAACGTTCTTCCTCACGTTCAGACTGATGGAGCGCACCAACTCCTTGAAGAAGGCGGTTTCTTTGGGCTGCTCTGAATAGCGCTCAAACTGGTCCAAACCATCCTGCAGCTTCAGGGTCAGCGTGTCGTAGTTGGAGCGTACCACCTTCAGCACCTGGTCTTCTGAAAGTTGGGAGATGTGGTTCACGGCGGCGTAGGATTCGATCTTGGGGTTGAAATGGTTGATGATGGCGCGGACGTTAACCAGCGCATGGGTGACTTTACTGGCTGGTTCCTTCCACTGGCCGACGTTGGTGGAGACCCTGAGCACCATGCAGTAAAGGTTATCGAATACCTGGTGCATGCGTATGATCTCGTAATACAGCTCGTCGTAACTGCTCGGAGTGGGCAGGAACGTGTCGCCGTACGTGATGAACATGTTGAAGAGATGGACAACTTGTAAAGCCAAGTAGAAGATGTTGTGTTTGGACAACAAGGTGGTTTCATTCGACAGCAGGAACTTCAGCAGGTTAATGAGGGCCGACCAAAGTTCTCTCCAAGTGTAGTGCAGCCGAATCCTGCACTTCTTCTGATAGCAGATGAGCTTGTGAATGATCTGAACGCATCGCATGTAGAGATCCATAGGGAAGTCCTTCATCATGTGAGTGATGATGAACTCGACCATCAGGTCCAGGACGGCGCACGCGAGCGGTCGAGACGGGATGTTCTTCTCCGCCGCCTTCTTTCTGTGCCTCATCGGCATCCGGTGCAGGTTCACTCGAAAGTTCATGTTGTCGTCGTGGAGGAAGGCGTCGGCGTACTGGTCCTCGGCAATGCACGTGAGGATGATGAGGCACAGGCGGGCGCTGTTGAGTCTGTGTTCGTCTTTGGTGTCCTGCATGACGATGGAGGAGTATTTGAGAAACGTGATCAGCAGGTTGCTCGTTTGAAGGTTGGGGTCGAGCGGAAGCTCAGGGTTGTGCATGACGTCTAAAGAAGGAGGGGTGGTACCAAGCGGGGTCGTCGGCGTAGTCGGGGTGGGCGTGACCGGCGTCACCGCAATGTCGATCTCTGGATGACTTTGTGCGAGAACGGTAATGAAGTTCCTGTTCAGATGAACGGCCTCGTAGAGAGCGAGCAGGATGGCTTCATTGGTCTGCACCGACAGCTTCTCGTCCGCGTCAGCGATGAACATACTACCTACCATGCTGGTCAGAGTGGAAAAAAATCCTCCGGGGTTGTCCTCCTCTTTATCTTTGTACTGCCGGTTGTATTCTGTAAGAGCCTGCTGGATGACCATACCCATACCAGCCAGAGTGGTTTCATCATCCACTATGGATAACTTCACAATGTAGGGATTCACCGATTCGTATTTCCTGTAGTTCACCAAGAGAGCCAAGAGGACCACGGCGTCGTAGCCGTGCTGCGCTCTGCTCGAACCGTCAGACAGGATCTGCAAAATGGCCTCAAATATGCTGTTGATCATGACGTATTCCAGGATGGTGTTCTGACTGATATTGTCCGTCACCGTAACCAGACAGAGTAACAGCTTCAGGCACAGGCTCTTCAGGCTCTCCGAGCCGTCTCCGCAGAGCAAGCTGTCCAGGCTTTCCATGAGATCCTTCATCCTGAGCTCAGCTTTGTCGAATCCCACCAGCATATTAATGATATCGAAGCCAGTAGCCGATTTGTTTTTTTGATGCACGCCTCTGAAGAGCGCACAAAGAGTCTGCAGCGCGTTGACCACTTTAATCTGGTGGTCTTCTTCCAAAGCCTGGACGCAGTGATGGAACAGGCTGTTGATGTTATCCTTAATCAGCATCACCTCGTCTCCGTCCAGAGCCTCCAGCTTGTTTTCCAGATACTCCAGGTTCACCTTCATTAGAAAGAGCTCGTCCCAGAAGCGAGGGTTCGCCTTGGCTGGGTCGACTTTCGTGAATATTTCATCGTACATCAACACCACTTTCTCCTTCAGCGGCTTTTTAGACGACGACGTCCTTTTAAGCAACCCAGCTTTCTTCTCCTGAGACATTTTACTTCCCACACATTCACTTTTACATGCAGTTTAAACTTGTTTACTCATGACTAGCGCGCGCTCGGACGCTAATTCCGTCTCGTCGCAGATTTTTCACTTCCGGCGTCAGCGTCAGCGAGCGGAAGGTCGCTTCGCTCCGATTGGTGCGCGGAGGCGTGACGTCATCTTTACGCGATTTCCATTTCTGGACATTTCAAAATGGCGGATTGGTGATTTAAAAAAAAACATCCACGGTTTTATTTTTGTTGTTGATGGAAACCTATCCTGTGAGTTGCACCGACGATTTAGAGCACGTTAGGGACAGAAAACATCGCCATGTTTTGTTTGCATCTCCATCGTCCTTGCTCGTGCGCGTTTTTTCCGAAGCAAACGTAGGCTCGTGCGAATTAGGTTGCTAGCTAGCCTGCTAGGTTCATTAGCTTGCTGCATTTTCATCCCGAATGTCTCCTTGCTCCGCGTGCATGTGCAAAAACACAGGTTATGAAAGAAAGTAGATTAAATATCAATAATTTTCAGTTTATTCGTGTTGTTCTGGACGGTTTATCTCGCGTAGCTTGTACTTAGATTAGCTTGCTAAGTAGCTAATGGGACTAGCTCCAAGGGGTTGAATAGCTCATAACAAATTGTCCCAAGATCTTTCTATCTGCATTTTTTTTTAAAGTTGCTCATTTTTACACGTGCACCAATAACTCACATGTCCAGATTGAATATTTTATTATCCTTTTTGTTATACATGATCAGGAATTTATTAGTTTTCTTTAACAGCAGCTCTCAGTAATTACAGCTCCAAGTTACAGATTTATATCAACGTGCTTGTTCTAATGTGTGAATTTAAACGTGAATCACTTTATTATTTATCAAAGACAAAAATGTTCAGTCATTGATACAAGGTGAAATGTTTTATTTCTCAGTTATATGATATTTAGGATTGGGGATGCAAACTTTTAAGCATGATGATTGTTTTTATGTTATAACATACCGAATACTCATTGGCCATTTTTGTACCTGTAACAATGAAGTTGGATTCAAGTGGAATGTCTGTGAAACCAAACACACATTTTGGTCTTATTGCTTAAGCAGAATTTTGTTGTAAGGGTGTACAAACTTTTGCATTTGGCTGCGTATCAGGAAAAATAATTAATAAACAAGAATTAGAAACCGAGACAGTGTGGTGATGATGATATCCGTTGCTGTCTTTTCAGTTACAGTCATTATGGCAGACAAAAAAAGCAAGTCTACGACAGTGAAGAGGGTGCTGACGAAGAAAGAGCAGGAGGAGCTGAAGAAAAAGGTGAAACGCTTGATCTGATGAATTCTGATCTAACTGATCTCTAGCACAGGATTAGAGACATTTGTTTCATGAAGTGGAGTCTGGCAGGTAGTTTTATAGGGTTCCACAGGATGCAGCTGTCACGTGTTTTATTGCTGCAGGAGGAAGAGAAGGCCGCCGAAGTGTTCGAGGAGTTCTTGGCATCTTTTGATGGCAGCGAGAAGAGCGGAGTGAAGACGTTTGTGCGAGGGGGAATAGTGAACGCCACTAAAGGTGAAACGCTGCTGGAGATCTGTGAGAAATGTCCTCCGATCATATCGGTGTATCAGGGTACATTTCTTTTTCTGATTATATAAAACTACAAGCTGTTGATGCAATCTAAAAAAGAGCTTAAGTTTTTAATATAAGTGCTAGATTGAGAGACTCTGAGGCCACGCCTCCTTCCCTGTGACTGACTCTGAGGCCACGCCTCCTTCCCTGTGACTGACTCTGAGGCCACGCCTCCTTCCCTGTGACTGACTCTGAGGCCACGCCTCCTTCCCTGTGACGGACTCTGAGGCCACGCCTCCTTCCCTGTGACGGACTCTGAGGCCACGCCTCCTTCACTGTGACGGACTCGCAGAGGCCACGCCTCCTTCCCTGCGACGGACTTTCAGAGGCCACGCCTCCTTCCCTGTGACTGACTCTGAGGCCACGCCTCCTTCACTGTGACTGACTCTGAGGCCATGCCTCCTTCGCTGTGACTGATTGAGGCCACGCCTCCTTCGCTTGACGGACTCGCCGAGGCCACGCCTCCTTCAGTGTGTGCCTGCTGTGTGATTTTAGCTCTGTGCGTTTCCTCTTTCCTTTACAGATGAGGAGGCAGCCGAGGTGAAGAAGAGTAAACTCTACAGACCCTCCTCGAAATTCAATCCCGTAGCTCAGAATGCCTCGCCCTCGTCTGCAGAGTCTAAAAGATCTGTGAGTATCCGACCGGCACCGAGTTCCTGCATCCCAGTGGTTTTGCACAGTCTAACAGTTTCTGGAAATGAGAATGCAAATGAGAGTGCAGGTATTACAGTCAGGCAAATCTGCTCAACTGATGCGGGAAGATGAGCTCCAGCCAGACAGCAGCAGTGTGTAGAGCCCGGAATGCTCTCGCGCTGCATCACTGTTTATTCTTAAAAGAAAATGTTCCACGCATTAAATGTAGCTATAAATGGATAAAAAGTTTGACATGTCGTTCGTTAATTTACAAAAAAGAAAAAAGTGTCAGTCCTTATTTAAAGACTCGCAGGTTCGGGCAGGACGTGGTGTGACGCATCTTTATCGTACCGTGAATTCTTCCTCCGCAGGTCGCTAAGAAGAAAACAGAAGAGAAGAAGAAGAGCAACCTGGAGCTGTTTAAAGAGGAGCTCAAGCAGTGAGTGTTGCTCGAATTCAAACACACACACGGCTTTTCCTGTTTCTCTCCGCGCTTCTGCTTTATCTGAATAACTGAGGCGGTGCTGCTGAAGACACAAAGGTGGAACCTTCAGGTTAATCAGGTTCCTCTGAGACGCTGGAGAACAGATCTGATGATGTCATCTGCCTTCTGTCAAACACTCAATATAATTAGGCATTAATGACTAAGCTGCTGAGCGTAGCGTTTAGGGGCGGGGCTTTAAAGAAACGTCTTTAGCCGAACGTCTTAAAACCGTGTTAAAGGTGTAGTTGGGAATTTTGAACTTATTCCCAGGATTTTAAGGATCACACTGTTTCAATCACACGTCCGTTCAGTCATCATTGCTTTATTGAGAATGTTTTCAAGTTTAAAAAAAAAACAAGCATGAAAGGAGACCCGAAGTGATATTTTTGTAATAATCTTGTATAAAATAATTGAATCACGTTTTTGTGACGTGACGATGGTGAGCGCCTCCATCTTTGCTGCAGAATACAGGAGGAGAGAGAGGAGCGCTATAAAAGGAAGAAGACCGACCCAGGAGGAGATCTGGACCTTCCGCTAACACGGCGGTCAAGTGAGACGCACGCACACACACACACACACACACACACACACACACACACACACACTCAGTCTCACTGTGATGCTACTGATTACTCATGCAGCATTAACGTTAAAAAATGAAAGGCAGATGAAAGAAAATGAGAATTTTTTTAACCTAAAATCAGAATCTGATAAAAATGTCAGTTCTTTGATCTGTATTTACTTGTGTAAAGTTTGTAAGTAGAGCTTTATAACACTGTTCTTATACTTTTATAATTAAAAAAGTGTCAGTCAACAGAAGAAATGATCTGCTCAGTTCTATCCATCAGCAGCTGAACGTGATCACTGTAACAGACTTTGCGCTTGTGTTTAAAAAGACTCGTTATCTTTCGTCGCAGTATTCGATGACGATCCCACGGTGCCCACTACGACTAACCTGTATATCGGCTGCATCAATCCCAAGGTGAGCGCCTTCAGTAATCAGGGCAAGTCCCCGTGTATTTTAGCAAGGTGTTAATAACCAGGGACCAGGATATGATCCATATACGATGGCTGCGTTCTCCAGTGCGCGTCTTGTGTGTGTGTGTGTGTGTGTGTAGATGACGGAGGAGATGCTGTGTAAGGAGTTCGGGAAGTACGGCCCGTTAGCCAGCGTTAAGATCATGTGGCCTCGGACGGAAGAAGAGAGGACCCGAGTGACCAACCGCGGCTTTGTGGCCTTCATGACACGGAAGGACGCGGAACGTGCGCTGGCCGCTTTAGACGGTAACCAGCTTCATTTTACTGCTTAAACAGAAACGAGACACGTTTACTCATGTGCAGTCGCTCAGCTATTGGGGAGGTGGGGAGAGAGAGAGAGAGAGAGAGAGAGAGAGCTGGCCAGTCAGATTTTTACACTTGTACACAGATATGTACTTCTTTGCTGAATTTATGATGAAACATGAAAGCTTGACCTTTATTACCAACGTTTATGTTTCATATTCCGGACATCTCCTCCACCTCATTTCTGATTTCCCTGCAGGTAAAACGGTGATGGGTTTCGAGATGAAGCTGGGCTGGGGGAAGGCGGTGAGAATCCCGCCTCAGCCCCTGTACACTCCTGTAGGGGTGCTGAAACCCACGGCCCCGCCCCCTCCCTCAGGCCTGCCCTTCAACGCCCAGCCCCGAGACCGCTTCCGCAACGACTTCTCCAAATCCCGCAGCCGCTCGTCCGACGACTTCTACAAGGTAAAAAACAAAGCAAAAACACAAAAACAAACCCTCACTGCTCGGGGGCGTGGCACCAGTCATGCCACGCCCCTTTGTGCTTGATAACGTTTTTATAAGCATTAGTATCAGAGGTAGTTCAGCTGCTAGCGTAGTTTCATTTACAAGCTTGGAAATTGACTTGTAGAAGCACGGCGTCGGAAGCACGCAGAACTAATCATCTTTTTTTAAACTATCCGTCCATGTTAATACATGAAAGGTTGAAATCAGCCCTTCTTGGACACACTTCAGTCTTTTACTCGTATTAATCCATGTGGATGTTTTATTATTTTGACCTCTAATCGTTTGTCCTTGGGTAAGTGGTGTTAACTGTACTTGACTTCCTTGATAACTCTAACCTTGACATGTTTAGGATGAGGATTAGCGAGGTGAGGATGTGTTGCAGTGTTGTGTATGGTTTTATTATTTCTTAAGCATAAACTTATGTTATTGTTTGTATCTTCATCACGTGGTTTGACGTCACGAACAGACTCTGTACGACGCCGTAGTGACAGTGGTTATCCCATCAGAAAGGTACACGCTCTTTATCCATTTAATATCACAGCATGACTCAGAAAAACCACACTTTACCCACACACTTACACATACACTCTCTCACACACACACACACACACGCACACATTTAGACGGAACAATAGTCCCAGATGGCAATGATTAACATTATGCTCTTTAATTAATGACTTTAATTACTGTTCTAGTGCTGCAAACTGTACACACACACACACACACACACACAGAGTGTGAGTCAGGCGCAGATAAACTCCTGCAAGTGTACAGTTAGAGTTCGAGTACCGTCATCCGGGACACACACTATCTAGCTTCATCATGTATGAGGTTAAGCTCATTTTCACCTCACAACAGATTTCTGGGAATTGCAGTCAGTAGATAATAAAGCTGCCAAATTCAGATCAGTTATCAGCCAAAAACACTTTAAATAAAATAAAAACAGAAGATGAACCAATCGGATTGCGGAATTTGCAATGATTGACAGTTCTGGATTGGCTGATATCAGAGACAGGGAGTAAGCCCCGCCCACTCGGCCTCATCTCACACTCATCTCGACTCACACGAATGATCCAGCCGTCAGTGTTTGACCTGGCTAACATTTCCACAAATACATACAGAATGTAACACCAGGTGTATTTATTAAGAATTCCACCCAATTTCGGAAAATACCTTTTTAAAAAAAAACTTTTGGCAACGATTATATAAGATTATTATTATTATTATTAATATGAAAAAGAATTGTGCACTCTTAATTACTGGGGGTGATTTTTATTTTGTTAGTTTGGTTGTTTTTTTTTCTCCTTTCATTAAACTGTGGCGTCTGAGAGCTCTGATCAGGGAAACCCAGGCTCCTGAACACTCGCCTCTCAGTGCTAACGTAGGGGTGAGACAGGGCTGACACATCCATACACGACTGGATGAAGGGGAGGGAGAGAGCGAGGGAGGAGCGTACACTCATTCATGCTCTCATATCCTTTGTCTTTTGTGCGGCAGGAACCTGCTGTGCCTCATCCACAGGATGGTGGAGTTTGTGGTGAGAGAGGGACCCATGTTCGAGGCCATCATCATGAGCCGAGAGAAGAACAACCCAGAGTACAGGTGCGTGGGGACGTCCGCGCGTTAGCATTGCTGCTATAGAAGGTCATGCTTTTGGTGTCTTGGTAGTAAAGGTTTGCACCTTTCAGATTTGAGAAATCTTTCAGAACTCAAAACCTTTTCAGGACTTTAAAAGCTGAGTCAAATCTCAAAGATTAAGAACTCCAATGTTTGTAGAGCTCAAGACCTTTTCAGGACCAGAAAACGTCCGAACCTTCAGAACTCAATCTGGTCACAAACTCAGGAACTTTATTCAGAGCTCAACCTTTCAGAACTCAGAAATGTTGTTCAGAACTCAGGAACTTTAAGAACTGAAAACCCCAAAATCCATTTCAAACTCAAAGACTTTCAGAACTAGAATGTTTTTGGAACTCAAAATCCTTTAAAAGCTGTAAAAAACGCAGAACTCAAAACTTTTTTTAGCGCTCGAACTTCCTTCAGAGCCCAAACCTTAGAAAATTCAAGAACTTTCAGAAGACATAAACGTATTTCGACCTCAAAGATTCGGGACTCAAAAACTTTCAGAACTCGAATGTTTTTTGGGGGAAAAAAAACTTCTCCGAATTCAATTCAAGAACCCGGCTTTTTCAGGACCCAAACACTTGTTTAGAACTCAGACTTTATTCAGAGCTCAAAGCTTTCAACATTTTCAGAACTCAAACATATTGAAAAATCAGAATCTTCCAGAATTCAGAATCTTTCTCAGAAATCAGAATTGAAAAGAAATGTTGGGCCATTTCAGGACTTGTTCTTCCAGGAACCTTTCGCTTCAGCAAAGAACCGCACAGCTTGTGTTTCGCTACTTCCTGTATGTTGCATGAGGCCAGAATGCATCACTTTGGTTGTAGCAGGAACTGGAACTGAACCAGAAAACCTCCTGGAAGCTCGGTGAAAACGCATCTTTTAGCTGTAGTAAACAGGTGATGTGAACTGACTCTCAGCAGGCAGAATTTGGAGCGAAGCGTCTCGTGTTTCTGAGTCACCACTCATCTGGGGAGCAGAATATTACCTCCTCGTAGCTGCGCCGTTTAATTATAGACGAATGAGATGTGGAGTTGTGTTTAGTCACGCTGTGTGGTCTTCATTTCACAGATTTCTGTTTGATAATAAGTGTCAGGAGCACGTGTACTACAGATGGAAGCTCTTCTCTATACTGCAGGTACACACTCTCTCTCACACACTCTCTCTCACACACTCTCTCTCACACACTCTCTCTCACACACTCACTCACACACTCTCTCTCACACACACTCACACACTCTCTCTCACACACACTCTCTCACACACTCTCTCTCTCACACACTCTCTCTCACACACTCACTCACACACTCTCTCTCACACACACTCACACACTCTCTCTCACACACACTCTCTCACACACTCTCTCTCTCACACACTCTCTCTCACACACTCACTCACACACTCTCTCTCACACACACTCACACACTCTCTCTCACAC
>JAQQZX010000017.1:13506215-13520906 GCA_030068355.1 Notoglanidium maculatum
CACACACACACACACACACACACACACACACACACACACACACACACACACACACACACACACACACACGAGACCAGCTTTGGGGTTTTTTTTCTTCACTCATAATCGTATTTAATTTTAACCAAGTCTCCAGCTGTTCCGTTCTGCCCGAGGCGCAGCGATTGCTCAGTTATTACACCAACCTCTCACTACTTTCTTTTTTTTTAAGTAACTAAAATCCAAACTATACTGTAGTAAATTGCCTTAAAATCCTCGTCTCCGCAGGAGTTCGACAAGGACGAGGAGGAAAAGAGGGAGAAGTCGTCGAGCAAGCAGAAGGACAAGGTGAAGAAGGAGGAGCGCAGAGACCGAGCGGAGGACAAGAGCAAAGGGAAAGAGCGGGATCGAGAGCGGGACAAGGAGAGGGAGCGAGAGAGGAGCAAGAAGAGCGAGGACCGAGAGAGGAGCAGGGGGCGGAGCCGGGAAGGGGAGGACAAGCGCGAGAGGTGTGTATATACACACACACAGAGAGAAAGACAAGATTAAGACACATGCATGTTGCTTGCTTGGCATTTTATTGGGCACAATGTTCATACTGGCTGGAAAATGATGTAGTTTAGTTTTTGTCCCATTCGTGTTGCCTTGTGCCAGACCGCCTCACACCAGCGTGCCGTTGATTATTTTCCTGTAACAGCACCGCACCCTGTAATTTATTCCTTACACAATATAACACGTGCTGATGTTCAGAGATATTATGATATTACGTCTAACATAAATCTCTGTTCCGTTTCCCTGCGTTCAGGACGAGGTCTGGTTCTCCGCGGAAGTCCAAGCGTTCCCGTTCTCCGTCTCCGCAGCGCAGGTCCAGGCGCTCCTCGTCCCGATCTCCGCACCGCTCGCACAAGAAATCCAAGAAGAGCAAACACTGACCTCTGTGACCTTCTGCTTGTCCAGCAGCTCGATGGACTGCACCCGCGAACTGCTCACCCCACACACACACACACACTCAAACGTACACCCCCCCTCCCCGTAACGCTTCACAACTGGATTCGGGCCAGGTGTTAGTCTGTACATCTCCCAGAATCCTCCTCTTCGTGGCTGCTCTGATTCTAGACAAGGCGTCTCGGCCCAGGTTTTTTGTTTTTGTGCGTGTTTTTGTAAAATGAAGTTGAACCATTGATTTGTACAGGTGTCTTAGTTTTGTTCTTTTAAGGAAGGTCCCTCTGTAAAGGTTTATGATGATCAGTCTCGCAGTCTTTACAATAAACAGCTCTTGGTGGTAACTGTGATCCAGGCGGTGTGGAATCTGAGCTCACTGTAGCGGGAAATGACGCGCGCAGCCAGGCCTTGATTATTAAATGAAAGGGGGGTGGAAAAAAAGCACAGAAGTGTAGATGAGGGTCAAAAAATTGACACGCATTGAATATGCAAATTCAATGACCCTCAATGCTCCACCCACGACCTTTTAAGGAATAGTTGAACGTTTCTCTGAGAATCATGTTAATGTGACGTGACTTGATTATTTTTTATTAATAAATCTCTGACCAGTGTCTATTCAGGAATCTTGTATTTAGAGCACCACGTTCCGGTTCACTGCTTTTCCTTTAACACTATGTTGTGTCTCAGAACTGTTTGTTTAGGGATCATGCGCGCTCCGTTGTACTTATTGTTCATGTTTAAAGGTCACACATCAGCAGCTGCTTTAGAAATGGATGCGGCGTAGCATAACATCAAAACCACAGTTTAACCGATCCCATTTGTCCTCCACCCCGATCCTGCAGGTGTGTGTTTGTACACCGGTGAAGTGTCTTCAGACAAACACAGCTGCTTCTTTTCCCCCCAAACTCTAACCTGGTGGAACGGGCGTGGTCGAGCGCACAGACGATGGAGGGTCATTACACGAGTGAGCGCTCGGCTGCGTGTAATCAACACCACTTTTGTGAAAGTTGGCTTTTTTTCCCCCCAATTAAATTTTTTGTGCTTCAAAACAAAAGCCAACACTCTCTCTCTCACACACACACACCCACCAACCCCCCACCCCGATCCTGCTCCCAGCAGCCAGGGCGTTACAGTACACAAATGAACTATTACACCACAGAAACCCGGACCAGGATAAAGGAGACTGAAAATAAACAACGACTGACGTAAATACTCCGTTTACCTGAGATTTCCTCATCTTACATGGGAAAACCGTTATACTTTATTCTTTAGTGAATCCTTTTTTTTTTTAAAAAAAAAAAAAAAAAAAAATCAAGTGGTTCAATTACTTTTTACACGCAAACAATAACACTGATTCACACACAGATGGCGTTGGAGCTCCAACAGAACAAATAACAGCCGATTAGAAACGTGGTTGGTGTGTGTGCCTCTACAGGGCCGCTAGGTTACATCCCTCTGATCAGATATGAACCTGTAACTTGTGATATGTGGCTCGTCCGTAACATTCAACTTGGAGACGAAGTGAAAATCAGCAGCAAAAAGAGAAAGCGTTCACGACGTCGCGGCATGAAATGAACTGTGGCTGAATATAATGTCACAACAAGAGCGATCAAAGCCATCGCTGGTCGACGTCAATACCGATCTTCCTCTAATCAGAGCGCGATATGAAAAATACCAAGGTAACAAACACAGCCGAGCTTCAGCGTGACTCATCACCGAACTTTTACGCTGATGATCACGTGACCATCAAACCTGATAAACACTTCACCGCGTCCGCACTGTTCGATAACGTTAAGAACGGTTTATTTATTTTATTAGCAGTTGCACAGGAGCGTCGTTTCGTTTCGGCGGCCATGGTGATACTGTAAGCGTGCCACTGTTGGGGAAATTTCCCATCGCGTTTTCTTTTTGCTGTCGATCTGCGTCAGTGAGCCTCATTCATCAAACTGGAAATGTACGGAGTTCTTCGTAAATCGTGCACAGGATTTTTAGATTTTTTTATTTTACACCAGAAAACACTGTTCATGAAAATCCAGCTGAAAGCCATTCGTTTCTCCGGGTTCGTGTAACGTGGCGGAGAGTTTATTTACAGGCGGCGCTGGAGCGTGAGAATCATTTATTTATTTCAATTATGCGCGCAGACATCATGAGTCAGTTTTTACGAGTCAGTTGTTTCGTATTAATGATCCGAAAGAAAGCAATTCCAAAGCAAACCCATAAATGAAGTAATGGCACCTTAGAGCAGGCAGAAGGGTTAGCTGCAGTGGCTGAGCTGCATTACGGGAAAATTTAGCGCACTGTTCAATCGGCATTTTGTCGTTTTTCGGCTCTGCAAGCTTTGCCTTTTATGGAGTTCTGTGGGCGTGGCTAAATGCAAATCAGCTGATGATTAATTATGCTTACGAAGAACATCAGCGCTAATAATTTTGAACATGTTCCCTGCACAGTGTATAAGTTTACGTAAAGTTTGATAAATGAGGCTCGTTGTGTTTTACGTTGCAACGCACGCGTTCGGTTTCAGCCCCGGGTGTACCGAGAACATTCTAGCTTTTTCTCAAACCAACCTCGTTTAAATTACTGCTGTCCTGCTGAAAGAAAAGAAAAGAAAGGATAAAGAAGTGCGTCGTGTTCTGGATATGTTCCTCCGTTTCCGTCGTTTTCCTCCACCATCTCCGCTTCCTGGGTCCCTGTTCCCTGCAGAGGGCGGGGCTTAACAAGCCCGCTTCCCCTCCCAGAGCACTCACCGGAAGCCGAGCGGTAGATGAAGAGGAGCGGGTTTACAGCCCTCCCGTTAAAGATGTACAATAAAGTGATCCTTGTGGAATCGTCTCTGTTTTTAAAACAGCTGTTTTTCTATTGTCTGTCAGCTTAAAAGAGCTTTAGTACTTTTTCACGTTGATGAACACTTTGATGGCGCCTGTGAAGTCGGCGGAGAGGAGAACTTCCGTGTGATCTGTTTTTAACGCTCCTGTAAGGAAAGAGAGTCGGTGTTAAGAGTTTAATACCATAAAGGCAAAAAAATAAATAAATAAATAAAAAGCTGTGCCATGCAGGTCGCCATGGTTACAAGCATTACCTGATGGGATGGGCTCGGATTCGTCTGTGATGTCACTCTTGCACTCGGTTTCCGGTTTCTCCGCACCCGGCTCCTGAGGCACGATCAGATCCGGGTGTGGTGCAAAGATGGCCGACGTCACCACTGCGTTATGAGCTGCGAGATAAAAAAAACGTTCATAGTGGCAGCTATTAGAATAAAGAAGTGGCTGGAGGAAGAATACTTTCACACGGCGGCCATGTTGGATAATCGTTCTACCCTTGAAGTAGCACCTCGATAGGAACATCAAAGGTTTATAAGTGATACGTTACTAAATCATTGCCATTTGCTATAACTAAACATATGTTTACAGAAGCGAGCTCTCCATCACAGAGACGTCGCCGCACCCTCCCAGCTCGGTTTACCTTTAATTCCTTCCCAGAAGTCATTACGGTCCCGCCGTACAGAGGTGAATTTGCTCAGGTCGTGGTACGTGCTCCAGATGTACACGTATTTATCCTCGGAGCCGCTCACGATGAACGAGTAATCATGACTAGGAGAGAAGGAAACATGTGACAGTTATTTTAGTACGTTATGGCTTAAAAAAAAAAAAAAAAAAAAAGACCTTGATCAGGAATCTGCTACAGACGTGACACCGTTTCTATAAAAATATCATCTCAGGTTCATAACTGAGCCGCATGGGTGGAAAGATTCACTGAATCAAATCAGGCAAAATATTCAGTAATAAATCACTTCGTCTGGAAATGACTCGTGTACCTAACGAGCAGAAACGGCCACCTTGTTAAACGTGACTCATCACGTGCGTTCGATCAATAGCAGGTCACATGACCATAACAGGTTTCTGCACCTCCGCATGTCATCCCAGAACTTGTTTTCCATGTGCCGTCCCTTTAAGAGCGCCGCGCCTCACCTGAAGCTAGCTTTGATCTGACTGCTGCTGTTCACGTAGCCTTTGTACTTCATGGACAGCGACAGGTCTCTCAGGTCATACAGACGGATGCGAGAGTCGTTTGACGTCACCAGGATCTGTCAAGGTAAACAAAAACAAAAAGAACACGTCCCCGCGGTCATTACGACAGTGGTCGTGTGATTTAATTTACTATAAACACGTGGGTGTTGAGCAGAGCCGCCGTGGTACCTTGTTCTCTCCAGGCAGAGGCTCGATGCCGGTGATTTTGCGGCCCACGCGGTTCCTCCCCCTGGTGGAGCGCACGTGGATCTGCGTGTGGTACTTGAGGCGCTGGATAAACAAACGAAAGAGAAACAAAGCCTTGTCACAAGCCGTATCGCTTAGTATCGCCTTTCCGGTTCACACGTGCACGTGTCCAAGTGAGCAGCGCTCAGCCCTGAAACCCACACACACCTGTTACAAAATGAGTAATGCGTGATCATCTGTGAGTGATGATCAGAATGCATGGTGGGCTGGGAAAATCGTTTTTTGACCAAAAACCTACTTCAAGAGAGCTTAAATATACACTACGCGATCAAAAGTATGTGTACCCCTGACCATCACAGCCATATGTGGTTCATCACACACACACACACACACACACACCTCTGTGTCGTAGAAAATGCAGCGCCCGTCGTACGTGCCGATGACGGCGTATTTGCCGTTCTGGCAGAAGTTGGCTGCAGTGATGAGGCGCGTCTGGCCGTCCACCTCGTTCCACAGAGCCACCTTCTTATCCGGAATATTCCAGAGACGCAGCTTCCCGTCCAGAGAGCCGCTCAGAAAGTACCGGTCATCCTGCATGGCACAGGCGCAGACACACATTAACAACGTCCTCTTTCACAGGTGTCAGAAGTGGCACACGCACACACACGCACGCGCGCGCACACACACGCACACTCACTCTGGGATGGAAGGCGATGGCTGTGACGAAGTCGATATGCTGGAAACAGCAGAGGCACTCTCGCCTCGATATGTGCCACAAGCGCACCGTCTTATCCATGGACGACGACAACAGGAAGTAGTTCTGCAAAGACAGGAAGTGCTTACTCAGTAATGATCTGTATCTGGACTTTACTGTATTCCCAAACTACAAATCCTGTTACTCCTATTACTCTAAAACTGCTGTTTAAACACTGTGTGTGAACCTGCTACAGACGTCGCTGCATGATTAACCAGGTCACGTTACAGTAACTACTGTAACTCCTCATTTTAATCAATTCAGATTTACAAAAGAATCACTTGTATCCACGCTCGCACCCAAACGTGCAGACCCTTAACCTGCGAGTCGTCAGGGACACGATCGTGGCTAGTGTTCACTGCGTCGGAGGGGTAAACTCTCACCTTTGACCAGGAGAGGTCGAGGAGGTCGGCTGTGTGGCCTTTATACTTGCAGAAGGGAAGCTGCCTGAAGGGAACGTTCCGGTCCTCGGGGTCCGAGTCCTCCACTGCTGGTCCTGCCAGCTGGCACACGGGACAGAGGGATCGTCTACGTTTACATCATTTTTAGCATTCGCTTTCATCCAAACTTCAGTTAAACCAGAATTAATGGAAGCATTTAGAAGGAAACGGTCCCTTTACTTCCACTGTGTGTAACTATGAGGGCATAATGGAAGATCTCGCACAGAACTGACGCTTATTATGGGTTTATTGAGTAAGGGAGGGTGCTGTGTGTGTGTGTGTGTGTGTGTGTGTGTGTGTGTGTGTGTGTGTGTGTGTGTGCGCGCGCGCGCGCGCGCGCCTTACCCCTCCTTCGGTGTCGGACTTGGAGGAGCACAGACTCTCTTGAGAGGGCGAAGGCGAGACACGACCTGCAGCAAAAGAGCAAAATATGATAAATAAGTAAGGAATAAAACACTGTTGTGTACTTACAGTAAAATAATCAACAACAAAACGGTGTGATGGAGCGGAGTTTTTTCCTTTAACAGCACATCCGTCGGCTTGGGAGCCTCTCACACACACGGATTAGCTTGTGCTTAAAGAATGTATTCCATACTGAAGACATGTTGATGTTGGGGTGTGTGTGTGTTTGTTTTTTCACCTTCCGTGTTGTATTTGATCCTCATGTTGTTAAAGTAGTCGTAGGCGTTTTTTAGGACCCAGATGCGAACCACGTTGTCCTGACCGGCTGTAGCCAGGAGCCGCCCGCAGTGAGAGAACTTCATTGTCCAGACCGCTCCCTGAACACACACACACACACACACATTAGTACAGCACTCCCAAAACACAAATAACCTAAATCAGATGTAGTGTGGTTCAGTGCGTTCAGTTCCTGGCCCCTCCCCCTCCTCACCATGTGCTCTCCGCTGAGATCCTGTACCAGTCGGATGTGGTCGAAGTCGTACGGGCCCTTGAATCCGTGCGCAGCCTTGAATTTGACGGGCCGCGTGTACGGCATGCCCTCGTCGTCGCTGGAGGACGGCTCGTCCTGCTCCGAGTGGAACACCTCGTCCCGCACGCTCTTCACCTTGTTGACGGCGCGCTCGCCGTACTCCTCCGCCAGGTGCTTCGCCCGCTTCACCGACTTCCCCAGGAACTTCTTCAGCTGGGTGCTGCACGCACAGAGAAACACCACAGTGAGAACAGCGGGAGGAGAAATCAGGAAGTGCGGGGTGATGATGGACAGAAGAGGCCAACGGGATGGAGAGGAAACTGACGAGAAAAAAAGGGCAGGAAGAAAAATAGGAAGAGAACGAGAAGCAGCGGAGGAGTAAAAAAACAGGAACAGGAAAAGAACACGGAGAGGAAGATGAAGAAAAAGCCGGGGAAACCCAAGAAACCAAAGAAAGTGAAGTGAAGAGAGGAATAATGAGAACGAAAAGAACAAAAAAGGAAAAGGAATTGAAGGGAGAATGATCGAGAACAAAGGGCCTGAAATAAGAGTTATTAGACGTAAAAGCAGGCGATAAACAATGTTTTTTACGTTTTCTGTTTGAGCTTCCCTCCGTCCGAGTCGCTCAGTGGAGGCTGACCCTTTTCGTCGTCGTCTGACTGAGCGGCGTCGTTCCTGTGGAGAGAGCAGAGATACGCCGAGTCACGCTGTGGATCTGAGCCTGTCTGCATCACACAGCACAATAAAATCACGCTACGTCGTTACCGCTAGCCCTCGCTCATTATTATCATCATCTGTTACAAGCACTCCTTTCATTTCTGTCAGTGCGGTTCAAACTAAAAACACAGTTTTTTTTAAATAGTACACTGAGAAGAGATCAGGCGCTTTGGGGAAGCACAGCCGTGTGTCGCTGCGGTTCGGCTGTAAAACGAGGACAGCTCGAGCGTGGAGAACGGGATTACGGATACATTTCAGTCTGGAAAAGGCCCCGGAGACGCGGCTGCGACTGATAACGCGCTGCAGAAGTTACAGGCGTGACGGGGAAATCGCTCGTCGCCTTGTTTTGCTGCGCCGATGTTACTCTGAGGACGTCTGTAAAGCTGCAGCTCGTGCCTCGGGTCTGTATTTTTATTCTAATCGAGGAGCCCGGTTCAGACAAAAGAAAGAGGGGGTCTGAGGACAGGACGGACATCCTGAATGGAAATGTATTCCAGGTCACGTCCTGGGAGAAGTCTGATTCACATCCTCTTGTTTGTTTCCTCCGAATGATGCGTCATGTGACCTTACTGCGTAATAATCTCAGCGAGACGTGTGTCGAGTGAAACAAACCTGGCCTGTGTATCACTCGTCCTTGTGTATTTAAGGGAAGGGAACCAGCAGTGCGCTGAGACCAGGGATGGACGATACTGCACTGTTCTACTGTATCGTGATAAACTACGTGACGATACACTTTTCTCAGACAGCGCAGCTCTCGTGATATTCCTATTTACATTTTTTTTTTATTTTAAATAGCCGAATAAAAGTAGTTTATCTGATGTAAAAATACTGCACCGGGGCTTTAAAACAGACATCAGGGCCGGCCGACATGGCAGCAAATATCACACCATGACATACATCACCATTAATTATTTAGTTAACGTAAAAAAAAAAAAATGATGTGAATTTGCTGATACTTTTATTTGAAACGGAAAAAAAAAATTCCATTTAGTTCATTATGAAGAAAAAAAATTATAAATATTACAATATATCTTAGAAGAGTTATCGCGGCATCGTGTATCATGATACCGTTATCGTATCGCCATCTCGGCCAGCCCTAGGAGACATTACGTAAAAACAGGCTAATGCTGATTGTTAGCAAAATAATAATAACAATAAGTGTATGATAAAAATGGCTTCAAGTGTCATGCCATGATATCGTGGCCAATAATCAGGTGCGCCTCGATTTTCACTGCACTGCAAATGCTAAAGTGGTGCATTCTGGGTAATCAGCTTCTGCAGTGAAAATCTGGCTGGGAGTCAGGAGAACCCTGCCAGCACGAGGTCGGCGCCGGGACGTCCTGCTGTGTGTTCAGCGTGAGCCGGGTGCATTATGGGTAACGTGGAAGTCGTACGTGATGTACTCCTTGGTCCTCCTCATGATGTGCAGAGTGAGAGGGTTGATTCCAGCTGGGAGTTTCTCCTCCGCCTGGTTCAGTGGGATCTCCTCACCCGTGTCCAGGTTCTTAATCATCACGCTCGCCAAGATCTCCTGCAGGGACACACAAAGCCCTCAGTCAAGGACTGGAGAGCTAATACACCTCTCTCTCTCTCACACACACACACACACACACACACACACACACGTAACAGTACCTCATCAGTGAGCTCTCTGCCCGAGTTAGAGCGCGGTCTCTGGGGGCCAGGAGTGTCGCTACCACTCGGACTCGGCTCTCGCTCATCGGTTTCCTACTCACACACACACACACACACAATCAGCAAACATCAGACAAATATTGACATTACACAAACATCACAAAAACAAACAAAAAAAAAAAAAAAAAATCACACCAACATCATATACACAAAAGTGAAGAGAAACATCATACACCATCATACAACACACACACAAAAAAAACCTCAAACACTTCAGTCGTTTTGATTTGAATTTAAAATCCAAACACACATGATTTAATCATCATCATCATTGCTTTGCATTATATGGACATCGTGTGTGATCATTAGAACGTGCAGGAGCAGCTCACCTGCGCAGTCACCACTTTCTCCCCGCTGGTGGCGCTAGCGAGGTCCAGAGAGTGCTGCAGCTCTTTAGCGAGTCCTCTCGCGCCGGTGTTGGGACTGACCAATCCGCACGGCTCCTCCGCTCCCTCTGCAGACACTGACCAATCACAGCACACCGCAGTTTAACATCTGGATAACGTTCACTTCCAACACACTTTACGGATTAATCGTTATTGCGTATAATAAATAATCCTGATGCTTTCATTTGTTTATTATACAAATTAATCATTTTTTCTTTCATCTAGGAAATACAACGTAGATAAACAAAAAAAAACCCCCGTCTCACCCTCGAGCCTCGCGGGCTGAATGGCTTCCAGAGATTTTTTACTGTTGGGGAGAGAGGGGCGAGCCGGGGGCGGCGGCCTGGGGGGCGGAGCTCCGCTGGGAGGTGGTGGTCTCGAGGGAGGAGTTTTCTTGGTGCTAGCTACGATATCCGGCTCTACCGTGAACTGCCTGGGAGGCTTCGATGGGCCGGAGGAGCCCGGCTCCTGTTGGTCTCCGAGCGGCACCTGCTCCAAGATGTCCGCCGGTTTGGGCGTGTCCGTGTCAGCGGACTGAGACGGCCCCAGAGCGCGCGTGATGTCCGGAGGAGGAGAAGTTCCTTCCTGAGACGCCGGAGCTCCATCGGGAGCCGCTTCCTGTGCGTCCGGCGTGTCCTCCGACCTCACTTCCTGTTCGGTGGCAGGTTCGGCAGGAGCTGCAGGGAGACCCGGAGGTTCCGGAAGCGAGGTGGTGGTGCTTTCCTCTTCGCCTCTCAACAGATCCTCTTCGACTCCGCCCCCTTTCTGACTCTCCTCTATAATACTGTCGATGATCTGCGGAGAGAGAAACGGACGCATTAGCGCGGATAATCACAGTGTTTAATGTAACAGATACAGAGCAGCTCATTTTACACATCAGGAAGTCAACACAAGGATTCGTTCATATCCCAGAATCCTTTAGATTATTTAATGCAATTTCATTGGCTACCGTCTGCTATGGTGAGGACGAGGATTAACCAGTCAGGAGCGTGCATTTTTTTGTTCCAGTTTGAAAGCTACGAGCTACAGCTAGCCAACACGCCGGGCTCAGGGACATCGAGGCAACTTCGTGCGTGAGGTGAAAAAGCGTACATCTGATCTTACTGATTTGTACTCCTTGCATATTTTTAATATGTACTCACATTTTAATTCGTACTCACGTTGTTACTAACACGGCAGTGTTGCCTATCGTGTCTTAAATAATTACAGCCTGGCCTCACACTGATCACGCACGCACTGGATTTATGTACTGGCTTTATTCTCTCGTCCCTCGTGTGAAATGAATCCCGCCGTCTGCTGGGATGCAGGATGTCAGGAGAACGATTAAAGAGCTGCGGGTTTGTTAAGGAAATGCTGCCGGGTGTCTGAAAGCTCCACTGTAGCAACAAACGCGTCTTTTGTTCTCAGACGGAGCGAGCTTGGGACTCGGCCAAAGCACACAGACGTACTGGGATCAGCGCTGCGAGAGTCTGAGCTCCACACAGACACGGGAGCCGCGCTGCAGCGCAGGGATACAGAGCGGGAGGCAGGGGGTCACGCTGCTTATAGGCTGACATTCAGCTGCTCGGTTTATAGCTCACGGATACAGGGATCAGGGAGAAACGAGTGTAACCTGGAGAGAGTCGTCATGGCGAGGCTCGGGCACAGCAGCTTCTTCCTGGACTGGTTTCTCCATGCCCTGCGGACAATCAGAAAGGAGATAGGTTAGAAACCGATATCACGTTAGTGTTTAGGCCACGCCCACTTCAGGCTCAAATACAGATGTGTGTGCAACACAAAAAAGACCATCTGTAGAGACGACATCGCAACGTTAATTTAAGCAGATATTCTCATGTGCTGAACATTTGATTCAGAGTGAGTGTGTGTTCGTTTCACAGTCACTCAACACGTTGAAATGATTCCCGAACTACAGCCAGCGCGTGGGCGGTGTCGCTACCATCTGCCGATTTCAGGCCCCGTGAGACTAGCGGAGCCTGAGAGAGGCAAATCCCACAGCGCTCGTAATGTTAACACTGATTCTACAGCTGAATAACAAATAATTACAGGCTCGAATGCAACAATTTAACATCATCTTTGTGAGAAGGACTGCGAGCGACGTCACGTACCTGAGACTGGGGAAGGACGAACTTCGCAGGGGACCTGAGGAAAGACAAGACGACACCACACCTTTTAAAACGCACGACAACGGATCACTTTTCCTTTTAAATCAGATTTTATGCACTACTTCTGTATTATTACAGAATTCAAATGTCTTACTGCTGAACTGAGTAATAAGGACATGTCAGTTATTTGTGATTGTCTTCTTGGATATTACTAAGATCATCGAGTAGCACGAGACAGCTGTTATACGAAGGCACACACGGTGAAGTGGCGACGGAAACGGAGGAACGAATAACGATGGAAGGAGTCTCCAGTGTCAGCCCTTTGTAACAGTCGGAATAAAAGCTGTGACTTTTACAAAAAAACTTATTTGTTCTCATTATCTTCAAGTGAGAGAGACAGACAGAGAGAGAGAGAGAGAAGAGGAGGAGGAGGATGAAAGGAAAGACTGTTTATAGCTGCTAGAAAAAAATAAGGACGGATAAGGCGGATTATACAAGTGAGTCGACTCTCACGGTTCGCCTAAAAGATCCGACTCAATGAACCGACTCCTTCGACACCTCACTAG
This sequence comes from Notoglanidium maculatum, assembly GCA_030068355.1. Taxonomy (NCBI): domain Eukaryota; kingdom Metazoa; phylum Chordata; class Actinopteri; order Siluriformes; family Auchenoglanididae; genus Notoglanidium; species Notoglanidium maculatum. The sequence goes on from JAQQZX010000017.1 coordinate 13,518,936, forward strand.
TAACCAGGCTAAAGGTTATACAGATATTCCTGCACAGTTTATACTAGTTTAATCCCTTTATTAACATGTTAAACGACTATAATATAAAAAAAACAACAACATGAGTTTGTTTCTGTGTGAACTCTAGCTTTATTTTGCTTGGTTAATCAGTAACTGGTGTCAGGTGAGATGGAGGCTGATAAACACCTGCACGAGAGGAGTTGTGCAACGTGTCATATCTGTGGCTCTGAGACAACACAGACAGCTCAAAAATAAATAAGTAAATAAAGCCCAGGCTCAGAGTGACAGGAGTGAAATCAACGAGTATAAAAAGATAACAAAATAAACCACAAGCAGGAAATCCAAGTCACGACATGAGTTGGCTTGTACTTAAAAACAAGGGCTGCGTCTCAAACACCGCTCTAGTGTGCATCACGCGCACTACAGAGCGCGCGGTCGCCTTTACGTCAAGCCCTAAGTAGTGCAGCTGTGTAGAGCGTAAGGGTCGATTTGACATCCAGCCTGCCTAGCTCGGGCTGCAGCTTGATTAGCCACTGGGTTTTTTTCTGCATCCTAAAACTCACAGCGGTTATCAAACCTTTCCTGACCTGATGTCAGGTGTGTGTACTCACACATTCGGCGACGGGGACAAGTTGACATCCTCCGCTGCGTCGTAGAATTCCTCGGCATCGCTCGTATCCGACGCCATTTACAACTCAGCTAGCTTTAGCTCCTAGCTAGCAAGCTAGCTACACTAACCAAGGTCTCAAGCTGGATTTAAAGGCAATGTTCAAGTTTTGTTAAAAAAAAAAAAGACAAACTAAAATTAATAAATGGCAAACACTGATTAGGGCCCTTATCTCCTGCGGCTGCCTAGTTAGCTAGCTCACGTAAGCGCTATGCTAGCTTACAGCTTGAAAAATCACCCAATAAGAAATAATGCGAGAGGCCGCTGTCACTGCCCGTCTTGCATTGCGCATGCGCACCATTTCTGCGCATGCGTACGTGTGACAAATGTTCGCCGCCCAAGCAACAGAAACACTAGCCGGCGTTGCTAGCTTAATTAACACGTTAATGCGGTCGCCATATTGAAAAGGACCAGCATGAGTGGATTGTAAATCAGTGCATAAATAAACTCTAATTCGATTTACATCCAGCCGATTTATAAAAGGTTTAATCTGTTTCACCAGTCATAAATTTCCCCCTACCTCAAAAGGCTTAAATGTAAATACACATGCATTGTATTTTACATTTAACTCCTGTCAGTGATATGAAGTCTAAATATACAGTTTCCAGAAATGATCATGAATCAGCATGCCAGTCTTCAGTAATCAGCAATGACTAGCAATGACTGTAGATCAGAATAAAACAGTATAATTATATAAATGGGGAAGTGTTCTGTATTGTAATGTAACGTCACTATTAATGGATTTTAGATAATCATGTGCTGTTTATTTATAAATTATAAATTCAAATTGTTGTGGGAAAATAATGAACACATTGGGTGGTGTGTGGTGGGACACAACCCTGCTGCTGATTAATGTCCTTTAAACGCATGACCCCAAGTGTTTTATTCATTAATGGTGCATTAGGTAAGATTTGTGGAGCAATATGTATCTGATGGTTAAATGACCCCGCCCCCATTTCCAACCATGTACACCAAGCTCCGCCCCAACACTTACAACGGTTCAAATGCAGAGCATCAGCAAGGACATTGAGGACATCGCTCGGACCTTCAGCTGCTTGAAAAAATGTTATATCCATAAAAACCTGCAACTTCTCCTCATAACAATTAATCACCCGCTTTCCATCAGAAGAAATGAGGTCCTAATTTTGGGGTGGCGGTAGTGCTGGGGCAGAGTAGGTTTGCTTTTCCATGGGTTACAGAGCCCCTACAGATCCACGTCATTGCATCACAGCCTTCTTTCATCTCAGAAATATTGCTAAGATAAGAAATATGATGTCACTGCATGATGCAGAAAAACTAGTTCA
>JAQQZX010000017.1:13525551-13538633 GCA_030068355.1 Notoglanidium maculatum
CTTGCACTTTAAACCTGACCCTAGTATTAAAGTGTGTTAGTTGTAATTGCACTATACAGTGTGACCCAAATGAGGATTGGATCCCTTTTGAGTCTGGTGGCGACCCTCATAGATATGGGTGGAAAAGAGGTATATGAGGGTGTGAAGAGGCGTTGTGGGCGTGTCTATAAAATGACTGACAAGAGGCCAATCTAAATAGAAACAACCACTGGAGGTTTGGAAGACAGGGTTCTGACATGGGTTTGTTTTTTTCAAGCTATGTTTTAAACTATTGTTTTATCATTTTCCACATTATTTGTGACAGTAAGTAATGGGTTAAGAAAGTAATAATTTAAAAAAAAATAACGACTGCTGAACCATTACATGTTTTAATCCACATTACTCTTTCGGCGCTTGTTGAATCAACCAATCACCGAGCCGCATCGCAACTTCTTTTGGCAACGGAAGTTTTGAGCGGCTGATGTTGATTGACAGCCGAGCGAGCCAATCAGCGGTGTGCGCAGCGCGACTCCCTCGACGCCGCCGGCCAATGAGAATAAAGAGGGCGTGTCCAGCTGGGGTCCATGAGTGGTGGAGGTTTGAGGGGTTTAAAGAAGAAAACAAGGGCAAACCCCGTCGCGAGAGGTAAATAATTCAGATTTATTAAAAGTTTAAAGTGTTTTTTCCCCAACACGTCAGCGGTTCAGTTGAGCGCGTGGCGTCCTGTGTGTGTTTCGAGACGGAGCGGATAGTAACATTGCGCTAGTGTGTGTGTGCTATGGAGCTAAATGTAGTCCTGATAGTAACCGAGCTGTTTTTTTTATCTCTAACCTCACCTCCTGTCCCGCAGCGCGTGCTCTAATCCGAACCCACTCATCTCCCGCAGATGAATCCGGCTCGTGAGCGCGTTTTGTGTTGACACGACCGCGCGCGTTCCTGTGTTATTATGCTGGACTGCTGATCCTGTTAGCCTAGCCTGCTAACTTTAAGAAGTTGGGAATAAACATGAGCAGACATGTCGAGAGGAGAGTGACATCAACAGAAATGATGTTTCCTGGCGTTTAAACCACGCGAATCACCTTCAGGGTGCTGTTTTTCGATTCTTTACAAAGTACAAGCTCAAACTTTTTATCATGGGACAAGAACATCATCTGTCCATTACAGGATCCACTAATCTGTGTTAAACTCATGAGTCAGATCTCCATCATCAGGGTTTATTTGTTTCTAAACTTCCACCCAGGAACCAGTTACAGCCTGTTCCGTTGGGGTGTCCCGATTATGTGCTTTAGTTGTTAATCGCGATACCGATATCTCAGTATGGTCCGATACCGAAAACCGATCCAGCTCTCTTAGTTGTGCGAAATGTCACGAGTGTGACGACGACGACGTGTTTTCAGGCGTCCTGTGTGATCACGTGCGGTTACTACGAGAACAACGTGCCACGCTGAAAAGCAAAACCTTCACACCAGACTACACCGATTCAGCCTGATTTTAACATCACTTTGTCTTGTAATGTGACCTAATCGCAGAGCGTTCTCCTCCTGTAGCCATGACGGACAGTTTCTCCTCGACGACACGCAGGGACGTGAACGATGATGGGTCAAACTTGCAGCGTATTCACTAAGACATGGCAAGGATCTGTCTCGCTCGGATCGCCTGGTCTGACATGCCGAGCATCGGGAAAGACAAATATTGTGTAGTCCCCAGTGTTTGCGCTTCAGTGTGATTTTAAAGTGAAATGCGGTTTAACAGGGATTTACATTCACCTCTGACACGACGTCAGCATTAAAGGAGTAATACTGGTTGTATATCATGGAAGATATGTAGGACATTAACATCACCAGTGCGTTAAGCTTTCACTTGTCACCTGTTCGGAAAACTGACTTCCTTGGCATTTGGACACGCCACCTGTCAGTCATTTTGTAGACTCCTCTACTCTACTGGCTGCCTTAGCTGCCTGGGGGCGGAGCTTCACGATCACGGGCGGGAATCATTCACGCCTGAACGTTGAAATCCTGATGTCGAAAAACAAATCAGGACTGTCTGTGTATCGCGACACTACTGATTTATTTCATGAAGCGATTAATGACTAACCAGGCCGACACCACACCACGTTCTGTCACTGACTTATCCATCGCATCACAGACATGACAGCCGTACGTTTTACGCTACACCATTTCTCCCTGTCTCTGTTCCCATGGCGACCTTTCCATTACGTCATTAGTAAGATGCTGGAAAAAGATTTAGGTCTGAGTGATGGAGCGATAATCGCATCGGTATAATCGCTTTTCTGAGAATTCGTGAAACTCTGTGAAAGCAGCTGGTGTGGAAAATATACATTTTGTACTTAATTTTTATTTGTAATATTTTTAAAAAATGCATTTTTTTTTGTTTTTTTCAGTCTAAAAAAAGGAAATTTATTATTAATTTGTTTTTAATAATAAAAATGTTTATTTTAAAAAATGTTTTTGTTGGCAGGTCATTATTATTATTATTTATTTTATTTTATTTTATTTTTTTGGTCGTGTCACTCGGCCGTTAAATAAGAATAAAGTACAGAGAAAGAGAAATGAGAGTAAAAGTAGCTGGGTTTTGTTATAACCCAGTAGACAGGGTTTTGTTCAGGGGTAAATGTTGTAATGAAATGAAGTGGAGAGCGGGTGCCGCTTGTCCTCAGTAGCGCTCTGCTGAATCGCAGAAGGCATAAGCATGCACGCTGATGATCTTCTGAAACGTCCATGATGACAGTATTGTCCGCTTTAAATATGTCTGCGGTAAAAATAGTCTGTATAGCGCGTGTATATTTTTAGCGTGACGACAGCGTAACCCTGAACTCTAAAAGCGAGCTGTTCTACCCAGAGCCGTCCTCCTAAACGGGCCGCGCGGGTCAGGAAGCCGTCCGTCACGCGATCCGAAGGCTCTGCAGATGGAGACGAAAACGTTCAGCACGTCATCGTCCGCGAAAGCTTCCTCCTCGCCGCCGCGTTCATGTGCGAGTCATTAATCTGTCCTGAACGAGCGTTCAGTTTCCTGCGCTGGGCAGAAGAGGGGATATGATTGAATTAGAAAGGTGTTGAAAATGGAAGACTACTTAACGTCATATTGATTCTCATATTTTTTTTCCCTCCACTCAGACCTTGGAGGTAGAGCTGAGTGTTTAAAAGCATTTATAGGTGGATACGGGCAAAGGGAAAAAAAAAAAAGTTTCAGAATAGTCTCAAGAATGTAAGAAATGTTAAATTAAATAAAAAAGTGGTCGTGTAGTAAGAGCTAGTTTTATTCAGAGGTGTTGCGTTATTTATTACGATATCGCGTGTCTCGGATTAGACTCCTGGGATATCTTACGGTCTTCTGGTACGTTATTAAAAGCCTCTCTTCCTCTTTATTTTTTACCTCTTATGTAATCCGCTCTGTCGCAGTTGCCATGGGAGTGAAGCTGCTTTCTCCCCAAAGGCGACGCGTGGTGCTAAACGCAGGCCCTCGTCACCTCGTCATCTGTGCCTCAGACGAGGCATCTGGTGCCATGACCTGGCCCACGTGGCCGTGTCCATCAGCGAGAGTGTTGCTGGGGAGAAACCCAAAGAGCTGAAAGAGGACATGGAGGCATGCGGGGTGAAGCCGAGCTATAGCGTTCGCATGCTTTTTCTAGACTTTGGTGTGCCTGGGCTTCAGTAATTGTCTTCCTGGTTCGCAAGAACACGTGTTTTTTCTCCGCAGTGGCTTGTGTGTTGAATTGAGTTTTAAAAAAAAAAAAAAAAACCCACATTTCCCGAGATTCAACTGACGTAAAGACTCATTTCAGTCACACCAATTATACCCACACATCTGAGGGACATGTTGTTCACAACAGTTTTGTTTAATTAACACGCGCTATTGGCCAAGGTGTCGACAAACCCATAAACGGATGAACCCCACGCCACTTTGCGAACCAGCGTGCTTTGAAGTGACTCATGGAATTGTGCAAACGTTTTTCCATTTTCGAAGGAATTCTTCAAGCTTGTGATTGTAAGCCCCGCCCCCAAACCGTTCCTTGTTGTCCTCTTGGTCGTAGTTTGCCTTAAGAATGTCTTCTTGTAGTCAGAGGACTGTAGTATTTCTTATGGAATCAGATTAATATTTGATAAGTGTTTCTTTATTTAACACCCAAGACAACATTTTGGCACAATTCTGACTTCCCTGTGAGATCGCGGCATCATAGTCTCGACAGCATGCGCACACCTCATTAATAATTAATACTGAAACACCTGGTGTGCGTGTGTGCGTGTAAGTACCACCAAGAGCTGTTTATTTTGTGATGTAACTGCCAATACGCAGTCCTGATGAGTCAACAGTATACGTCGTCCATCATGAAGACGGATAGGAACGATGACTTCTCGGTATCGACTTTCATATTGAATGTGACGGCAGCGATGTCTATCATATGACTCATAACCCTGCTGAAAAACCTGCGCACTCTCAGGTTTGGGCTTGGAACTCGGCCTCGGGTTATAATTGAAGCAAACAATCTTATGTACACTGCAGCGCTGTGGAATTCTCCATTCAGTCCCAAGTGTTTGTTTCTTATATACAGCAACATCATACAGTAATGCTGCAAAAGTTGCCACAGAACTTTTTCTGTTTGCCAAAAATGGCTGAAATTTGGTGTCGGGCCACTTTTTTAAGTCTTGCGTCCAAGACTCGGTTTGCTTAAAAAATTAGACTTAAAAAAATATCCAATACAATGAAGTAAACCTCAAAGTTGTTCATCCTGACTAGCTAATGGGTATAACTATGTTAATAATGTTGTTTTAAAAATAAAAGAAAATATTGTGTAAAACCACAAAATGTTGAAAAGCCATTGAGCTTGTGTCACCAGTTAATGATCCTCCTTTTGGTCTGTGTCCTCGCAAGGCCACATCCATCACCATGGTTGGTTCCAACTGTAACAGTGCAAACAAAGCAAGTGAGTGGGACGAGCGCTACTGCTTTTCTTCTGTTAAAAAAAATCCCCATATATCTGCGCTATGAGGGTGTGTGTGCACAGACCATGCATGTTTACATGATCATGGTCCAGCTAGTTTATCCGGTATTTGACACCAGTAAAAAAAACACTTGTTTAGCTCGTCAAGCTTTTGCCAAGTCATCGTGAGGTGTTTCCAGTGTTAATGTCCGGACTGGTCCGTGGTCGTTAATGAAACCCAGGACTGACCTAAAGCTACTGTAGGGTCCATTAACAACTTCTGAATGGTATACTAAGGTTGTCTTCTCTCCATCTCACTTCGGGGACACTTATAATGCCGAAGCCCAATGCAGGCAAATGAGCCCTCATCTTTAAAACCGCACTGTGTGCTGCGGTCAAGCTGATCTCAAGTGCTGAAGATGAGTTTCGGTGTGTTTTTCCATCAGTCATGGCACTTGTGCAAGCCAACACACACTTCAAGAAAAGTAGGTCAATTTTCAGCTATGAACCACAATGGGTCTTGATCTAGAGGAACATTATTACAGTGTATAGTTTGTCCGTATTGCGTGTCGCTTTCTCGTCTTGGCATCAAATGTCCCACCAACAACCCATTGAGTGTCTGTGCACATACCTGAGTTTGGATATTTCAACATTTCTCTCTTTTCCACAGTGTGCTTTATTTCAAAGTGAGATGGAAGATTTGGGTTGTGGGGACTTTGGTTTTATTCATCGGGATTTGTTGGATTGTGAAAAGTCGGTGTTTCTAAACAACTCAAGAGAAGCTAGGCTTCAGCGGATTATGGAGGGCTTCTCACCTCCCACTACACCACAGGGACGTTAAGAGGCGGATGAAATCCCACTAATGATGGAGGCAGAGATGGAGAGATTAATTTTGTCCCAGGAGTGAGGCCATATTTATTTGAGCCTGTTTGTTCAGCTGCTAATGGAGCTAGTGACTTGAAGTCCAAGTCCACCATTTGTACAAGTCCTCATGAGTATCTCAAGTAAGTCATGGGGTTGGGTGTGCTGAAACAATAAAATGATTGGTTATTATTTATGTATGTTTTTTCCTCCTTGTGATGTTGGTTCAACAATTAAAGGCTCTGGATTACTGCTCAGTGGTTGAGCCCTTGATCAAGGCCCTTAACCCTCTGCTCCAGGGGCACTGTATCATGGCTGACCCTGTGCTCTGACCCCAGCTTCATAACAACCTGGGATATGTGATGAAATGAATTTCATTCTGCTGTGACACATGTGACAAATAAAGCTGCTGCTGCTGCTTCTCCTTAAGGCTGTAATCCGATCGGCACACGTCTGTGTACACCACTTTATGAAATAAAGGAAAAAAGAAAAATAAAGTTGTGAACACGATTTGGGCTTTTCAGAGCAGGATCTTTTAAAAGTCCAATCTTTAAAAGTTTGGGGTTTTTTTTGACCGCCAAGTGGCACCCTGTTATCAGAAGATTGCAAGTTCAAATCCCACAGCCATCTGTAGCTGGGTGTCCAATAGATGTCCAAAGTTGTTCCTGCTCTCGAGTTTGGAGGGATGGTATACAATCTTTCCAAAAAGTGAGTAAAAGGCAAAAAAAACTTTTTTATTTTTTTAAAAGAAGGATTTGTTTGGGGGCAGCATGGTGGCACAGCGGTTAGCACTGTCCTACTCGCAGAAAGAAGATTCCGGGTTCGAACCTGCCAGTCATCTGGAGTCACTCTATGTGGAGTTCGCATGTTCTCCCTGTGCCGGTGTGGGTGCTCCGGTTTCCTCCCACAATCCAAAATTATGCAGATAGGGTCAACTTGCTTCTCTAAATTGCCCATAGGTGTGAATGTGAGTGTGATTGGCTGGTCATCTCTGAGTGAGCCTTACGATAGTTTGGTCACCTGCTCAGGGTGTACCACACCCCTCGCCTGAGGTCCGCTGGGATTGGCTCCAGCTTCCCCGCGGTTCTGCCGGATTAGCAGTATGGATAATGGCTGGATGGATGGATTTGTTTGAAGCGAGAGAACCTCACACATTTGCCAATGAGATACAAGTGAAATATGTGACTGATTTCAAATGGCCTCTTCAGAAAGTTCTCGGCCACATTTAATAGCAAAAAGTACCAGACTCTGAAGCCATGCCTAGAACTCGGGCTCAAGTCTGTCAAGTCTCAAATCCTAAATAAGCACGTTCAAGCCAATTAGACTCAGACTTTGCTTTTCCCCTGGTGACCCTATTTACAGCTTGACCTGGACTTGAGTCCAAGCATAGACCTGCATGGGAGCTTGAAATGATACCCCTGACTTGATCTCGAGAGATCATGCTGACTTGAGACGTGACCTGGACAGTGGGGCAAGTGAACGATACGTCTATTAACACCGATGACCTCGCCGGCACATTCTAACAAACCGCTTCCTATTTGATCCTGAACTAGAGTCGTTTTCCTTCCTCTGACCAGAGACATGGATTATAAATAAAGCAGCCAGTTATAAGCATCCATAAACACACCTCTAATTACAGATTATCACCAGGGTCAAGGGTCAAGGGTCAGGGCCAAAAAAACAGGCAACAGAACCCAATAGAAAGCAAGTGCTTATTTCAGAGGCAATGTGCAAGACATGAATGTTGTTTGTTTTATTTAATTAATATTGTACACAACATAACGGTATATTCATATATTTGAATAGGAAAGAATATATTTTATAGTAAGTAAACATTTTTAAATACAGTATTGCGTTACTGCCCAAATGTTGGGTAGTTATTACGATTTGAAACTCGTGTAAATAGAAACGTCGGGATGGATTCTCATTTAAGTGTTTGGTTTTCCAAGGCCGCTACAGTGTTTAGATCTTAACCATGACGTTTAAAGCCTCTGTCGCGCTTGGAACATGACGCCTTATGATCCTGTCCTTATCTGGTGCTTTCACATTTGCCTCCTTCAAACTATATTTCAGCATTTGCACACCTTCACACTTGCCATGAAGACCCTGTGAAGAATACCAAATCCATACTTGGTAGACTGCATGTCTCAAAAACGTATATCCGAGGCCAAGTTTCAATCAGGTCACTTGGCATTGGTTGATGATGTAATCCATGCTTTTCTGCCCTACACTTAATTACTGCCGAGTTGTTGGACTCGCTCCTTCTCAAACACTGCTCCTCCCTTTCTCTCTCCATGGTGAACCCTGCTCGAGTAACCCAGCATGGTGTCTGGACTCCCACATGGCAGACAACGCCCCAAATATATGAACGGCAAAATATTAATAGAAATGCCATATGCTGTCCAGGGTTCCAAAACGAGCAGACCGAAATGGGAACGCGATCACTGAGAAGGAATGGTGAAGTCGGAGGTCTTAATCTAATGCTTAGATTTTTTTGGTGAGGTTTTCAGTTTAACAGACCTGAGACACAAAACACATGTCGTGACAAATTTAGCCAGAAGTTTCTTGGTGTAAATTTAAGAACATTAGTTCCAAAAAAATACACTCTTAGCCAGTAGGTTTCTCCGATGTTAGGAGTGTGTTTTCCATTTTTAACTGAGTAGAAGGTGCCAAATTAACTTGATCCGTAATTGGTTGCTGGGTTCTACAGGAGTACTTTTAATTCTTCAAGTTGGATTTTATGTTGTGGTGAAATGAAGACGGCTTACAATATGATGGTGCGGATGCAGATTGGAGCGCGGTGTGATAGCCGCGAGCGCTGTAACCAGCACGTGATTGGCTGGGTTTTTTTCGCACGTGCTCACTAGTGTTTCTGTTGCAGAGGTGCGCTGTGGTTGAGTGCGCGGGAATGGACTACCCTGTGCATCGAGGGGACACCATGGCCTTGGGGCTGCACGACAGGTACTGTGCAATGTATGTCATTTTCCTCTCACTGTCTTTTGCTCTTAAGCTGCCTTTATAATTTCAGTTTGCAGACGTGCATCATACAAAATGCTTCCGTCACGAGCCGCCAATAGGACGACAGAGTAGGATCATGCCAAACTCGCAGGACGGCAGTGACTATAGAAAACGTTTCGTCTGTCTCACTCGAAAAGAAAACGTGCAGAAAAAGGAGTCGCGTAAACGCAAACATTCTCCCATCACAGGTCTATCGTAAGAGGATCCTTATGTATTATTTGAAGCATATTTGTTTGGTAGTATTTTCTTTGCGAACTTGTAGGCGGGTCAGTACATGAAAACGGATTTTGATGTTACCGTAGCAACTGTTAGTGCCCATGGTTACCTGATTTAAATGCTGACCAACAAGTTATTTGGGTGACGTTACTGCTTCATAAGCATGAATGAACGTTCACAATAAAACCGTTTTGGTTGTGGAAATGCGAAGAGAACGTTCAGATTTTTTTTAAAAAATTTATTAACACTTGAGCTTGCCAAATTCGATATACAACATTTCACATGAAACCATCATACAGAAGTCGTGCCTCAGTGTCCGTGAGCTCACTTTGATTCCCGTCAAGAAGGAGGGGGGAGGGAAAAAAAGCAAAGGCGTTTATTTGAACAAGGCCCAAGTAAATCGAGTCTCAAAGCGCTGATTACTGTTTATCCTTTACAGTGGCTCGAGATGTTCTCCAGTGTAGGATCTGTGTGTGGGTCTTCCTTTTTTTTTTAGTGGTGACTCAGACCCTTGAGGGGGATGTGTGTGTGTGTGTGTGCGCGCGCACGCGAGTATGTATTGGATTATTTATATCTTGGCGTTTAGCGTGTTTGTGCATGTGGGTGCTAGAAGGTTCAGCATGAGTGGACGGCTTAAATGGTCAGTTAACCGTTTCTCCTACAGCTACTCTCGTCAATGTCGACAACGTTCGGTACTTTTAAAAGGTACTTCATGATGTAAGGAACGCCCTTAATAAACATGCCTTGCTTATTGTTTGGAAGTGATCACAATGATCCTTAGTAACGTGAACGTTCTGGGCAGCCTTGGTTATGGGGGCGTGGCTTTGTTTACCTGGTTGGAAATGGGAGGCGGGGCTAAGGAGGTCATGCCAACGTTCTTGATCTGGACACTCTTCTTTAATGCACTTTTAAGATATCCGGTCAGAGCTTCGGTAAGGTCAGGAAATAAACTTTTGTTTATTTTTTTTTAAATATGTCTATGGAATACACAGTACATCAGCTTGTGTGCAGCGTTTATATAGTCACGCTTTTGCGTTGTAGCCAAAGCAGCGGAGTTCTGGGACCTGTCATCCAACCATTTTGTATGTTTATCGTCCTAACTATTATGAAAATGCTTTTTTTTTTTCTCTTCTTTCTTTTTTTTTTTTTTTTTTTTTTTTTATTACGTCACGGACAGCATGCTAACTTAACCTTTATGTGATGGCCGCACATTATACGTCTCCTAATGCCATGTACAAGTAACAGTGTACAGGAAGTCAAAGGTTCAGAAGAGGCTGTTGTGAGTCTCAACACGATGCTACCAGCACCGCGCGTCACCAGTTTCAGGTGGTGATAAAAAAAAAAATGTGGAACTGTTCATCGGAGGGGAGGGGGTGAATATTTATGCGAGGCATTTGCTCCCTCATCTCACTTTTTTTTTAATTATTTTTTTTCTTCTCCCTTCTCAAAAGTGCTTGCTCAGGCTGAACGAAAGAGTTCCTGTCATCACACGGATGATCCCCCCCCCCCCCACGCGCTGCCAAACTGCTTTGAAAACGCTAAATGCAGATTAATGGAGGATTTCCTTTTGAGCCCTGCCAAAAATACTCCGCCGGATCAGTCACCCGACGCGCTGCACGTTCCCGCTTTTCCGAACACGCCGATCCGAGCCTCGTTTCTTTGCACGGGGCATGTGCTGATCTTCCATTTTCTCTGCCATCACGTCACTTTTTTGTTCATGGTTCCTGATATGAAAAAAAACAACTTTGACCTTGCGTCATGTCACGTTTGACTTTGAAACGAGCGCTTCGTGTCAGCGTTTGACATCACAGTTCTGCAGAATTTCCTGTTAAACTGTTTCCTATTTGAATATTTAATGAGCCTGTAAATTTGTACTACACTAAAGGAACAGAAGCGCTCGCTGCACTTTTAAGACTAAAAATTTATCACTAACTTGAGTAGTTTAGGCTTGTTTTTATTTGCCTGAAGTGGTTTTCTTACTAATCGCACATTTGTCAATATTTCTTTATTTATATTTAACGTTTTCCGTTTCTTAAGCGGTCTCGGATTCATGTTCAGATCGGCAAGAATGTGTGGGGTTTTTTTTTTTTTTTTTTTTTCTTGTGGACCCTGCTCGTGTGCAGTAAAGGCATTTTTGAGAATCCTGCGCGTATTTGAACGTTTAATCAGGAATTGGGGGAAACTTTTTAAAATATTTTCAAACATTCACCATAAATGGCTTGATCGAATGATCTAGAGAGAATTTTTGAAAACATAAAATCTTAAACTTATGTTGCTTTTGTTTGTTTATCCGTCCATGAAATCCACCGGTTTGAAGCTGAAAGTGTTTATAAACACGAGCTCTTGAGTATTAGTTATTTGTATTTGTTTGTCACGATCATCAAGATTTCATGTTTAATTAAAAAAAAAGCAAGAAATATTGATCATGTAGCAAAATGTTTAGAAAATATGAAAAAGAGGTTTGTTTGAGGTTTTGTTTATCTCTACAGTTCATAAATGACTTGGTCAGGTGATCTAGTCCAAACATTTAAAAGACATGAAATCTGAAGCATTTTGTTTGTTTGCTGCTTTCTTAATTACAGTCAGCTTTTCTTTGATTTGTTTGTATTTGTTTATCCTTTTGAGCCCATAAATGCTACAATTCCGAAACTACTTTAGCTGTGAAATTTATTGGCAGGCAAAATCGGAATTGTGTTTATTGTATCCTGGATGATTTTGGCTCTAATTCTCTCGTTTCCTGCTCGAACCCGAGAGCCGGTGAGCCGCTGCGCGCGGTCAGCGTCCACGTGAGTCTCCGAGCAAAACGCTTCACCGCCGCCTGAAAGGATGAAGCTGTCCGCTTTGATTTGCGTCGCTCGCCTTCACGACGCCTGATGAGTGACGTGCGAATGTGTTCGCTCGTGTCGGCGTGACACTTCATCACCCGTTTTACAGGCAGAACAGCCGAGTAAATTACTTCACAAATGACTACCGGGTTTCTCCGACTGAAGTAATATTTAGTAGCTACTGTAAAAATGCACATTCTTTCACCTTATTTGTTGATTTAATGTCACGCTTTTAAACCATTTCGCTGTCGGATATCATTACAGATACTGGCATCAGTCCAGTAATGCGCTGATGTAAAAATCCCCTGATTCCGACACGGCCTGTCAGACTGACCCCTCGGCTGTGCTCGACCGTGGCCTCCCCCGGAGAACGTCAAGGTTCCAGATGTACCCAGAATGCACTAGGCACGTGTGTATGAGCCCGTAGCCCTGCTGATTCACAGGTGTTCCTGCTTCTCCTTATCGTTTGCAGAGAAAGAAACAGCCCATTTTCTCAATTTTGAGAAAAATAATTGCTCGATTGTCCATGAGGCAGGTCGCTCGTGTCCAGCTAAAGGGCAGGCGGACGCCGTAATGGGGTCTTTTCATGTCCGGAGCTATTTTGCGCTTCCTGTGTTCTCTGCCATCCCCGTCGCCGTGCCCGCTCTGCTCTTAATTACCCCTAATAATAGCCTGCTAGGAATAGACGAGCCTCTGCGCACCACACATTTAGCACATAATTAAACAGGAGTGGACGGACCGCCGCGTGCGCCTCTGTGTACGTCTGGATCCATGTCATAGGCAAGTGTGTATACGTGTTTTTTTTTTTTTTTTTGTTTTTTTTTTTTTTTATATTTTAGGCTTTTTAAGTGTGTGAAAAAGTGGCCTGTTCATCTCCCTCTCCGTCTCTGTATAAACCTCACTTCCAGCCTTGACTCTGCTGCTTCGGACGCAGCACTCGGTGTCTTTGTGCTCGGTGTTTCTGATTGCTGCAGTACATTTCAGTAGTTTCTCTCGAAATTTCACGGAGGGAGAAATGGAGAGAATCCTGACATGCATCACTTCACACGCCGCTCACTCTCCAGAAACGGCGTTTCCCCTGACGAGCTGTCAGCTCTTTGAGCAGAGACGGATGTAATCGCAGAAACGAGTCCTCATCCCCTCTCTCTCTCTCTCTCCCTCTCCCCCCCTCTCTCTCTCCCCCCCTCCCTCTCTCTCTCTCCCTCTCCCCCCCCTCTCTCTCCCTCTCTCCCTCTCCCCCCCCT
>JAQQZX010000017.1:13587598-13598575 GCA_030068355.1 Notoglanidium maculatum
ACCACCACATCACTGAAAAATATACTCTCTGTGTTTTGTTGACAGACAAAATCAAGCTGTTGTATTTTGTTATTCTGATTTGAGCCTTTTTTTTGGTTTTTGACTCCTGCCTCGCCTAGCTTATGCTGTTTGGGGTTCGCCTGACCGTTGTGTGTTTCCTGTTCCTGATTTTGCTCTATGTAATGGATCTTTTACTTGCCTTTACCTACTAAATCATGTGTGTCGACTGAGTTCGAGGTCATTTCTACAGGCAGCAAAAACATACACAGTTCCCGTCAACTAGATCAAATAAAGCGCTGCAGATTCCACAGGACTTTGGATCAGTGGACTACTTTTCCAAGGAATCCGACTCCTACCAAGAGGTAAAAGGGAAGAGCAGGTGGGAGACGGGTTCTGCACCAGTGAGTCTAAAAGGAGTTCATGTCTGATAATAAAAGTGAGATTCCATCCAATGAGCTATCGAGACTCTGTATTTGGTTAGAGACGTGGCATATTTGTGTAAACATAGAGAACATATTGGTAGGATAAAATCATCCTGGCCTTCTTCTTTACTGTTCTCTCAACTTCAGATGATCGTTAATTGCAATACCTGAATACAGTTATTCTCAGTTTCACAAGTGATTAAGCTATAACAAACTCAGCTATCTTGTTTAACAGACTTCCTGTGATGACAAGTTCATTTATCTTATTGTGTAAGAAGCATGTTTCACATATCTTATACAGAAATGTATCTCTGTGCTTGTGAGACAAGAGTGCTCATAATAAACTCAGACCATGTCAGATTTGACAACTATGTTTGATATTTCTTGTGGTCTCCATGGGTCCATGCCAGGAAAAGCTGATTCACAACCAGGTTAATAAAGAACCCATAAGTTCCAGTGAATATACTTATATTATAAGGAATATTTGTTAATAAGGATTATTGGTTTGAGAGAGAGATGGTGTCTGCTGGTACAGAGCGTCGGGTAACCTGATAACACTTTACAGTAATGTTCTCCTAACATTAATGAGCATGAACGGACTTCAGCATTCATGAATCAACAACATTAATAACGTAACTAAAACTTGGCTCACTTTCTCTTCATCTTTTTTTCAATAACAAACCCACTAAGCTGTCTGTATTTACCAAATGTTCATACCATTAAGGAGTAAAACTGGACCCATGACCAACATGAACAACCCTTTAATGAACATGTGCAAGCTTTAATATTAAACCTGAAGACCAAAGTTAGTAACATTTATAATTTAAAGTGCTCTATTTTAATTTATTTGAATTCAAATGGGTTTATTTTTGTGCATGGACTAGTTAGTCATGTACTATGCTATGAATATACCATGTGTATTTGGTTGACATGTAAACAAATGTGTGCGAATTTACTTTGTGCATTCAAGCACTTCTGTAATCTTCCAAAAACAGGCATGTACTTCTTGTTTAATGGAAATTCCTCAATGTCCAGTAGATGCAATTACACACCCATTTACAAAAGTTTCTAATCATATCCAAATGCATGCAGAAATAAGGCTTTATTTGCAGTTAGTGACATGAAGAAAATGCCATATTAAGAAAGAAATGCAGAGAAAGAAAGAAATTGTTTATATGTTACCGCAGGACACAATTATTAGCTGAGCTTTTAGTTGAGAAATTCAGTATATATCTTTTCCCTCCACAAATATTCCAAGAATGCATCAGAATAATATTTCAGAACCATTAAACATTACTTTCCCTGTAGTTAGTTCTTATAACACATCACTGCACCCAACCATTCAACCAATGATGCCTTCATCGTAATGCACGGGCCAACCCTGATCACGTCCAATCCTAATGAATCGATCGCTCTTTACGCCTTTACTGTAGACACAGTGTGGGACTGTTTCACCACTTTGCAGATTGCAAGTGACCACACTAAAGGTTTGGGTGCTTCATAAATGTCTCCACCCAAAGGTTTGCCACCTTCCTCGCATACGGCCTTGACTTGCTTCTTTGTGGCCCGTATGAAGGAGTTGACTTGCTTACAGTTGTTGCTGTCGGTCTCAGTGATTTCCCTGTCCTTGATCACACCGGTACACCAAGCAGCAGCCATGTCGCCGTGAACATGCTGATTAAGGAAATTTTTGTAGCGACGTGCCACATCTTCAGGCTGGGTTTCAGCAAGCTGCAGCGCACAGCACCATCAGCAAAACCAGGCCAAACCCACGGATCTCCATGATGATGTCTGCAAAGAGATGTGAAATCTGCTGAGATATTTTACACCGTAAAAGCGTTTCAGACAAATTTTTGAGGTGTCCCAGGTCAGTGGGAAAACCATGACTAAATTGTGAAAGATGATATTTGAAAAAGAAAATTGATTACCTCTGAAAGAAGAAACCTTTATGACCTTAAAATAGTAGAAATGCTCCTTCCTGGAATCACCAAGTCTTTCTTCTGGTCTTGTCTTTTTTCCTTTTTTTTTGGAGAACTTCATAAAACTTCTGGCTTTTCTATCAGCCTTATATACTGTTTAATGGCCCGTTCAAGACCACCCACAATCCCAAAGTGTACACCCCACTAGCAATAAAAAAGCATGTAAGTGAGCATTGAAATTGAGATTCCCTCCAATGAGATGACGTGTCATCATATTTGGTTGGGGACGTGGTAAATTTGTGTAAACATAGAGACTTGGGAGAACATATGTTCCAGCTAACCTGTATAGACTTAACTGGACTGTGGTGAAAAATAGGAGTGTGACAAGGGTTGATGAATTTGAAGGCCATGTCAGGGCAGAGAAAGTATATAATCTTTTGGGGAGAAATAAACTTGCTGACAGCTCATACCCCTTGTCTAGGGAAGCTTTATTCTACAGTTTACAGATCTGGGATGTCGTAACTCAGGAATGTTGCAAAATATGTAGTCCAGTAAAGAATAACTTACAATGAAACAGCATGAGATGTCACACATTAATCCAAAAATAATATGATTTTTGATGTGTTGGTCTAGTCAGCTATCACAGGCAAAATGCTGTTTTCTACAGTGCCTTGCATAAGTATTCACCTCCTTTTTCCACATGTGGCAGTGTTAAAACCTGGACTTGAAGCTGATATTGTGAAGCATGGTGGTGGTAGCATAATGCCTGCATAATGTACATAATGCCTGCACCTACACATGCACCCACACAAACACCAGAAGACGCTGGCTACACTTTGCTAGATCACACTGAAAACATGACTGACGCTGACATGTCCTCAGACGACGAAATTAACTACAATTCCCAGTAGCGTATGCATACAGACAACATGGTTGACATTCTCCTGCGTTCAGAGTCACCTGAGTTATGACTGGAAGCAGGTGCTTTGGATTTCACACACACACACACACACACACACACACACACACACACACACACACACACCCTGAACACTTTTAAGCTTCTCTTTTGATTGTTTGCTTCGCAAAGCATTAGTCTAGCTCCTTTGTGTGTCTGCTCTTCCCGAGCCTCCTTTACACTGTTGTTCACTATCCTGGTATTTCTGACCCTCTGTTTCCGTGTATTTGTATAAACTCTGTTTTTGCCTATTCTACACGGTTTGCTCATCAACTGATCTCTCTCTGTTTTTGACCCTGATTTCTGCCTTCTGATTCTGATACCTCTGCTTGGATTGTTTTAATAAACTAACACATGCATCCTGCCTGGCCTAGTTTTCCTGACACTCTTGACCTTTTGGTGAATTCTTTGTCTAATCTCCTCCTTATTTTTGAAGAATTAAGAGTTTTCAACAGTTATTCATAGTATTTTGACTTTTTAACATGTGCTGATACAGTAAATGCAGCACGGTGGTGCAGCGGTTAGCAGCGGCACATCACAAGCAAGTTCCACGTTTGAGCCTGCAAGTTCGACTGGGGTCTTTCTGTGCAGCGTTTGCATGCTGGCCTTGTGTCTGCCTGGGTTTTCCTCCAGGTGCTCCGGGTTCACAGCCTCCAATGGATAAGGAATGAATGAATGATGTAATAATGTAAATGGTCCTCTTACTTTGAATAAATCCTAGATATGTTTGATGTTTTTCTAATAAGATTTTCTAAAAGACTGATATGTATGTTACATTATATAGCCTGCAAAAAATTCATGTGGGGCACTGAAAAATGAATATCCTAGACTGCACTGTTCTGGACAGAGACCTCTGTTGTTGTACCTGGAATCTGTTGGAGTCTCCAAGTTTGGGAGTCACAGCCCCTAATGCCCCTAATGCTCCTATTGCCACTGGGACCACTTTGGACTTCACCAGTGTAGTGAAACTGGAATCTGTTCCAGTTGTTCCTTCAGCCCCTGGTACTTCTTGATCTTCTTATGCTCTGTCTTCCTGATGTCAGCTGGGATTGCCACATCTGTCACTACTGCCCTCTTCTGCTCCTTGTCAACCACAACTATGTCTGGTTGGTTAGCAGCAGCTGCTTGTCAGTCTGGAACTTTAAGTCCTACCTTTGGTGGTGTCCCCCATTAGGACTAGGGGACTTTTAATCCATACTAGGGACAGATGTTCCTGTACACTATCCCATGTCTCTTAGTATATGCCATCCCAGCCTGCATCTTAAACCCCGCGACTATGTACTGGTCACTCTCAGGGACATCTTTATACAGCCTGCACTTTAGGTCCTGTCTGCTGTGGTAGACCCCTGTCTCTACAGATCTGGTGCTAAGGGCCTGTTTTATATACAGTGCCCTCTAAAATTATTGGCACCCCTTGTAAAGATTAATACAAAGGGCTAGAAAAAAAAAGACACCTTTTGGTAAAATAGCTTCACACACTGTAAGAATGAGGAAAAATCCAACCTTTAATTGAAATAAATTTATTTTTATTAAATCCCTAATCAGGAAATATATTAATTATAGCAAAAGCACACATGTCACAATTATTGGCACCACTGGAAATTATTATGAACACATTGTATATGTATGTATGTATGTTCATATTTTGTACATAATAAATAAATAAATACACATTGCATTTCTTTCTTTCTACACTTATCTGTTCATTCATTGATTTATTTCCAAAGCGGAAATGAATAATTCATTCACACATATCTGTAAGCTCGATTTCTTTAAACATGTAAATGTATTTTCTTATTTTATGCATCTATGAACGTTTATAGTTATTTATCAAATGTTAACAAATATTATTAATTAATTAAATAATTAAAATATACATTAGATTATATTAAAACGATTAATTTAATTAAATATAAACAAATACATTTTTTATTACTTTTTTTCTACATTGCTCTATTTATTTCTAATTATTATACTGGAGTAAAAAAATCTGATATGCATGCAGAAATAAATATTTATTTATATCTGTAAGCCCCGTCGTGTTTATGTGGGAATTTGTTTTGAATTTCTCTCCTGCGTTTATTATTTTTCTTTAATTACACATTTATGATTCACAATTATTTGTTTACATTTCATTGTCGTGTTTTTCTATTTACTTTCACTTCCTCCGCGCGACTACGTGCCTGGAGAACCAAGCGGAACCTTTCACTCCCATAATTCCACAGAGGAAGAACTTGGTTGTGTTTGTTTTGAACCGCACAGTTAAACCTGCGTTCTCCTGTTTCTAAAGAAATTCCAGAAAACATTCATGCTGAAATCCCACCGCGACATCCTATTAAACCACATTAACCCAGTTCTCTGCTTTCTAACGTTCATTTCATAGCTTGTTTACATCAACTCGCTAGTGGCTAACAAGCTAACCAGTCACTTGCTAACTGCTTCCGTCGCATAGTGACGCACGGCACACTTTGATGACGCAAATGCGGGCTAATGTAAATGTTTAAATGCTGTTACTGCTTGGTAACTTGTTAGCAAGTTGATAGTTTTTCAGTATGCTTATTAGAATGTCCCGAGACACAAAATCCCAAAGGAAAAAACGACAATTTGGTCGTGGTTGCTGTGGTGAGGTCGACGTCATCACTTCGCGACATGATTTTTGACCAATCCGAAGTCAGAACTGGCCTTCTCGGTTTTATTGTGGGGAAAAAAAGGGGGTCGCGTCTGCATCTCGGGCGTGGGATCTGTTGTGGCGAATTGGTGCTTTATAAATAGGTTTTGTTTACTGTTTATAAAAGGAATATGTGTTAGAATAACTGAGGCCTCTTTACAAGCCTGCGCGACTCAGTTAATCATTACCCAGGCGCTTGAATAACGTTACCCGTTACCGGAATTCTGAATGGGTTGATTGCGTTCGCATTTGCACGTTTAAAAATAATAACAGTAATAAAAACCGAGTAAATCTCAAGTAAACAGTCGGATTGACCTAATTTCGCGATGAACTCGAAGCGAAACAATGCGGGTGAAAATGGAGGAGGAGGACGCATGAACCCGGCGGGCGAAACCTCGGCGGGCGGAACGCACCGGAAACCGAGCAGCGCGAGCTCTCCCGGTAAAGCTGGAGCGCGAGGCGACAGGGGCGAGCACGTGCACGACAGCAGGAGCACCGTGTCTGTGTCCTCACTCAGGTCCCGCCTCGGTCCCACCATCAGGTACGGCTGTGTGACTTGTCGACTCTTTTCAGGGGAAAGTAGCTAAATATGTGTGCAGAAAGGCAGTGCAACCCGCCAGGTGACGTCATAAAACAGGTTACATAATCAGCACCTTAATCGACGTGTCACATGAAGTAGGAAGCTTTTCTACTGAAGTGATCAACAACAGCAGGGTGCGATAAAGCGGTGCGTCTGTTACCGCTCTGAAGTTTCCCAATAATCCTCATATACCAAGCACTTTTATCCATTTACAGTTACACTGAACGTTTTGGAGTCTCCACGAAGCGGGTTATTTCACACACTGGAGACTCCTTCCATAAATTGTTAAATAAACATCAGCATTATGCTTTTGATTTTCTTTTGTAAATAACTTCAGAGTTTATATTTGTTTAGTGTTAGTCTTAGGTGTGAGAAACGATCAGTGATTGGTCGATGGGAGCAGCGGTGGTCAGTGTCAGGACACTGAGTAAAACGGTACAATACTGCAGCAAACGCAAACCTCATGATATGTTCTTGCCACCATCAGGTCCGCTCTGTCGTCCGCCGTGGAGACGCTGCTGGGAGAGATCGCGGCCGTGATGTCGGAAACCGAGGATGAGCTGCTGTCCAAAGAGCGCGAGAACGAGAGGCTGAAGGCGCGGCTGGACGCCTCTGAGCGCGAGCTGAAGACGCTGCAGGAGTGTCTGTGCAGCGCTCAGAAGCTGATCGATCAGCTGCAGGGTCCGTTCAGCACCCATCCTCCTCTTCCTCCTCCCATGGCTGGGCAGCATGGCTACACCAACCCGCCGCCGCCCGCGAACGCAGCTCGCCTGACGCACCGCGGCGCGGGAGACGACGGCGACCCGCGCTGCTTCGCCAACAGCGAGGCGGAGCTGAGCGGTGCGCTCGGAGACGCCATCCACGGCTTCGAGGCCAGGGACGACTTCAAAAGCTGCCACCTGTCCATCCAGGCGGACGGCACCGTCACCAACAGCTACTACGACCCCATGGCCGTGCACACGGCCGGCATGTGCCACGACGTCAACAGGGCAGGTGAGAGATCTCACGCGTTGGCACGGTTTCGCACAGTGCGATAGTCTAGTTTAAATATCATGCTTTCAAAGTAGCCTGTCGTCATATAGAAGAAGTAAAAAGAAATAACAGTGACTCGGCTCCATTCAAGGAGAATGTTAAAGTTTTTCTCCATTTGCAGGTGAGATGAGTGATCGACGGCTGTCTCACCCTCCCTCACACTCCCCCTACGGGGTGAAAGAGGAACAGGCTCCCACGGCAGGGCCGGTGCGCGTCAGAGGCGACACCGAACACGGTGGTCAGAGCGAGTGTGACCAGGGTTACGGCCACGTGGTGGAGGAGCAGGGCGTTCCACGTTCCCGGAGAAACGCTGCTAAACACACCCCTGCTTCCGGCTCGCATAACGGCCCTTCTTCGTCCTCCGCTGGAACGCCTCCGCAGGGGCCGTCCGGTCTCCGCGCCTCCTCCAGAGCCGTGTCCGCGGCGTCCTCTAGGCAGAGTCCAGGTACGAGCGACTCCTCCCCTGACGCCCGCCGGCGTCGACGCCCGCCCACCGAGCTGATGGGCGAGGTGGCCGGTGACCGTCCGCACCTCTGCCTGGAGTGCGGCAAGACGTTCCGGCTGCTGTCGAGCCTGAAGAAGCACCTGCGCATCCACACGGGAGAGAAGCCGTACCCCTGCAGCGTGTGCGGACGACGATTCCGCGAATCCGGCGCTCTCAAGACGCACCTGCGCATCCACACGGGCGAGAAGCCGTACGCGTGTAGCGAGTGCGGCGCACGTTTCCGTCACCTGGATGGCCTGCGCAAGCACGGGCGCACGCACACGGGCGAGAAGCCGTACGCCTGCGGCGTGTGCGGGAAGCGCCTCAGCCGGCTGCAGCACCTCAAGCACCACCAGCGCATCCACACCGGCGAGCGACCGTGCCGATGCCCTCTGTGCCAGCGCTCGTTCCAGGACGCTGCTAGCCTCAGGAAGCACCTGATCAGCGCGCACCAGGGAGAACCCGGTGCCGAGGAAGCCCACGAGAGGCTGGCGGCCTCCGACCTCGGAGAGCACGACCTCCAGGGCTCCGTGGAGGACGAGGAGATGAGGTTCGAGATGTGGGAGGAGGAGCGCGAGGAGGGCGACGCCGCCGTGGACTGCGTGTAGAATTGCTAAAGAAATCGCCCGAGGCAAAAATGTTAAATGTTACGTTTAGATTTTGGATTTATTGATTCTTGCGTGATGAACTCAACTCGAGCTGTGAAAAATGTACATCCGCCGTGTCGGAGAAATCCATCCTAGCCCTAATTAAAGAATCCCGGCTTTCCTAAAGCTACATGTGTATTATATCCTGTCGAGTAACCGAAATCCCGAGAGCCGCCGCCGACCCAAAGCTTGACCGCTGATTAAAGGACTGACGCTTTTGGGGAGCTTTTGCTTGTTGTGCCGTCGACCTCACATCGTCAGAACGCGTTTCCCGCGTCAGTATTCCCGCAAACGAATTTCCTGCCTTGCTGGAATCTCGGCGTGACGTTCCTGGTCCTCTGTCGTAGTTAGTAATAATGTAATATAGGTACTGTGGGGGGACAGAACTATGACCATCGTGGACATCGTTAAGAGTTCTCTCTCTCTCTCTCTCTCTCTCTCTCTCTTTCTTTTTCTTTTATGCGCGCTCACGTTTTTTTTCACACACGAGCATAACTCAGCTGGGATAAATTCAAGTGCCCATATAAAAAAAATCGCTTTCGCAATAAATATTGAACTTCGTTTTTCATAACATTATATATAAAGTTCAGGTTTAAACAATAGTCATTTTTCAACATCTGTGATTTTGCTCACAAGGAATTTTTCCGTTTCAGTTCATTTACATGGACACTTTTCTGGCCCTGAAATTGACTGCTTATATCAGCTCTTTTTCTTTTGTCCTCGAACTGCAACTCAAAACAAAACCTTTATAATTTTCACAGCGGTGATGTCAGTTATGGGGAAAAGGGATAAAGCACGCCAGTGGAGGGCAGTACATAATTCTGAAAATTACATACCGCTGCTTTAAAAAAATAACATGAAAACCATTAATTTGACGTTATTCATTGTGTGGAGAAACTGATGACGTTCAGTAATCCTAAAAACTCGGACAATCTCTTGTCTGATTGGTTGCATTTCTGACCCTCAAGCTGTCTTTACTCTCACACAGAACGGCAGTCAAAAAAATCCTTAGAGAGCAAAAACTGTGCTGCCCTCTTGTGGTCAGATTGAGGAACTGCGGCTTGGGGATTTATAAAGAAGTAGTTGTTTTTCTCATTTATTAAAATGTAGGTCCATGTTTTAACCCTTTACCTCCAGGCTTATTGATCTTTCTACTGCGTTTCTGTACAGTTTATACAATGAACAGGATAACGTTTAGAAACGCCCTCTACTGTTCAAAATAAAGAACTGCACAATCGGGAAATTTTAACGCTGGCATTATTTAGTTGGTTTTTTTTTTATTATTATTATACTTGTATCTTTTCTCTGTTTTCCTTATTACGTCCACTCTTGTTGATGCGTGTATTGTGTATTGCTAAATATAGTTTAAAAAAAAGAACAGGGCCGTCATAACCTTTAGAAAAAGTGCTCCTGCCCCCTTGTGGTTAAATCACGGAATTACACGTTAAATGTTTTATTAGGCAGATTTTTTTTGTCATTGTTTACCGCATTACGTTCATTCTTACTGACATTTCTATTGTGTGTTGCTGATTACCGTATAAATAGAAAAAACAGGAATGACGGAGCTTTTAGAAAACTTTTCCGCCCCCTAATGGTCAAATCGAGGAACTGCAGGTTGGCTGTTTTCTGAAGCAAGTGTTATTGTTTTAGTATTTTTATTTTTCTGTGTTTTAGCTCCTCATCTCCAGTCCTATAGACATGTGAATATAGCATATAAAACCATTTTCAGATTTACCTTTTTTTTTTTTTTTTTTAAGCTGAGGTGTTTTCAGCAACATTCACCATTTTGTTGCATGTTTTACCCTTTAGGGATATTATAATGTGTTATCACAGGAGTTTGTAAAGCTTTCTGGACATTTAGTTTGCATTTACAGCTTTTTCTTTTAAATTTTTTTGGTCTAGTGTAAAATAATAGCTCAGTAGTAGATACTCTAAAACCTATACCAACATAAGCCGTGTTTTATTAACACCTCCACGTGTAAATAACCTTTAGCTATATCTCGTTTTAGTGTCGGATAAATGTGAGTAAATAAAAGTTTGGTAAATGTTACATAAACTGGACAAATTAGTTTTACTGTTACTGTGTTATCTGAGATACATGACCTTCTTTTTCCAATAAAAACCGAGCATGCGTTTTGTAAACCTGCAGCCGTGATTTCATTATAAAATGTCTGTTGCCTTTTGTTTTTCGTGTGTGTGTGTGTGTGGGTGTGTGTGTGTGTGTGTTCAGCATGCACAGTCTTTGTGTGAGCGCTGTGATTGTTTGT
>JAQQZX010000017.1:13602370-13620737 GCA_030068355.1 Notoglanidium maculatum
TATAAACGTTTCCTGTTGACATGTAATAGAGAGGTTATAAACGTTTCCTGTTGACGTGTAATAGAGAGGTTATAAACATTTACTCTTTTCTCTATTTGTCTGTACATTCATCTATCTATCTATAGGTGTGTGTGTGTGTGTGTGTGTGTGTGTGTGTGTGAGAGAGAGTGTGTGTGTGTGTGTGTGTGTGCTTGTGTGTGTATAAGACTGTCCAGACCCGTGCAGTCATTTCCGTAGCTACTGAAAGCAAACATTCTCACTTTTCTCAAAGGAAGTGACTCAACTCATTTTCTTTCTCCCTCTCTTTCACACACACACACACACACACACATGCGTGCACAGACATGCTGTATCTCATTTCATCCATATCACCCTTGCTTTCTTCACAATAGACTCACTTACATACTTTCCTAAGCTTAATGATTTGATGTGTGTCTGTGTGTGTGTGTGTGTGTGTGTGTGTGTGTGTGTGTGTGTGTGTCTGTGTGTGTGTGTGTGTGTGTGTGTGTGTTATGGTAGCCAACAATAATCTAGCATTCCTTTTCCCAATCACTGCTCCAAACGTCTCATCGAAACACATTCTAGAGCTTCTGATTGAGAAAATAGGAAACGCTAATAAACACACACACACTTCACATGAAATTTACACATGTAGTTTCAGGTACTTCACATACTCACATATTCACATATTCACATTTTACACGTTTCATGACTCAAATAGTTTCCAAACACCAACTCTGTGTGTGTGTGTGTGTGTGTGTGTGTGTGTGTGTGTGTGTCACAGTGGTATTACAATGGCCAGCTCTGCTCATTCAGGCCGCTCATGAGGTCAGCTGTGACGCAGGAGATGCTCTTTATGCACCGCCGCCGCTTTCCCAAATGCCTCAGCTTCTGTTTGGGAAACATTTTGGTTTTAACGACTCATAATATAACTTTTCTACAAATGCAGTATAAATGTATAACTCATTATTGAGTCAGGAGAAAGAAAGCTATAAAACACACACACACACACACACACACACACACACACTCACACACACACAGAGATCCTACTTACTAAAGTAAGTAAAGACTTACTAAGCGTGTGTGTGTGTGTGTGTGTGTGTGTGTGTGTGTGTGTGTGTGTGTGTGTGTGTGTGTGTGTGTTTACACACAGATGAGTGTATAAGCAGCAGGACTGCAGGAGCTCCAGGAGGAAAGAAACAACAAACCACTGCTGCTCCTGCTGGTGATGCGCAGCACGTGAATCGAACCGATACTAATTTTGAACGAATCTTTGAGCTGGTTCGACTCTACTGGATCACTTTCCAAAAGATTCGCTGGGAAGCTGAACTCAAAACTGAACTGCCATGACAGGGAAAGAGGAAAAATGATTCAATTATTAGAGAAGTATTTAAAATTATAAAATAAATAAAGAAATAGATAGATGAATAAATAATAATAATTATAATAATAATAATATGTTATTATATCATATACGTACAGTATCCAGCATTTTCCCAGCAGAATGTAAGACTAAGTGATTTTAAATAGACTAATGTCACTGGGTTAGACATAATTTCATCCATTATTTCATGACTTAATGTTAAAAAGCTAATTAGCTTAGCACACTGTTTACGCAGGGGGAAATATTCACATCATTGTCTAATCACTGAATCTTGAGTTGAAATAGGATTGGTCCAAAGCCACAAAACCGTGTTCACATGTAACTGTAACTCTCTTCAAATAATCTGGCATAAAACAATCCTACAGTTCTTACATCACAGCGTCGCAGACGAGTCGCTTGACGCCGCTTTTTATCTGGATGTGATTTGGAAATCAAACATTTAAAAAAAAAAGGTGAATTAATGGAAACAGAAACCTGTACTTCCTTTGTGAGTGTGAAATGGTCCGTGTAAACACCATCACGCGTGAAATTCAATTTCAGATTTTTAGATCCAATTCAACTTTATAAGATTATAAGATACACATTCAATACCATTCACATCCATAGTTTTGCATTTAGAATCATTTTTTTAATTTTATTTGCACGACTCCTCATATTTACCTCATATTTATCTTAACAAAAGATTCGATTCCTTTTACTGTACTGAACTTGATGAGTCGACTCAGGTAAAAAAGAATCGTTTTGCACATCACTAGCTGTTGCCTCGAGCCTGCACCGGATTAGTCTCGCTCCTCCTCTCTTCCTCTCCTCCTCCTGCTAACTTTCCCTAAAACTTTCAGATGCGCACACTCACACTCACACACGCACTCACACACACACTCACACGGCTAGAAGAGCAGCGAATAAGGAAAAACAAGATCTGCTCTATTTCCCGACCACGAGCTTTTGGATTTCAGGATGTGTCGCGCGCTGCAGGTTATTTAACCGACCTAATTTCGTTATAAGAGAAGAAACAAATTTTGTTTTTGTTTGTTTTTTCCCTCGTGCCCACTCCATACGAGCCGAGCGCCGAGCGCGCGCGCGAGATGCCAGCATGTGCCCGGTGACGCTTCCGCTGCTGCTGTTCGCCTGTCTCGCGCTCCGGTGGCCGGCGGCGTGCGTGGAGCGCGTGTCCACGCGCGAGCGCTTCAAGGTGGTCATCGCGCCGCTCATCTGCAAGCGCACGTGCGACCGCAACGGCCAGTGCCGCGACACGTGCGAGCAGGGCGACAACACGACGCTGATCGGGGAGAACGGACAGACCGCCGACACGCTCACGGGACACGGCTTCAGAGTCGGTAAGTCCGGCCAGCTCAGGCTTGTAGTCAGGATGCACTGTCCAATCTCAAAAACACGCCTTATTATTAATTCTGACGCCTCATGCACGTGTTGCAGACCGAAAGTTACGTAATAGCGTCTGAAATGGGAATTTTGTGTACTTCTGACGTCACACTTACGCACATGCTAATTAGTTAATTAGCATAACCTAAGTGCAGCTGTGCACATCTTCTCCACGCATCAGTGAGTGTTGTGGTTTGTAACCTGCTGACCAAAACAGGTTGTATGATTTTCCACCCGATTTTGCTGCGGTAGACAAAAATCGCACATTGTAAAGCAATCCTTTGGTCATGAGTTGTGATCGGTGCTCTGGAAACGCGGAATGTGAGGTTGTTTTCACACTTGATGTTTTTTCTCCCCACCCAACGTTTGGTGAAGTGTGAACGCTGTTTTCAATCCCAGGAGCGATTCAGTTACACCGAGTCCTCGTGTAAACGCCGCTCTGGTGTTCGCCTCAGCTGAACCTCCGGACCGTCAGCATTAGGTGCAGAAGCTGTTCGTGCTCGCCGCCGCATGTCGAGTAACGTGATTGGTTCAGGTTACTTCCTGTTTCTACTTTCGTGATGCTGCAGAACGGGTTGTCATGGTTACTGATGTATAAGAGTCTCATAACACTGGAGCGCTGGAGTTGCGGTGGTGAAAAATTCAATTGTGTGAATATTTTTGCTGTTACAATGTTTTATAAATCCACCGATGACACATCATGCACAGCAACAGCTGGAGGAGGATGAGAGTAATTAAATGGCCTCTGAGTTTAACTTTGCAGGTGCATTTACACCTGGTTTTTGTCAACTTTTTTGAGCAGAAATGATGTCTACTTAAAGAGGTGATGCGATGCGGCAGCGCTTTAGTTTTTTAGCCTACAATTTGGTCCACGCTAATCATCAACGCCATCACGCTCATCATCTCAAAGATCGCTAACTAGCCTCATGTAGCATCAAGCATCATGTAGCTGCATTGCATTCTGGGATGTTGTGTCCTCTAACATTTCCTGCTCTGGATTTCTCATCAGCATGACGGTGAATAAAACGCCGCTGGTACGTGGTGAGTACGAAGAAAGGGTGTTCGCGTTTTATAATAAAAAAACCCTGATTATTGCTTCCATTTGAGATCATTGAAAGTTGTTCTCCTGTTAAACAGCATTGTAAACATACTAGCAAAAACAATAATACTAATAATAACAATGTATGACAGCAGAGCTACACACAACCGCTAACGTCCCACAGGAATAACGGTAATAAAGCACCAAGCAACGAATTAGCGTCAGAGTCATTAAACGCATCAGAAATGATTGAGTAGAACCATATACTTATTTCACCATTGAGTTTTCCTTTAAAGTTAAGGTTTATATTTTTCTTCCTAGTCTTTGAGTTATAAAAACTAATTACGGCAGCCCCTTTTTTTTTTACTTTTTTTTTTGGTTGGTTAGCATTTCCAAAAAAACACGCCAGGTCATAATTACAACTTCCGCAGCCATAAATACAAGTTTTACGAGGAGCACATAAACGCAAGGTGTTTCACGTATGAGTGAATGAAGTCCAAGTGAGATGTTTGAGTGAGTAATAAAAGTCGGAGTTAGAATAACGTCAAATTGGACGGGTAAATGAGGCTTACGCCGGCCAGCTTGGCGTGACCTTATGTGCCTGCTGTAGGAGCCCATCTGGTCTGGCTTACGAGTTTTGTAGGGAAAATGCTTTTTTGGGGATTTTTATTTTCCCCAGCGTTTTTCCTTCTCGGCCACAGCTCCGCTTTAGGAGTTTCGGCAGAGTGGATTCGTTGCGCTCTCGATCAAGCACTACAATTACGCTGGCTTTGATTGTTTCCTGGGTTTCGAGTGCGTCCAGATGGACGGGATTTCGCTCCCAGGCCTAAACTTTGGCTCCTTGTGGTCTTTGATGTGAGGTGGTACAGTAAGCGGTTGCTGGGTTTTAATGTAGGACTCAGATGAGGAAAAAAAGACGTAAAAAATGTAGTGGGATAATAATAGATTCTGTCATTTTGTCGTTTCTCTCGCTCTCTCGCTTCTGGTCTTTAATGCTTTCTCCATATCGTGACTCTTTCTGTACTATATCTCATTGTGCTCGTGGTGAGGCGTGGTGCCATAGAGTCTACCCAGCAGGGTCTATAGTCTTTAACACACACACACACACACACACACGCGCGGCTCTCGTTTTCTCCCTTAAACATTTATCTCAATCTCCTGTTCTCTAGAAACAGTTTCCACTCCTGAGTAATAGAGTAATGTCTGTGGATGTGTGTGTGTGTGTGTGTGTGTTTTATCCTCTTCTGTTTACATCTGCGTGGGGAGGAAGCCCATGTCCGAGCTAATACATATCCAAGGTGATTTGTTATTTAAAGCCAAGAATGTCTGCGACAAATGAGGCAAAACGATTGTGTGTGTGTGTTGGGTGTCTGATTTTGGTTTGTGCTCTCACACAGGGTTATTCTGGAGTACTCTCTCTCTCTCTCTCTCTCTCTCTCTCTAACACACACACACACACACACACACACACACACACACACACGTACACGCATACACAGGATTTAAATGTGAACTAAGCCCAAAATAAACCAATGTGGCAAAAATAAAAGAGGAAGCTGATTAATGGTTTAGTGAAAGCTACATTTATGGACATCCAAGGCCAGCACACACACCCACACACACACACATACACACACACGTGCAGGGAATAAATATTCCTGCTAATTAAACTAGAAAAGAAAACGTGTAGCTAGGAGACAAACTTTATCCATGATGTTAGTTGTAACTTAACTAGCAACAGCTCATCAGCTAATTAACTGACTAACTAACAAACTAGACAGCTAACACTATTTACAGCTAATGTTCTTTTAGCTAGTTATTCTTGTCCATAAGAGTGACTTTTGGCAATCTACAAAGCACACACCTTAGCTATTATGTTAGCTTTAATGTTAGCTAAAGATATCAGGACCAGAAACACGGTTCAGAAATGCTGCCTAGCTTTTAAAAATACATTTAAATAGAGTTATCTCCTGTGACAAAATGCAGGATATCATAACTAGCCAGTTAACTAACGAACACTAGCCACCTATCAGATTATATTCTGTTAGTTAGCTATATTTATCCATGCTAATGGATTTTGGTGTTAATCAGACCAGTAAAGTGTTAACCATGACAGAAAACTTAACTATAGTGGTACAAACTAATTATTAGTAAATGTATAACAGGGAATGTTAACAGTCCAAAATGGCTGCCTAGCATTTTTTAATGTGGCTAATTATTGTGCTATCTCTCATAACAAAAAGCAAGTTAGCATAACCTGCCAGCTATCTGATTATAGCTAGCTTTAGCTAGCAAGCTTTATATAATTAGGAAAAAGACAAATGTTAGTTATAGTGTTCACTTCAAAACAATTTCTTTTATAAGTCAATAAGGTTGACCTTAGCTGCTCTAACTAGCCAGCTAACTCATTTTAGCTAGAGTATCCTGTATAGTGCATACCAGATCATATTATGCTAGTTAGTTAGTTCTAGCTATCAATTGGAATGGCTGTTAGCAAACTGTGAAATACAAATGATACTGTTATGGGTAAAAAGTTAGCAAACAGACAAATGTTAGCTGTAGCTTTAACTTTAAGACAATTTGTGTAAATGCTGTCAAAAATCCTCCCTAGCTTGTTTTCAACATGATTAAACAGGATTATCTCTAGTTAGCATGATTAGCCAGCTATCTAAGATGAATTATGTTGCCTGGCAGAAATCCAATTACGCTAGTCAGTTATACTGATCAGCTGGACTTGCTAACAGAAATACAGTTCTTTTTCTAATCAGTAAAATGTTAGCAATGAGACAAAATGTTAGCTATAGTCTTAAGTTTAAAAATATTGACAGGAGTGTAAACGCTGTCCAAAATGGTGCCTAGCTTTTTTTTAAGTGTGGTTAAATAGGCTCGCTGGTGTATTTAGCCAGCTAACTCATGTTAGCTAGAACATCATCGCAAAGAGACAAATGCTATAGCTATAGTGTTAACTTTAAAACAATATAAACACTAAAAATGTTAGCTAAGGCTAGATATGTAAGAAAATGTACTAAAAGTGTTAAGATGGGAGTAAACACAGGCAAAAAAAATGGCCTTAAAGCCCTTAATGTCTCAGTTTATTGCTCTCTATTTCTCCTTCAAGCATATGATTTAATAAATGCTATAAATAATTCAGTAAAATGACTAGTAAAGGTGTGTAGCTCTGAGCATGAGGAATGTAAGTGTGGAGTTTAAGGGCTTAACTTGCACTCATCTGTACAACATGTTATGTGTTACTTTTAAATCTTCCTTTGTGCTTTTCACAGTTGTTTTGACGTTTGATGATGTTGGCGCGGTCTGAATAAGACATCATCATTCTCACTGTAATATCTGGATATGGTTCAGGTTCTCCACGGGACGTCCATCTGACAGAAATCTGATCTGAGAGGACTTTTTCTTTTTTCTTGTTTGGTGTTACAGCGTCCATGTTTAGAGCTGTTAATCTGGCGCACGAATAGAACAAACCTTTATCAGCGCCCTCGTGGTAAAGAGCTACTTTAACGCTGTGATGTCAGACTCACTGTTGTGTATTTTATTCTTGATTTATTTGATGAAATTCAACCGATAAAAATCTCACTTTTATTCATTCAAGGAGGCCAGATCAAGTCTTTAAAAACATTTTAGTGCATAGTTAAAATGCGCATTTGAGTCGTTGCTATGGATGCGAATCTTTGCGGTGACAGTGAATCGATTTGATTCATGATTCATCGGGGGTTTTTTTTTTTTATTCGATTCCAAATCAAGTGTTGTGAATTATGAATGATTCGATTAAATATACAATGCACTAAACAAGGATTCGATTCAATCTTCACAAGAAGTATCATTATAATATACTATATTATATTATTACTATATTATATACCCTGACATTGGAAGAAATTTTAATGGATGCATTGAGAAATGAATCAATCATTGATTGATGATCTTATTGACTAAAATAACAGGACTCCATCGTATCTCCAACTCCCCCCCAACTCGAGGCCTGATGCTGGTCTGAAGGTCTGGAATAGCGAGGCTGAGTTTGCTGTAGCCGCCCAGCTGCCATTACCAGACGTTGACTCACCGTAACTAAACACGAGAAAAGCTCTTTCAAATCCTTGCTGTCATTTCTCACACGCTGAGTACGTTAGCTCTCTTGCTCTCACAGCGCTGACACACCTCAGTCACTTCATGAGATCTGGCGTGTGCGTTAAAAACGCTAAGTGTATTCCTTATTAATTATGTGCTTTATTGGTGCTTATTTGCTCACTTTTACTTCATCTGCTAAGTGTGATTAGCGAACCGACGAAGAATTAAGTCGTCCAAGAGATGATCACCATGTCTCATGTCCGAGTGCAAGATAAACTGCTGTTAGGTGTCGTGTGTGCGTTGGCAAGTTTATTCCTTTTCGAATCCCACTCAGGTGCTGAGGTAATAAGACACAGTGTGGTTATTTAGTGATTCAACCTCAGGCACAGGATGATGACTTGCCTGAGGTTTTTGCTGAAGTGGGTGATGTTTGGGTTGGTCAGCTGTAGCTCACACAGTGACTGGAAAACGCAGAGTGAATGTTTGGTGAGGCCTTCAAGTATACACAAACTGACACACACACACACACACACACACACACACACACACACACACACACACACACACACTCCTTCTGTTGTGTTCTTGTTTGTGCAGGCACAGCCATGATACACACATGCTCTTTTTGGGTGTGTAGAAGGGGTTTTGCATGAGTATTTCACATTTCTTGAGCTGCCGTTAAACTCGTAGTCGAGCCCAGCCTGAACCACAGTAATGTGTAGCTGTCAACACTGGGCTTCTTCACCTGCTGCTGGAATCCTTGTAGGGTTCAGGAGCTACATACATAAGGAATCAAACACTTATAGGGAAATCATCAACGATGGAATGGCGAGATGAAGCACCACAACAAAGTGAATTATTTTCTGATTTATAAAAGATCGACACATTATACATATATATTTATTTATGCATTTAAAGTCACGTTTAAAGTTGTGGTGTGTCCGTGGAACAAGTTCATTCCTGTTCTCACTTGTGTTATAAACAGCTATAAACAGTCGTTCTCTCACCAGCCTCTCATCTGGCTACCTTTAAATGTTAATAAGACAAAAACAGCGCAGCTTGTTATGTTACAGAGAAGCCACAAACATAAACTCCTGAAGATGTTGGAAAAGTTATAGCTTTACCACTGACACCGGAGACACCTTCCATAAACATTAAATAAACAACACATACAAATGGGTTTTTTGTGTATTTGCTTCTGCTATACAAGTCTACCTGTGATTAAAATGTTACTGTAGAAGCAGTAACGTCTTAGAATGAACAACTGTTATAGAAAACTGATCACCTTCTCACCAATCAGATTCCAGGAACTCAACCGCACTGTGGTATAAACTTTAGAACATGTTTTACCATTTTAGCAGCCATTGACTGTATTCATTTCTCACTCATTTGAATAAACAGAGGCTAAAATGGGTGTGTAAAGAAGCCGTTTTATTTCTTGAAAGTGGTTTCAGGTGTTTGTGTGCAATGCGTCTTACAAAGTTGTCTACTGCATGTCCTGCCTTCATTATTCACTGACTAAGGGTCAGTGATCAGACCACGTTATAGCTTTTCTTTCTGCTCTTTCTGTTTCACTCTCCTCACTTTCACACACATACGCCACATATTTTCGTCCTTTTTTGCCTCTCATTTTTCCAGCTTTGGTCCTCCTTCCACCCTTAACTCCTTCGCCTCTCTCTCCCTTTCTCTCCCTCTCTCTCTCTCGCTCCCTTTTTTTCATTGCCTCCTGTGCGTTACGATTTTCATACGCGTCTCTTTCGTCTTTTCTTTTTTTTAATATCCATGGAAAAAGCCGTAGGTCATGGCTCAGCGTGGGTTGAGTGTTGAAAAACCACAGAAAAATATGCCCGTGTGTGTGTGTGTGTGTGTGTGTGTGTGTTTTCGTATGCCCCGGTGTATGTGAGAGAGACTCTATGAGACGAGTGTTTTGCTCCAAATGATCTGTCGTGGGTGTGCTGCGTCATCAGCTGGTAGTGATAGCCTGTGTTTAAGGTCTTTACGAGAATAAGCTTACACACACACACACACACACACACACACACACACAGAGCCTTGTATTTTACAACCAGTGGCGGCTCATATTCGTTTACGTTTACTCACTGGAGTGTATAGCTAAGGTTCGAGCCTGTCTCCGTCTTTCACAGTCTCTCTTTCTCTCTGCTTATTGATATCAGATCGAGCTCACTGTCCTCGCCAGCTCACATGGAGCTCCGTATTTGTTCAAGCCTTAAAGGGGATTTCTCTTCCGTGCTCCCGACCACAGCCCCATCAGCTGCAATACGGAAAATTTCTACAGGCTCTGATAAAAAAGAAAAGTAAAAAGGAGGGGTTGGAAATTTTCACCAGACCCACGCTGACCTAAGCTGCAAAAAGCATCAAGACCAGAACAAACATTCTGAGGAAAAAAAGCAGGGAAATGTGTGTTTTAGTGAAACTCAAAAAGGTCACGGCCTTATTGCTAATGTTTCCTCACCGAAGCCAATTTTCCCCTCAGTGAAAGAGGCCACTTATTTACAGCTCTCATTAGAAAGTGCAGGGGCAGCGCTGCAATGGGCACAAATAACAGCTTCTCCTCAGAGTTAGCATACCCGCTACCATATTTTCCACTCAACAAGGAGTTTAAAGGCCGCTACTGTGCGACCGTAATCATTAAAACACTGAGCTAATGAAGTGATGAATGATCATGAACTTGTTTTATTATTCATAAGTCCCTTTTCTGTGTAACTCACTCATGAGGTGGATTGTAAGGTGATTCAGAGGATTAAAATGCCACAAAACCTCCTGGATTCATGTATTTCATGTATTTATATAGTTTTAGTCTTCTGTAATCTAGCTAACTGGTTAGCAAGCAGACAAAATAGCTACAAACTTCAGGAGCAGCGCTGCAAAGGGCACGCTATCACCTCGGAGTTAGCAGACATGCTAGCTCATTTTCCACACTTTTCAGCAAGTTTAAGAGCTATGTGAAGTCGTAATAAAAACAAAAACAGTGTGGGAAAATTGTGAAACAGTTAATATAGTTCCTGAAGTCATTAATAATCCTATATTGTGGTTTTTAAATCCCTTTTTGTGAAACCGAATCCTGAGGTACATTGTTAGCCTCAGTGAAAACAGGTGGGGAAACAAAAAACATCACCTCAGGCTGCATTCCGCTATTAACTTTTTTTTCTTTATTTTGTTACGTATTTAAGTAGTTAAGTGAAATAGTTTTAGACTACTGTAATCTTGCTAACTGGTTAGCAAGCAGGCATGGTAGCTAGCATGCTCTGTCAGTGATATTAGCCTTTAATACATTAAATAATTTTTTTGTTTGTTATTAATTTGCTTAAATACTGGAGTTGAAGCTTTCATTCAAGCTAATGTGGACATGACGAGAAAGCTTTATTCTGGCTAACCAGTTTGCTAGACTTCTACAGTCATAGTGAGCTACAACCTTTAATGCTTCGCTGATACATGAGTGTTTTAGCTAGCAAACCCTGACAGGTTTTTAAAAGGGTGAAAGATATTTCTTTCTTATGAGATAAGCTTAAGAGAGAGTGTTCAGCGTGATGACATTTGTCCTGTTGTGAATTAAATCAGCTATGCTGCCTTGTAGCTGTGTTATAAAAGTAAGGCTTATAATAGGATTGCAACAGCTAGAGGATATTTGCCTTGGTGCATTGGTGTATTTATGCAATACTTAAACACATTAGTACGTTACAGCGGTTATGATGCACAGCGGCAAGTCGGGATTTGCTTAATTCACCACCCACAGTGGCATCGATGGATTATTGTGCAATGTCAGAATAAAGTTCAAATTCCTCAAACTTGCATCCTTAATTTCCAGTCATTCATTATGGAGCATATTATTCAGTGAGTATAAAAAAATTAATGGAATAAATACTGATGACCTCATAACCCCATTTGTTATGACATCACTGTCTCATCCTTGCTTCGCTAATGAAGACCTTACAATCCTCAACGGTGCTCCACTAACGATGACCTCACAACCCCAGGCATGATCTGGTAATGATGATGTCACAACCCCAGATGTTCCTTGCTAATGATGACCTCACAACCTAACCATGCTCTGCTAATAATGACCGCACACCCAGAGCCAGTCTCCGGTTATGATGACGTATTTACCCCAGTCTGTGATTACATTGAGGATTAAATTAATAGCTGATGGATATGATTTGAGATCCTTTGTTAATTCAGTTTGTGTGTTTCGATTCGGATGAATTCTGTTGCAATCAGACTTAGAGGTTTTTCCTTTTCCTCACTATTCTTTGACGAAGTTTCAGGCAGTTTTACTGATCTCACAGTGTGTGCACGCGTGTGTGTGTGTGTGTTTAGAAAGCACACTATTTAGACAGCTTGCTCATTCTGTGGTGCTTTCCCAGTTGGCACACGAGAACGGAGGTTCACAATCAGAGAGGAGTGTTTGTGTTTCTCCCTGATTTGTGTGTAATTGTGTGTAATTTTCGCTCAGGTATACATCTGTATATTGCATGTTTGTGTTTGTGTGGTGTGAGCTGATTAAGAGTTGTTTATATACTGTATAGCTTTTATAGACTTATATAGAGTTATATAGACATACAGAAGTGTGACAAAAACAGCATCTGTGTATGTCTTTTGTGTGTTTGTGTGTGTGTGTGTGTGTGTGTGTGTGTGTGTGTGTGTGTGTGTGCTTAATGCTCTCAGACAGCTATTTTTAAGAAGCAACAATTATGTCATTTATTCTGGGCTGTAGTCCTCACTCTCTCTCTCTCACTCACACACACACACACACACACACTCAAATAGCATTTAATTATAGCACTTATATCATTTTTAAAATAACAATACAAGTACTCTTCATCCTCACTTTTCTGTTTGTTCTCTACTGACACCATGCACACTTGCTCCCAGCATCAGTTAATACACTCATACACACACTCACACACACACACACACACACCCTTGTGTAAGAATGTCTGGGCCTGTCGCTGGGCTGTTAAGGCAAAATAAAGCTATCCTGACGTCACTAGGAGGGAATGTCCTGCTTTTAGAACTTGTTGACCAGTTCAGAACACTTAATGCTTCTCTGCTCTCGCCAAAAACAGTGTACTTTCATAATCCACGCCTTTTGCAGGATTCATCTGCAGACTAAATTAAAAGATTCATTTCAAGGATTCATTAGCCGACAAAGATAACGGATTTGTATGTGGTACTTTTTTTGCAGACTTAGTTCAAGGATTCATTTCCAGGATTCATCTGAAGACTCAATTGAAGGATTCAATTGCATGATTCATTTTCAGATGAACTAAATGATTCATTTGCAGGATTTGTTCACAGACTCAATTATAGGATTCATTTTCAGGATTCAGCATTTCAGCATTATCAAGATGCATTTGCACAAATTTGCAAAACAACTTCATTTTCAATAAATTAATTTGCGGACTAAAAGTAGATGATTTGTTTACAGTTAAAGGATTCACTTCCAGGATTAGTTTGGAGACTACTGATTAATTTGCAGAATAAGGTAAACAATTAGTTTGCATTATTTACTTGGAGACTACGTTGATTCATTTGGAGACTACGTTGAAGGGTAAAGGATTCATTTGCAGGGATCATCTGTGCACTAAATTGGATCATCTGCCTGCAAGCTAAGATGAATGATTTGTTTATGCTTTTTATTTGAAGTATTCATTTGCAGAGTTCATTTGCAGCTGAGTTTAATGAGTTCATTTGCGAGATTCGTTTGCCGAAATAAATGACTCATCAAGATGCATTTGCATACTACATTAAATGATTTGTTTATCCTTAGTAATCCTTTTAACCAATGGTAAAATAGTTGCGATTGTATTTTATTGCCGTGTCACCCGTCAGTGTAAACACACTACATCCTGAATGCAGTCGGCTTGTTCGAACAAATCAGTACACATGTCAGGAGGAGGTTTTGCGGCTAAAAGGTGTCGTGTTTCCAAGAGAAATCAAATATTGTGTGAGTGTATGCATCAGTCTTAGCACGATTACCAAGAAGCTGAGGTATGACAAATATGCTGGTGGGGAAAAAATCCCATTCTCTCACCCTCTGTGTGTGTGTGAGCATGTGTTAAAACTCATAAACAGACTGGCAGGTAGAGGAATGATGAAGAAACGGTTCAGCAAAAATAATACCATCTGTATACATGACTAAAACGTGTAGCTAGCCATGTAGCTTAACTCTGGAACGTTATGTGTGAAGAAGATTATTTGAGGATTTTATTGTTTTGTTGATACGTTTAGTGTAGTTCAGTGACGCAGAAGCCAACCCATGTATCGAAACGGCTTTCTGCCACTCGTGGGATTTGAACTCACAACTTTATCATTAGCTTGTATTGCTATAATAGTGATATAGAACTGAATTAAAGTCCCAGGTGTGTTTGAAACACCTGGCGTGTCTCCGGTAAATGTGGGATTAACACCAACACAACATTTCCACACACACACTCAGAGCAATGTAGCGCACACACACTTACACACTCTCATTAGTCACACAGGAATCTGATCCTAAATAACACTCGGCTGTGAAATGCTTTGTAAATCCTGGCCCTGATTTTTTTTTTTCACCTGGCAAGTGTTTTGTGTGTGAACACTCACACACACACACACACACACACATGCAGTAGATCTGGGAAATCCATTAGGACGTGATTTTGGCTGACGCTGTTCGAAAGCCTCCATCTTCCCGTCAGACATTTTATTACCGAGTACAGACGTGGTCTTGAGTTAGAACTACATGGTGCATTATGTTGTTCTCGCACAAATGTTATAATTCCTCCTTATATTTATAGTTGCTCTCCTTTTAACTTGTAATGCACAATGTTTTCGGTGTTAAAACACCACCATGTTGCTAATTTGTTATGGGATATGTGCCACATTCTGGTGGTTGTTTTTTTTTTTCATATTTGCACTCTGTTGCTGTTTTCATGGTGAGAAATTAATGCATCTGCACTGACATTCAGAATTTACTACTGCAGCTGGATGTTTAAGATGGTTTAGTCGGAAAATGTGCTAGCGTTACAGCCTACTGGAAATGAAATAATATTTTGCTTGTAAGCATAGCCCAGCTTTGTGGATGATGTTCATTATTTATTTCCCCCGACTTCAACATAAATGATCTACTTCAAGAGATATAAAACTCTGCTAACTCCATTATGTGCCTGTACGGAATGTGTTTTTTTACTATTTAAAGGTGCAGTGTGTAATCTTTAGAGCCCTCTGCTGCTTGTGAGGTGAATTACAACTGTTATTAAAACATTGATAAGCATTTACTACCTTCATTTGAAATGTCGTTTAATTGGCTGTTTATGTTATGTTGGTTTTTTATGGTTCTTTTGACTGGGAGGCGGAGCCAATTTCAGGGCCGGAAAAATGTGAACAGAAGCCTAACTTGAAAACAAAGTCAACTGCATATTAATATTGCGAATCACAGCATCCAGTGTTGTTCTGAGATTCTAGGATTACATTTTACAGGTCTAGAACTGGGGGTCAGAGGCAATTTCAGGGCCAGAAAAATGTTAATAGATCCCTAAAATGCAAAACAAATAATAGTAGTAATAATAATAATAATAATAATAACAATAAACCTTGATCAATAGCACAGGAGTAATTTAAATCAGTACACCACAGATTTTTTCTTGAATCAAAGAAATTCTGAGATTATTATAGTTGTAGACCTGGGGGCGGAGCTAATTTCAGGGCCAGAAAATTCTAATTAAAGGTTAAAAAACAATCTAGATTAATTTTATAGTTACAGTACAAATCAGTGTCACTGAATTTTTGAAGTTGCAGAGCTGAGCACCT
This sequence comes from Notoglanidium maculatum, assembly GCA_030068355.1. Classification (NCBI taxonomy): domain Eukaryota; kingdom Metazoa; phylum Chordata; class Actinopteri; order Siluriformes; family Auchenoglanididae; genus Notoglanidium; species Notoglanidium maculatum. Next base: position 13,618,069 of record JAQQZX010000017.1, read on the forward strand.
TTGTTTTGACCAGAAGTGGGGCTTATTCTGGGACAGAAAAAATGAGAACAAAAGCTTTAAATTAAAAATAAAACTAGAAATTGCCAAATTACATAATCACATAGTCAATTGCATAGTTACACTGCAAACCACAACATCCAATGTTTTTCTGAGTTTTTTTTTTTATTCTATGGTTATTACAGGTCTATAAAGGCTTTGAAATTTTACAGACTGCACCTTTAATCTCCGACTGTGGTGTGTGATTATTGCGGTTTGGTATTTATAGACAGTTTGTTCAGTTAAGGGCTGTGGGTGATTTTAAATACTGAAGTATTATTTAACCTGTAGTCTTGGTTTTGTTGTCATAATGTTGACATAAATGTACTGTAAAATAGCTTTTGTGTGTCCAAGAACACGTCCACAAAACCCTGAATGACCTCCAGTTCTATATTTCACTCTCTCTTTCTCTGTCTATATGTCTCGCTCTCTTTTTCATACATAACACAGCTGATTTTCTTTATTTTCTGTTATTTTAGATCTATCTATCAATCTATTTTTTAGGTTTCTTTCTTCCCCATCTCTCCCATTGTTCTCTCTCTCCACCCCCCCCTCTCTCTCTCTCTGTCTAATGTTATCTTCATCTTTCTGTTTCTGTCTTTCTCTCTCTATCTATCTGTCTATCTACTGTATGTCTCCTTCTCTCAGTCTGTCGTCTCTGCGGTTTCCATTCAGGCATGCAAAATGAGTTATGGAAGGAGGAACACCCAGTTTGGGAGATGTGTGTGTGTGTGTGTGTGTGTGTGTGTGTGTGTGTGTGTGTGTGTGTGTATGCATGTGTGCGAAAGAGAGCGCGTGTCTGTAAGTAATAGACAGACAGACGCTACTATTTGTAGGGAGAAGAAATCTTTTGATATGTTTTACTTTAATGTGTGTGTGTTGGAGAGTATAAAGCTGTAGTTTAGAAAATTGTCTGTCTGGAATTTTGGAAAACTCAGCAATTAACCCAGTATGCGCACGTACACACACACACACACACACACACACACACGTCTGTAACCACAATTTCACACTCCTGCATTCTGACCCCTGTCATTACTACACCACTTTCTCCTTGTGACATCACACTGTGGAGCTCTTAATGTGTTTCGTGTCCACAGAAGGGAAAGGGGAGGGGCTTCTTGCACGCAGACAGAATCGTCATGGTTACCGAAAGATTTCATCGACAAAACCGCTGTTTCTCTGGGATTCATATACATATTTTCACCACCTAGCTAATGTGCTAACCTGACAGGATTTCTGAGAGGATTTTTAAGTTGCACATATACATATAGCTATATATGTAATTGTTTATAATCTTCACTGCTAGTCTGCAAGCTAATATGTACTGATAGGATAAGATTTTTGGGAGGATTGTCATATTTATAAATAACTTTCACTGCTATTGCTAGCCAACAAGCTATCATGCTAACCTGATAGGATTTGTTAGAGCATCGAGCCATAAATATCCATAACCTTTACTGCTAATGCTAGTCAGCATGCTATTGTGCTTATCTAGGGGGATTTGTGAGGAGATTATTAAGTCATATTCATAAATATTTAAAATCTTCACTGCTAATGCTAGCCAACAAGATAAAACAAGCTAACGTGATGTCGTGTGCATAAGTATTATTTCGAATGCTGATCAACAAGCTAACATGCTAACCTGACAGGATTTGTCATGAGAATGAGGCATATTCATAAATGTTTATAATATTCACAACTAATGCTAATGCTGCACTAACTTGCGATGATTTTTATATCTAATGCTAGTCATCAAGCTAACACGTGCTTATCAGGATTTTTTGTAATGAATTGTAAGTAGTTTGTTAGGAGATTTGTGAGGAAATTCATAAATGTTTATGAACCTTCACTGCTATGTTTATGAACCTTCACTGCTTCAATGCCGGTTTTAACACCTAGCACAATATTTCACTAAATGTTTTTGATTACAGTTAAAAACCACTCTAAGAAGTTTGAAGATCATGTCTTTGAGACACGTCCACCAGTGTGCAGTATGTAGAGAGACCCTTTGTAGGGATGTTTGCACGTGTGTGTAAAAGCATGTGTGAGGCAGCCACACACGCGTCATTTAGCCCTGTGCTAATCGTAGTAATTAGTCGCCATAGTAACATATCCACTAGCAGTGCTGACTGAGGTTTTTGAGTGAAGTTTAATAGAGGAAGACGGATAAAGCGAGGCCCGTCGGCAAGTCTGCTAACATCGGGTTTATTACTCGTCTGTCTGATTAGCGCTCCACTGAGGTTTCTCACTCTGGCAGAATCAGACACAGCAGAATGGCTGTAAAGTCGGATTTATAGAATGCTGTGTGACTAATAAGTGCACAAATAAACACACACACACTGAGTAAAGCTGACCACCGTGAGGCGAGGCCGCTCTGCTCCCTGACCCATAAACCCGACGCTCGGGGAGCGTGAAGGACGGTTATGGCTGCGTGAAATGAGGCGTTTCTGTGGGTTACACTCACTTCCTGTTTTCCTCTTCTGTCAGGGTCCATAAAAGGGAATGTGGCACATGTTGATGATGTCATTATTTTAGCCTCATCACTCAATTCAATTTTCAATTCAATTTTATTTGTATAGCGCTTTTAACAACAGACATTGTCTCAAAGCAGCTTCACAAAAGTATATAAA
>JAQQZX010000017.1:13645168-13658341 GCA_030068355.1 Notoglanidium maculatum
GGGGGGAAGAGAGAGAGAGAAAGAATGCATTCAGGAATGTTACGGTCTCTACGCGTGTGTGTGTGTGTATGTGTGTGTGTTTGTTCAGTTCTTAATAAAGTTAACGTCCACTTCATACACACACACAACTGAATACACATGTTGAAAAGTTGTTCTGAGGACAAAATGCTGGCATGCTTTAGAAAAGCCGCTGAGGCGAGTTACCGTCTGAGGAGAAAAAACCCTGCTAGCAGCTGTTGAGAAGTGAAAATGTTTTTTTTCTCCCTGTTCAGTCTCAACTTCTCATTTTTCGGCCTCATATCTCTGTGGTATACTTTAAACCCCTGAGAAATCAGGCCCAGAGGGCACTGTGTAGCCACTGCCATGCTATGTGCAATGCTAGCATGCTAAGGTTTGTCAGGAAAACAAACTTTAAGTAAAATGGGAAAATTGTGGCGTAAAGCCAAGAACTCTTTTTAATCAATATTACCAGCTTCAAATATCCCATAGTGCTTCATTATAGCTAAGCTTATAAGTTAACAGCTAGCAGGTGCTAACAGATGAACAGCTAGACCATGCTAGCACGGTAGTCTGCAAAAGGTATTTGTATCTTTACCATTGGGCAGCATTTTAATTTAATTTTTTGAAGTTTCATCACACATTTAGTAGCAGTTTATTAGCTGTTTATCACCTCATCTGAGGAAAGATCCTGAACTAGCTATTTGTCTGGTGCTGAAACAGCTAGGCTAACAATGGCTCCTGGCTAACAGAGGCTAACTAGCATTCAAGCCCTCCTGGCTAGGAATTTAGCTTTAAAAGCTTGTTTTTTAACCAGGGAATGACTTCATACTTTATAGAATATGCACTCATGTGTGTGTGTGTGTGTGCGTGTGTGTGTGTGTGTGTGTGTGTGTGTGTGTGTGTGTGTGTGTGTGAGGAAGTTGTCATTTCTGAGTTAGTGCTAGCTGTCACTGAATAATGACCCATATTATCAATGGCCCAACCCATAAATCTTTTGAATGACCAGCCGCATCACCGGCACCGCATCCTGAACACTTTCCGCTAAGCGTTCTATCGGTGTTTTCGAATTTAAGCCGTTCATAAATCTCCAACACGGCCTCGACGCACTAGAGTGTGTGTAAGAGGATCCCAGCCTACTAGAGAGGTGATCACACTGTTCTCTCCTCCTGCATGACACATCTGAGCAGATCCATGTTTTATTCAACATTGAACATCTGGATTGGGATTTTTTTTCTCGGTTTTTGAGGCGCCGGCGAATGAAATCCCAGGTGTTGTTGAGAGGAAATGGAGGAGCACTTTATCTGCGCAGTAATGGAGTACCCTGAGCTGTATAATGCCTTTCCTACAAAATCAACCTCCCAAAAAAGGCTAGCTGATTTTATTATGCGCTATCTTGTCTCATTGTGGCTAGCAATAATAAAAGCAGCCACTTTTTTTAAATACATGTCTGAATTGTCTATTTTTTTTTTAAATACATGTGACTGAATCGTCTTGCTTTTGTTTTATCATTGGTGTTTGTTCCTTTTTTTTCTATTTTGTGTATTTCTTTTCTAGCAATCTTTTTATACAGGCCCTAGCATACTTGCTAAAGTTGCCTTCACTGTTTTTTGGAGAGCTTTTTCACAGTTAAATGCTACACCGTGAACTATGCTCTGTGTGTGTGTGTGTGTTTAGGCATAAATGAATGTCAGGACCCATCAAACTGTAAAAACGGCCACTGTGTGGACACGCAGGATTCCTACTACTGCATCTGTACGCCACCCTGGATCCTCTCCACTGACCGCAACAGCTGCGTCACGCCGGAGGAGCAGGCCGGTGAGTGGCTTTAGAACAGACTCGCCATGAATAGGATTAGTGTCGGGCAATTTGTTTGTGTGTGATTATGAGCTAATGTAATGAATTAATAATTCATAGGACATATGTTAGAGGAAAATAATCAACGACAGAGTGGCGTTATTCGGCCCAATACAGAGCGGAGTTACCGTCACCACCCTGAAGTTGATGATTTTCCAATAACGGCATGTTCCAAAGTCTTTTAATCCTCTTACGTCACAGCAGTTTGTTATCAAAAAACGGCAAAGAATAAACTCTTCTGTCCCGAAGATGTCTGAAAAGCTACAGCTTTACCCCTGAGTGTTTCGTCTCCTGACGAAAAACGTATACGTGAATTACGTCCCATAAATCATAGCACCCTAATCCTTAGAGACTATACTGATGCATATCTCACCCAAACCTGTGTGCTTCTGATTGCTTCTTTCTCGTTCTTTTTCCTCCCTCCTTTCCCCACTCTCTCTCTCTCTCTCTCTCTCGCTCTCTCTCGTTCTCTTTCTCTCTCTCTCTCTCTCTTTATTACTCCGCCCTTCCATCTCTCTCTCTCTCTCTCTCTCTCTCTCCCGCTCCTTCTTTCTCTCCGGACTTCTCTGTTCCTTTCCAGTAATGTCTGTGGTGACCCTTTCAGATGTGAATGAGTGTCTGGACCCGTCGTACTGCAGGAACGGGAGGTGTGTGAACACTCCCGGCTCCTTCCACTGCATCTGCGCTCAGCCGCTCACCTTCAGCGCCGCACTCAAACAGTGCGTCTACGATGGTGGGTAACCCCGCCCTGCTCGCCCCACAGCCTGCCCAGTTAGATCACAGTTTAGCCTCTGTGTATCCAGCACCCCGAGTGGTTTTTGCGCTAGTGCTGAGTTAGCTAGAATCGAGTCTTTCGTTGTGATTCGCTGTGTGCTTGGTAGCATAGGACCCATTTGTGTTTATTGTGTGTTTGTCTTTCTCTTCTCTACTCTTCTCTTTTTTTCTTCATTATCCCATTCTCTCTCTGCTTGTTTCTGTCCCGTATTCTCCGTGCCCTCGCTTTTTCTATCCAACTGTGTCTCTCTCTCTCTCTCTCTCTCTCTCTCTCTCTCTCTCTCTATCAGACCGCACAGCAGCCCATAAGGACGTTTGTTTTCAAGAAGTAGATGAAGATCTGATCTGCACCATGCCGCGGGCAGGGTTGGCAGTCACCTACTCCGAGTGCTGCTGCCATTATGGCCATGGCTGGGGCCCCGAGTGCCGCACCTGCCCACAGAGAAACTCAGGTAAGTTAACAGTAATATTCCTCAAGTGCCCCAGAGGGCGCTATTTCCTGCTGAGAAATGCAGGCGAGCTAATAGCAATACTGCTCGAGTCCAACAGAGGGCGATCTTTCCTACTGAAAAATTCAGGTAAGCTAACAGCAATACTCCTCATATCTCACAGGGTGTTCTATCCTGCCGAGAAACTCAGGCGTGCTAAAAGAAATACTTCTCAAGCCCTCCAGAGGGCGCTCTTTCTCGCCAAGAAACTCAGGTGAGGTAACAGCAATACTCGTCAAGTCCCACAGATGGTGCTCTTTCTTACTGAGAAACTCAGGTAACCTGACAGCAATACTCCTAAATTCCCACAGATGGTGCTCTTTCCCTCTGAGAAACTCAAGTAAGCTAACAGCAGTACTTCTCAAGTCCCACAGAGGGTGCTCTTTCCCTCCAGTAAACCCTGGTGTGCTAACAGCAACACTTCCCATGTTCTACAGAGGGAGCACTTTCTCTCTGAGGTAGGCTAATGTGGAGGAACAGTGCTTGCACACTTTTCCAACATCCTGAATTCCTAAATCACAGGAACTCAGTAACCTCAGGTGTGTTTCCACCACAATAACCATTAACAGAACCCAGAAATCTTAACAAGAACTAAAATATTATGGTCATTTTACACCAGGAACCCATGGCCTTCATAGGAACTCCAATGTTAGGCATGTTTTACCACAGGAACCCATGCTCATTTTTCAGAAACTCAGTAACATTAGGTGTGTTTCTACCATGGTATGTTGTCAAGAACCTACAAATCTGTACTGGAACTCAAACTTTTGCATTAATTTTGCCTCAGAATCCATGGACCTGTTTTAGGAACTTTTTTGGAACTTTAGGCATATTTCACCATGGGTACCCAGGAACCTTTTCAGGAGCTTGAACTTTGGTTGAGTTTCCACCATGAGAACCTTTTCAGGAACCCATGAGTCTTGTCAGGATCTCAGATTTTACACAGGACTCATGGCCATTTTCAGGAATCTAGTAACTTTAGGTTGGGTGACTTTTTTAGGAACACAGGAATCTTTTCTGGAACTGGTCTCAGGAACCCAGGGCTTCAGCACCTCAGTCAGCTTGGGTAATTCTCCACCACAAAGAAATCTTTCCATAACTCAGGTGAAAACTGTATGGACTTGACACCTCAAGACTCTTTTCAGTATCCCAGAACCTTGTAAGGATCTCAAGAACCATATGTGAATTTCCACCAGTGGAAGCTTTTCAGGAACTTCAGGATCTTTTTCAGGAATGCATGTACCACTACAGAGACCTTTAGGAATCCAAAAACCTTTTCAGGAACTCCAAATGCATGAGCTTGCTTCCACCAAAGGAACTTTCCAGTAATCCAAGAACACTTTAAGAAACACTGGAATTTTTTTCAACACTGAAACCTTTGCGGAAACTCCTACAGAAACTTAACCACACAGGAACCTTTATTAAGGAACCCAGAAACATTTTCTGCAGCTCCACTGGTGGGAGCCTTTTTAATCCAGGAAATTTCCAGGAAGTGTATCCAGGGTACTCAGAGCCAATTCTAGTTCATAATTCCAGGGAATTTTTAAATGCTTAGATCAGGTGCAGATCAAGTGCAGAACTACTGAGCTGGAATTTGCTGTAATATAAAGCATCACATGGTCAGATACAAGGTTCCCAGAATGATGAACCCTCTTCTGTGGAATCGTGCTTCCTGTCAAGTGGCCACTTGCATGATGAGGGGAAATGGACGAGAGGTTGTTGAAGACGGTAATGGAAGGAGGGTCAATGATGGCATAAATGGAGCTTTTGAGACTGAAACAATCACGTCTATTTATTCAGATGAGTTGAAATGTATTCTCTGGAAATGTTTAAGAGGGTGGCAGTACGAATAAGAATACGATTGGGGCGTTTGCCAGGTCACATGACTACAGACTTGAGTCAAATCGTGCACTTTGAGCGAATTGAAACCATTTTGAATCAGTTGTGTGTGTGTGACTGCAATATTCTTCATAGAAACAAGAATATTAAGGGAATAAATCAATCATTTTTGCATTATATATCTGCATTATATATCTTTTTAGTATTAAAGAGTCTTTTTAATTGTGAATTTGTTGTGTTTTGTCGCAGTGATTTTTAACAGGCTGTGTGAGATGCACCTTGAGACCGAGTCAGACGGCGACTCGGACTTCGTAGCACCCTTCAGTTATAACCCAGGTAAATTCCCCAACAGCCAATCAGATTTTAGACCCAATGCTCGTAACTTAAATGTGTCAAATGTGCAGTGCCATGTTAAACGTAACCCCCCCCCCCCCCCCTTTCTTTCTGGTGGTCAGAGAGGGACAGTTCAGAGGAAGACTCAGACGAGTGCAGCTGTGCTAACGGACGATGTGTCCGTTCGTACCTGGGTACCATGTGTGAGTGTAACTCAGGCTTCAGACTGGATCATTCACGAACGCGCTGTGTAGGTGAGTGCGTACGCACACGTGTTGAGTGGCGTCACTAACACCTCACTAACGCCCTTGTGTGATCATTCTTACCGAAATTTTTGTTCTGCTGATTCACATGCAAAAAGCCATTGCAATGGAAAAATTATTGAGGATATTTAATTAACCTTGTAAATAGAATTTGAGCAACGTGCGAAATCAATCGTATAATAATCACACAAAGTGTTGCAGTCAGAACACTACAGCTCTCATCCTGTCGTCTTATTTATGCAGCCCCCCTAAAGCGTGGCACGTTTTTGTTTTCCTTTTTCTTCACACAGTTCATGATTTTAAGTACTGAAAAAAGTGAACATGGAAAGTTTGGATTTAAGAATCAATCATAAAATATATATATATATTGAACAAATTGAAATGGAAAGAAAAATGACAATACTGTGATTTGCAATGTATTATAGATTTAGTATAGATTATAAGTATCAATTAGTAGTATAGTTTAATAGTATAGAGTAATAGGGTTTAGTGGTATAGTATAATTCAGGATAGCTTGCTAGCATCCTATAGAGTAATATAGACTAGTAGCACAGTACTGGTTCATATAGCTTGATAGTATAGTATAGTTGAGTAGTGTAGTATAGATTAGTATAGACTGGTAGCATAGTATTGGGAATTGGCAAGCAAATTATAGGTAAGCATTTATGCATTAGTAAAGGTTAGTGTAGTAGATAGTAATGTAGATTAGCGCTATAGAACAGATCATTATAGACTTGTAGTATAGCATAGATAATTATAATCTAGTAACATTCTACAGATTAGTATGGATTAAAAGTGTCAATTAGTAGTACTGTACTGTAGTGTAGATTGATATTGTCTAATAGTATAGATTAATTGACTAGTAGTATAGTAGTATAGATTAATATAGATTGGCATGACAGAACAGATCATTAGAGATTAGCAGTATAGTAAGAATTTGTATATATTTGTATAGGTTAGTGTGGTGTATATTAATACAGATTATTATAGATTTGTAGTATAGTCTAGTTTACTATGAATATAGTTTAATATAGTTTACTATAGTGTTTGTACTATAGTATTGATTAGCATGGTTTAGCGTAGGATGTATGTTAGTGTAGGTTAGTGTAGTATATGTTAGTGTACTGTAGATTAGTACTATCATACTAGTACAGATTAGTAGTATAGTGTAGGTTAGTATAGATTGGTATGATGTTATGATGTGGGGAAGTGAGGGGGCTGAGGGGGCTGCGGCACATCTGGCTTATAGGATTCCTTTAACCAAAACTGCTAAATAACAACAACAACAACAACAACAATAATAATAATAATAATAACAATAATAATAACAATAATATAGGTCATGCCCAGTGTAAAATGCCTTCCTGTGTCCCAGGTATAGATTACTATAGTGTTAGTAGTATAGTATAGTATAGTGGTTTTTATCATTTTCTTATTCAAGTTTCTATCACTTATTTGAAGTTGAGATTGATGAAATTAATTAATTATTAAATTTTCGACCGCATCGAATTATACCAGGATCATTATAGCCATAACATTACTCGATAACATTGTTTAGGAGCTGTCTTTGAGTCAGCCCCAACCTGATACCTGTACTTCTCTCTCTCTCTCTCTCTCTCTCTCTCTCTCTCTCTGTCTGTCTGTGCAGATATAGATGAGTGTATGGAGCGAGGGATCGGCCGCTTGAACCCGTGTAAAAACGCCCGCTGTGTGAACACTATAGGTTCCTTCAAATGCATCTGTAAAAATGGCCATTGTGCCCACAGACACACCCCAAGACACATATATACACACAGGAACACTAAATAAGCACACACATACTCTCTCTCTCACACACACACACACACACACACACACACACACGCTTTTGCTCGTCCTCGCCCTCTTGTAGTTTCTGTGGATGATTTATTTCCTGTAAACTTTCCTCATATTTTTAATTCAGTTGTTTGAACTGAAGTTCCACAGTCTGTTTATAATTACAGGATGATGTAATTTTTATCCGTCCATGTTAAGACAGCCCCTCCCTCCTCTTCATCTCAGAGTCCTCTTTGCACAGCTTTGGTCCTGATATTGCCGGATGTGGGAAAATCCTGAGAATGCTCTCGAGTGAGCGGAATGTTTTTTTTAAAAGCCGTATTTGATTTTTTTTTTAAGATGATGTGAAATGGATGTTGAACTTTTGACCTATGAGAAGCCTCTGTTCAGTTACATGTTATAATGATCGGGAGAGAATTTTTGGGTAGAGTCTATTTGCAGGAAGTTCAAATAGCGGTTTGGTTTGATGAATATTCAGTGTTTAAATTAACTGACATGCTTGTACACTTCATCCATATTCATATGAAGCACATTTGCATTTATTACATATTTATATGTATGTAAGTTATATTATGCTATTTACACTTAGTGCAAATTAGCTAGATAGCAGATAGCAGTGTATATATATATATATATATATGTATATATACAGAGTCAGCCAAAAAAAAAAAAAGAAGTATACACACTTCAGGAAAAGAAAGATTTGTATAAATATTTTAATACTAAACTTCTTCAGACGTCACGAGAGTAATACATGTTCCCTTTGGCCTCTACAATTACAAGAGGTGCTCAAAGTGTTACCGTTAGCTTCCAGACATTTATGTGTAGAAGTGTGTATACATTTTTTTTGTACATTTTTCTTATATATATATATATATATATATATAGACACAGTTTGTAGCACTAAGTGCAGGTAGCATCTTGCCTCAATTTGCACTAATAAAAAAAAAAACGTTGCTATTTGAATAAACTTAATGCAAACAGACACTGCGCAAATTTCTTTAAATGAAACATGTTCAGCTCTTATTCAATGCTGGATTTCATTGAACATAAAAGTAGCTTTAGTCGTAACATTTAAATGCTTGTGGTGAATATCGGGCTTCAAAATTCTCCGAATGTTACTAGGAATCTTTGGTACTAAGAACGATTGTAAACGTTCCTTTAACACTACTGCAACATTGCAGGCTTAATTTATCAGTATTTAAAAAAAAAAAAACTAGCCACGCCCACAAAACTCCATAAAAGGCAAAGCTCACAACGACCTGAACACAACTAAGGGCCAACAAAGCATGCCTTAAAATGGCCGTCTATGGGGCGTCATTACTTTTGTCCGAATTGAATGGTTAGTCTTGTCTGTCTTAATTTATGGATTTGTTTCTCACGGCGATCTCAGTGAAGTGTTTCCTCGAGTTCAGCTGGTGTCCAGGAAAGCTTTTCTCTGTTTAAAAAAAACACTCATGTTTAATATCCTTCAAACGACTGAGATATTTCACCTGGGGGACGAGGCTCAATTAGCGCTAGCAGCTTTTCTCGCGATATCGTTCATAAAATCCAGCGAACTTCTTGTACAGCTATCAAACACCACGCCTTTTGGAAAGCAGCACTCATGGAAGGTTCTAGAGCACGGAGAACTGAACCTCAGCTAACTGTTTAGCTGAAAAAGGAATGTTTTCTGCGTAGTAGAACACAGAGCGTTAGCACTTCCCTTAAATCGAGCAAAGCGATGAATCCAGCATTGTGTACGAGAAGCTCTCTGGTCTGTTTCGGATTCAGCGATGTGTTTTATACTGCTTCTAAACTTCATGACCTTTAAGATTTTTTTGGGATATTTAAATTCTATAGGTTTGTAATTTACTAAGTGTGATGAAGTTGCACAATGTGAGAGAAGTTTTGACACCAAACAGAACCACAACTGATTCTATGAGGTGGCCAAAGAACAATAAACCTGAGATGAAGTGAAACCAAAAAAGGAATAACGATGTCACTTTATTTTTTTGAGATTTCAGTTCCCTTTCTCAATCTAACCTTCTGTTCAGTATTTTTCTTATGTTAGTGTGCCAAGCATGGAAACATCATCTGCCTTACGATCCAATAATAAGTTTTACAGTCATAAATACATCATTACAGGTGTTCACGTGAAATTGTGTAGCTGTCATAGCATGACTTAAGATCAGTATTCTCTAAACTGGCCTCCAAATCAGCTACCTGAAGCTTAATAAGAGTTTTCTTTAACAAGTTAGCCATGAAAAGATGTGCTAGATTCCTCACTGCTTTCTTCCTTGCTGAAATTTCAGGTCCATAATCTAAAAACCACCATTAGCACTGATAGCTAAATGACGTCGCTATGGACTTGACAAAGAGCGACATGTCGTACTTTTTATTTGTTATGGAACGTCCATGAAACAAGGTAGTTCTCGTTCTCACTTATATTATAGCAGCTATAAACAGTCGTTCCCTCTCTTTTTCCTCCCTGTTCCAGTTTTAATGAGACGAGAAAACGCAGGCCGTCGTCACTGAGATGCCGCAAAGTGTTAACTTAAAGCTACAACTGCAACGACTTGTGATTATGCTTACAAAGGAAAGGATTAAATATTAAAGAACTTGTACACCAATCTGTTATTGTGCATATTATATACTAGCTTTAGATTTGACACAAATATGAGACTTCTGTTCGTACAGCATGTAGGGATGTTAGTGAACTCAAAGAATGTCAGGTCATTCCTATCAAAATAAACGGATTTGAGTCAACGAGCAGGTTGTAGCTTCTGCTCAATGGTTTCGCATGACGTTTGGTAGGAAGGGAACACGGCGTTGTGCTGCGCTGGTGCCCCGGGAGCCACGAGAGGGAGGCCGAGTGTCATTAACCATGCAGTGACCCAGGATCAGCGTATGCACACGTCCATGCTAGGGGTGTGTAAGGAGGTTCACGGATCTGTTGTGTATACTGCTGTGTTGTGTATACATCCCAGAGTGAGTGTATATTTCAGAGAATCGAAATAATAAAGTTACCTGAAGATGAGGATAATAGATTTGGATATGATATAATTTTCCTCTTTCATCTCTTTTACTGATTCAAGACAGGGTTTTGATTAAGTGCTGGAATTCCACCATCACTAGGTGACTCATTCCTCTGCTCATCAATTGCTTCTCCTCGTCGGAATAAGGCTCAGTGAGTCATGGTGTGTGTGTGTGTGTGTGTGTGTGTGTGTGTGTGTGTGTGTGTGTGTGCAGGTATCCACTAAGTTTAGTACCTTAATCCCTACAGGCTCAGGCCTTGTTAAGACCAAATTAGCACAATTAGCAAATCTGTGGGACAAAAGAAGGAGACAATTCCCATAGCACTTAACCCAGAGGTGCAATATGGGACACTCGCTCACACACACACACACACACACACACACACACTTGCTAATTTCCAAACATGGAGAAACAATTAGGCCTGAGTTAGAGTCTCCTTCCTCTTCGTTTTTTTGTGATATTTGTTTCCTTTTATGTCTCTTCTAAGTTTGGGGAAATAGGCGTGGTCTGGGCGGGAGGCGTGGTCTGAGTGGGAGGCGTGGTCTGAGTGGGAGGCGTGGTCTGAGTGGGAGGCGTGGTCTGGGTGGGAGGCGTGGTCTGAGTGGGAGGCGTGGCCTGGGTGGGAGGCGTGGTCTGAGTGGGAGGTGTGGTCTGGGTGGGAGGCGTGGCCTGGTTGAAGGTCATGGTCATGGTTTATGTTTTAATGATAGAAATACTCTGTGGCTTGTCAAGCATATTTGACTGAACCTCAGAAAGCATTTTTCTTAAAAATCAAAATTCCCATAAAAAAATCTTAATTAATTATTATTCATTAATTATTCATCTTAAAGCATATTATTCCATATCTACTATAAATTATAATTCTATAAGGTACTATAATATGGTGTGTAGTTATAAAAGTCAGAAATGGAAGTCCGGATAATGCTTCCTTGGAAATTAAACAGTTAAACAATTTATTTTTTATTAATGGTTTAAAAAAAGACATATAATTTGATTATAAAAATATTACATCATCGTATTTAACATTTCAAACATTTCTACAATACACCATATGCAACACTAGGCAAAACAGTAGACTAGACTACACAAGACCTTATATGTATCTTATAAAGTTAGTGATACTGTGTGTGTGTGTGTGTGTGTGTGTGTGTGTGTGTGGAGGATGGCCTGGTTTAGCAGCTATTCTCAGCCTATGATTAATGAAATGTAGTAAGAGGTCGTACCTGAAAAGTTGCAAAAGTGTGCGTGTGTGTGTGTGTGTGTGTGTGTGTGTGTGTGTGTGTGTGTGTGTGTGTGTGTGCTTTCTGTCATTCATTTTATATACCTTAGTGTCTCAGAAGCTAAGTATGTGTGTGTGAGCTAGAAAGAGAGAGAGAGAGAGACAGTGATTATGTCATCATTAAAATCATCATGAGAAAAATGACCTCTATTTTTAGACACATACTCACACACTCTCACACACACACACACACACACACACACCCCGAGCCCCTGCTTCTCTTCATCATGGTTATTTCATCTCTTCATTCCGTCCCTCGTCTGCCGTGCTGTGAAAGTACCGAGCCGCATTAGATGTGAAATTACTCAGGTGTTTGCGCACACACACACACACACACACACACACACACACACACACACACAGAGCCATCTGCATTGTTGCACAATTTGACACTGTGAAACCAATGCATTCTGGGAAGAGACAACAGAGGAAGAGAGAACCCATTTATTATAAAACACACAAGTGTGCTTCAGGACATGGCATTATAGGAAAAAAATCAATGTTGCCATGGTAACAGTGACTCTGCCTCATCACTTCACACCACACAGCTGTTGATTAGTTTCCTATAACCTGCACGTGTTGAGTATTTTACAAAGCATGTTTAACAGGGTTACAGCGTCAACACGTGGTATACTAGATGTATATTTTAGTATTACAGTGCATCGTTACTGCGAGGTCTTTCACTTCACCTCTGTCTCTCTATCTCTTTTCTTGTCCTCCTTTCAATGCCGCAGTTCTCGTAACCCAAACTGGAGCAGCAAGGTGCCCTTCAAAAACTTCGGCTGGGAAAAGAGCAACAGAGAGAGAGAGAGAGAGAGAGAGAGAGAGAGAGAGAGCAGAAATAGTCTGGTCATCCCAGAGAGAGGAGTGGAGGAGTGAGAAAGCGACAAGGGAAGAATATAAATATCTTTAGTAGGTCAGCGCTAAAAGAGAAAGAAAAAGGGGAAAGAAACAAGGAGAGGAAGAGAGATGATGACAGAAGACCATCATCACGCTGTAGGAGTGTGTGTGGGAAAAAATCAGTTCAAAAACATCCAAAAACTGCTTGTTAGGTCCATTCCAAAGACTTCTCTGCACTTTGTGTAAGCAATAAAACACTTCAGGATGTGCTGATTAGGAAAAGAATCAACACTGTGGCGTTACTGATCCCACAGCGAAGTCCAGTAACAGAACATCCTCAAGTGTTTTATTCTCCTTACACCACTGATGTTTGCTCACTGGTCTACTTTTCTATTTAAGTTATTTAATAAAGAACAACACAGCAAGCTAAGTCTCATTATGAGTTATGCTAGCCAGCTAAAGTGCAGTATGAGTTATGCTGACTAGCTAAAGTGCAGTATGAATTATGCTAACTAGCTAAAGTGCAGTATGAGTAATGCTGACTAGCTAAGGTGCAGTATGAGTTATGCTAGCCAGCTAAAGTGCAGTATGAGTTATGCTGACTAGCTAAAGTGCAGTATGAGTTATGCTGACTAGCTAAAGTGCAGTATGAGTTATGCTGACTAGCTAA
>JAQQZX010000017.1:13668931-13682770 GCA_030068355.1 Notoglanidium maculatum
AGAACACACACACACGGCTCTGTGTGAAGTCTTTTTGTTTGTCTCTATCGATTCATCTCTTTTTGTCTGTCTGTCTTTATCTCTATTTATTTGTCTGTTTATCGTCTGTTGATGGTGCCGTTTCCTATAGTGATAGGTAACAAGTGGTCTCTCATGCGCACGAACACACACACACACACACACACACACACATGCACACACACAAACACGCACGCGTGCACAGGAAGAGAGGTTCATCACTTGGTTGATGCCTCTTTCTCAAGTACTTCCTTCCTGTCTTAACGACTTCTTTCTGTTCCACACACCAGAGACCGAGAGGGGAAAACCTCTTTCCAGATCTATTTCTCTGTCTGTCTCTCTCTCTCTCTCTCTCTCTCTCTCTCTCTCTCTCTCTCTCTGTCTCTCTCTCGGATCGCTCTCTCTCTGTCTCTCTCTCGGATCGCTCTCTCCATGCCATTCCAGTGGACTAATCCAGCTTCTGTCCCCCTGCTACACCTTTGGAGATGGTTTAACCCGCATGTCCACACCCTCCCCCTCCCTTCTCTCTCTCTCCCTCTCCCTCTCTCTGTCTCTCTCTCTTTCTCTGTGTCTTTATTACTCCACCCCCCACAAACACACCTTATGCAAATTCAGGGCTGAGAGAGAGAGAGAGAGAGAGAGAGAGACGGTGTGCTCAGAAAGCAGGAGAGAGCAGAAGGCTTTGTTTACTTACGGAGCCCACCGTGGCTAGCTCAAACAAGGTGTGAGTGTGCACACACACACACACGCGCACACACACGCACACTCATTTTGGAGGGAAGGCTAAAGATCGAGAGCAGAGCTTTGCACTTTGCTCAGGAGGGAAGAAAGGAGAGTGGCCAGGTCTGGACTGGAGGAAGGAGTGACAGAAGAGGAACAGTCTGTTCTTTCTTTGTCCTTTTTCTTGTCCTCATTTTGTCCTCCCCCGAGTTTGACGGAGAAGAAAGGAAATTAGAGAAGAGCGGAGGGTTTTTGGAGACGGCATGGCACGCCACATCGCACTCGGATGAAACGCACGCAAACCCCGCTTCCTGTGGACGTGTTGCTTCTGGCGCCTGAACCTGCGCACAACCTGCTCTAAACCCGGACTCGTGCACCTGGACAGATGTGCTAATTCTGCTCTGAATATCCTCACCTGCTTTGGCTTTGTTTCTTTTTCTTTTTGGGAACTTTTGTTTTTACGGATTTTCGGTGGGCTGGCTAAGTCCTAGCATGCCCTGAAGCCTCGCTACCTTCATATTCATATCAGGAGTAAGTTAGCGTGTGAACGACTGTATAAGCGAAAAAGGAGGGAAAAAATCCACAGAGCGAGAGCGTGAGAGATGGAGTACGGGCGGTTGGAGAGGGAGCCTTGTCTCTCTCCCGCTGCCTTCGTCAACCAGGTGCAGTATTCCAACATCCTGGAGGGTCGCTTCAAGCAGCTGCAAGGTAAGTCGGTTGCACACGTTTCGCTTTCTACCGTCTCAAGCGAACCACTTTATGGCTGTTTCTAAACACTTCACCTCGTAAGGCAGCACCTGCGCTGATGCCACAAACTAGCACACGTTCAAGAAAAAATGAAAACGTTTTGAAGGAAACTAGCACAAAGTTAAAAAGTGAGCACTCGTCAGAGTCGAGCTTCATCAAATCTAGCAGTGATCAGATTGGAAGAAACTAGCAAGAGCGAAACTAACACTTAGCTAAGTTTAAGAAACTGGCGTTCATCAAAGAATCTAGCCGTCAGCACCTTTAGAAAGTGGTTGGCAAAGAAATAACACTCAAAGGAATTAGCACTCAGATGAGACTAATCAGCCAACGATGTTTGGTCAGTTTGCATAATTGTCCTAGCGCCTTCCAAGAAACTAGCACCCAACAAAGAAAGTTTCTTTTTAAACATGCCAGCCATCAACCCAAATATGACTCCTTTACAGTCAACGAAACTTAACTTAAAGGAACTTGTACTTTTCAACTTAAGCTCTTAGGACTCAACAAATTCTCAGAAACTTGCACTGGTCAAAGGTGTTGCTAGGCAACTGGTCTAGCCCATATCTCATACACTTCGCATCCTCTGAAGACTTGGACCTGTGGTACGCCACACACTGCACACACCCACCTCCCTAATCCAGCTCGAGCGTGTCATTTTACACGCACCGTTGTACAGTGTGGCGAAGAGCTCGGACTCTTCCGATGATGCAACACGT
Organism: Notoglanidium maculatum; assembly: GCA_030068355.1. Lineage (NCBI taxonomy): Eukaryota > Metazoa > Chordata > Actinopteri > Siluriformes > Auchenoglanididae > Notoglanidium > Notoglanidium maculatum. The sequence continues at coordinate 13,671,130 of JAQQZX010000017.1, forward strand.
AATCTTCGCGTAGTGTGTGTGTGTTGGCTCATGCTGAGGTGTGTTAAAATTGAGAAGTGAAGCTGACCTATGCAAGGTCACGCTTCTTCAGAGAAACGCAGGAGAGTTGCCGTGTGTTTCAGAGCAGTGTGTGTGTGTGTGTGTGTGTGTGTGTGTGTGTGTGTGTGTGTGTGTGTGTGTGTGTGTGTGTGTGTGTGTGTTGAATGTGGCCTTGTTTCAGATATTTTAGATTTTACCGCAGGCCTGTTGCCCCAGATCTCACCAGCATTAAAAAAAAAAAAAACCCACAAAGCAGAAAGAAAACTATGTGGGCATGTACATGTTTTTATATTTTACTGGGGACCAAAATTCCCCCACATTGGTAGGAATCTGGCAGTTTTGACCTTGTGGGGACATTTGTTAGGTACCTACAAGGAAAATGGGTTTAAGAAAATAAATAAATAAATAAAAGCTACAAGCTTTATTTAAAAATCTAAAAGAGGAAAAACGTTTCCTTACTGACGGTAAAGTCAGATTTAGGTGTGGGGTGTGTGGGGGTGTGTGTGTGTATATATAAATATGAGGGTGAGAAGTGTGTGTGAGAAGCACAGGTAGTGAGATAAGAAATGTAGTTATCTGAACGCATTAGTTAACACACACACACAACCTGCATGGCGGTTTGAGTTCAAAAGAGCTGACTAACATGGCTGTCACTCCCACTCTAAATGTTTCACATTCTTTACTGCTTAAATGATATTGGAGTGTGCGCGTTGTGCCAGTGTAATGAGGGTGCACACACAGGTACACACTGGGTATGTACTGCTATACCTCACAGCAAACGGCGAATGTTATCAGAACAATTAGTCACCGGTTCAACAGGTTTCAAGATGGCATGGTTAGGAAAATGTTACAGATAGAACTTTAAGGCAATGTTCTGACTCTGAGTACCTTGACTGATTTGGAAAGCTCGTCAAACCGTGCTGGTTTGCAAAAAAAAAAAAAAGGACTTGCAAGGTCCCCACTTTTACAGCAAAACCAGCCATGATATTTACACTCTCCCACACTCGCAGCGTTGAATTACAAAACCTGTGAGGTCTCACATTGACTCCAGTGATGTGGTAACAAAATCTCCCTAACAAAACACAACCCCGCTTTCAACCAAGAGAGAGTCGGGGAAACGAAACCTTTTTGAAAACACGTATACAGTCAAATAAAGGCAGAGTTGTGGGGACTTTCTGAAAAGAAAAAAAGCCTTATGAGGACACCAGGTCCTTAGAAGTATAGTAAGTTTTCAGGTACATATTTGTCAGTGTTTGAGGTCAGTTGATGTTTTGTGTGTGTGTGTAAGTGAAACCGAAGGAGGAAAAGTAATATCTGTAATGTGTTGAAAGATGTATTGATTTGCGTAACATACCATTGACACACACTATTCTTGGTGTGTGTGTGTGTGTGTGTGTGTTAGAGGTCATGGAAAGTTTGATTATCTTGTTTGTGTGCTAAGGGTTGGATAAAGACTCGCGTAGTACATTTTTCATCGTTCCATCTGCTGTGTCTGCAGGGAGACCGTGGCATAACACACACGTGCTGGTTTTACTATACTTGTGAGGACCTGCCATTTACATAACGTTTAATATTAATATTAACATAATTAATTAATGCAGTTAATTAATGCAATATCCACACCTATGACTAACCCTAATCTTAACCTCAGGAATGAAAAGAGAGCTTTTTGGCTCTTTTATGTTTCCTCATTTTTGTTTACAAAAAACATTTTTGTAGCGAGGACCATCCAAATTTTGACCTTGTGAGGACATTTGGTCCTCATAAGGGTAAGAAAAGCCATATTCACACACACATGAGGACCTTCCACTGACAGTGATTACTAAGGGGAATTAATTCCATGCCTAAACCTTAACCTTAGCTTCTTTCTTCTTTTTCAAATAAAAGCTGTAAAAACACTCATTTTTGTGAGGACGTTTGGTTGATTTTGGTCCTCGCAAAGCACTAAATACGTGTGTACACAAAGCATGTGCTAGACAAATATTTCCAAACCCCCAAGACTTTACTCTCTGGTCATTCATTGTTCCAGTGGTTCCAGTTTTCTTGTTGGCTTTCCTTGTCATTCCAGTCATTAGCGGTTTTATATATTTGCAGTTAATGACTCATAACTTTTAAAAATACAAAGAGGATGGCATTAAATGCCAGGTTATGCTCCGGTGGCAGTGCAAGTATTCGACGACACCCAAACCCCTATGATGAAACCTGTCGGATTTCCTGATACCTCAACAGTTATACACAGTTGTACTTGTAAATTTAGTAAGAAAGTTTAGTGCATAGAAAAATGAGTTTCTTAAATGTTGAAAAATAGCACAATAAATTGAGGAGAAACCATGTGAAGGAAAACATTTTTGTTTAGGTTATTTTGAAAGATGAACACGTGATACTTAAAACCAATGTAAAATAAGCATCCATTTCTATAGGAAATTCACTTAAATTATGGTTTTCTGTAATGAATTGGTTTCCAACAGTTGGACTTTTGAGTGTATTCGGTTAGAGAAACTCCTAGAACATTGACACGAGCCATGGATGCCTCCACGTTCATCATTTGTAAACAACCTTCTCAAAACGATGAGCAGCCGTGTCCATGTTAGATTTAACATGTGAATGTTTCTATGTTGATTGCTCTAAAGCTAATGTGTGTATAAACAATATAACTCATTTAAAGGTAAGAAGTGCTATTTTGTATACTGTTGATGCTCAGAGCAGGCATATTGATTCGAGTTTCTTCAATTTATTTATTTTTTTTCTCAAGTCATAGGTCTGAATTATGACCGAATGCAGCATAATTAGATGCAATGTTGCCCTTCAATTTAGTATTATTTTTTCAGAAAAACATACCCGTAATGTCAGATTCCACAAACCTAATTTATTAGTTAGTAGTGTAGAATTAAGGACATGGCATCATTAAAGTCAAAACCGCAGCCGAGGCTAAACTAGGAACTGTTTATGAAGATGTTAGAAGAATTTCCTACCTTCAGCACTTTGTAATTTATGTTGATAGTCACTAAATTGTCACTAATTTGATATCGCTCCATTGTTCACAATCTTACTGAGTTGCTCAGAGGTTCAGGTTAGTATGTGATGATTGCAGTAATGAGTTCTGAGGTTGCATCATTAGCATTAGCACCACTCGAAAAACTTCACATACTTTCAGTCTGACTTGGAGTTAAATTTAAGAAATACTCACGGATAATTATATAACCCAGGAAGTAACTGCAGTGTATATGCATACACAAACATGTGTACACATCTATACACACACAGGCTATTCCAGTCAGGTAATTCCCTAAGGCTGACTCTTTCACTCATCTTTGGGAACCCAGGTGAGGAAAAAAAAAAAGGCAGTCGGATTCTCATTCTCCCTTTCTTCATCTTTTCACCATCGGTACTTTCTCACACTCTCTCATACTAAGATGGAGTTTCTTGCCTCAGGGTTGTACTTAGAAACTCCAGAAAGTCTTGTAGAAACTTTGCTCCCTGCAAAACAAACAAACTATTTATCAATAAGCTTCATTAGCAGAAAGATGCTGCCTAAAAACGCTGACTTCACAAGCCGAGGTATTGTGCAGGGGATGAATATGTGGCGCACTGCTGCCTAAAAGTGTCAGTATAAAGTAGTTAGCAAAAATAAATAAATAAATTAGCAAAAGTGGTGGGTTTGAATCAAAATCTCTATATAATTTAAGGTTGGAAAAAAAAAAGTTAGCAAAAGTAGCAGGTTTGGATCTGAATTTCTGTATGATTTAAGGTTGTGTGCCACGCCTACTTTATTAAGACAGACACACACACAGGCCACACCTCTTTTTGTCTAACTTTGCTGTAAAAAAAGACCTTTATTACTAATATACGGTTATTTAGCAATGTCACAGTAAACGTAAACTAACAGATTAAATAAAGGAATTCATCAGACATTTCTGGTTTATAAATGATTGGTGGCCGTGTATCGATAAACCGTGGAACCATCCTAGCCATGGGTATTCAGATAATGAGTGCAGTAAATTCTTTGTCACTTGCATGACAAAAATGCACTGAAATACCACGTCTAGGTGCCTTTTATCGTTTCCACTCTGAGAAATTAGTAGTTAAAAATAAAGTCGCTAATTAAATGTAGCCGGTATTTGTGTAGATTGTTTCATGTTTACTTTTAATTTGTTTTATACATGCAGTATAGGTTTTATATGTTGTGTTTTACTTCATTTCCATGCAAGTTGTAGTGCAAACATTTGTTCATTACAAGCTTTTGTATGTGCATTTATAAATGACGTTACAGAATCACAAACATTTAGTATTGATTCAGTCGCCGTTTTCTCCCAACTTTTATCCAAAGATGAAGACGTATCATAAATATCAGGCTGGTGCACAAAGTTGATTTGGTTCAGATAGTGTAAAAGCAAAGTGAACTTACACACCTGAATTAACACAGCTTTATTTTTACTTAAAGCAGTCATATTTTAAAAGTTAGGTCTGTGCAATATTGAGTTTTCCCTACTTCAGATTTTCCATTTAAAAAAAAAAATTAGTTTAATCATTCAAAACTAGAACTGATAGCCTAAAAATGTTTTGTCCTTTTTTTTTTTTCTTTCAGTGGCATCCCTGTCAAAATAACTCCGCTATCAGTCTGTTTACACAATGGAGTTCTGAAGCACACTTTCACAGAATATTTGCTCATTCTTCAGCCCACATTCTGTACAGTGGAACTGATAGTGTGTGTGTGTGTCCATCCGTCCAAAAGGTCGTCTACCTCCATGTTATCCACCCTTAAATTAAAAAAAAAAAACAGCATTCCTCCTTGTTTTGTGGAATGTTGTAGAACAACAGTCTCCAGAACTCACGATGCTTAAAGTGGAGACGATTAGGTCCTTGTAGAACATTGTTATAGGTACCAACAGTAATTATATCCAGAATTTGTAGTAATAGATTAATGACTAGTGTTCATTTAGATAAAGGCAATGTAGCATAATCTTAGTATAAGGAGTAGACAAAGTAGTATTAATCCTAGATTTGTATCTTCTAACGTTTCCATGGTACTGATATTGTACCATTTTAATAGGAGATGATTTACGAGTAGCGCTGGTAGCTTACGTAGCCCGTTTTGCAGATGCACTAGTAGGGAACGGGTCATACCCCACCGTTACTGTCCAAAGCATTTTCAAGGACAAAAGTGGGTGTTCCTACAAACTTCAGCTGGCTGGCCAAGAGTGCAGGCAGCAGATCAGTTTCTGTCGAAGTCTTTCAACTACAGTAAACTCCTGTGTCTGAATCCAGTGGTGTTTTTATGAACAAAACAGGATGAACAAATGAACTTTTAGAGGTCGTATAAATTATGAACCTGTCCAATTTTGGTCAGATTATTTTATACCAGTGTTGTGATTTTAAGTTTGTGTCCCCTGCAATAGTTGGATCTGCATTTTGGTCGAAGCCAAAATACCTTTGTGAGATACAATAATAAAGTCTACATTTCTATCTACAGCATCGAAAGACGTCCCAAAAGTCTTGCAAAAGTGCTGGTAGTCTCCAACGAAAACATCCTCCTGCAAGTACAAATAGGTTAGGATCTAAGAATACTCTCAAGCGAACACCCTGCTAGATAGGAGCTGGTACTCTGGCGATGGTACTGCGGTGAAAAACCCACCTTCTAGCTACCCCTCTCTCACCAACTGGGCAGGGTGAAAGCGGAGAAGTTGTTCCTCTGAGATGCACATTTCGTTCAAACTGCTGCTCATGCTGCATCACATGACCATGTAAAGTACTGTCTGTCCTCTTCAGCATACAAAAACTCAAAGATGCCCGAGATCTGATAGTGTCCCTCTGATTGGCGTGCATGCCTCCCCTTCCAGGGAGCATGAACAATTTTGCAGCCACGGCATATTTGGAATTCAAATTCACAGTCCTTTGACAAGATAGGGTGGACGTGTTTCTGTTGATGCATGCTGTCCTTTTATCTTGATGAATGATTGTCTAGACTAAACGTTAAACGTGACCCACGTAACCCGAGAACCTTCGCAAGTGATCGATGTGTGACTGGTTCATCACACCCGTGTAGCCGAGGCAGCGCAATGGTGCGTTCATGATTTTGCCCTTGCCCCGGCCCTGCAGCAGGTATTCAGGGACGTGGTGTCATGCTGGTTGTAGATGTGATCTTGGGTGTATTTTGTTCCTTTGCTTTATTCAGCAGTACACGGACACTTATACATTTGACACTGTGCGTGAACATGATCCTGTGTGTGTGAATGTTTTTAAGCCTGTATCCCTGACTACTACAGACACAGCTCTGTTTTTGTGGGCAATGCTGATGTTTTGGTTTTAACAACATACCAGTAGAGTGCAAATCTCAGGGAACATGGATAACCCACCCAAGGTTCTGCTTTCTCTGCCTGGATGACCAGGCCACAAGTAGAGTTTTAATTTCATTTTTAATTCATAGTCACCCATTGGACTGGACATCATGCTAATTGCATAACATTATTCAGTGTGAGTTATGAACCATTTGCACTTGGCCAGTCTGTTGTTACCATAGCAACTATGTGAAAATGTGAGGAAATCTAATTTGAAATTTCAGTCTAAAAATCAGATTTAAGACTATAAAAACAAATAGATTTGTGTAAATTACTTTTTTCTCTTCTAAATGAGTAGCCCAGGCTCCTCGGACGACCAATTCTAATGTTCGTTTTTTTCCCCAAAGTTGCTGAATTGAAATAGGTTCAACAACACAAAGTAGAAACAATAAAACTTACGGACTTTTGCAAGCAAAAAACATTTCATTTAGTGCACTTGTGTATGTGTTAACACACTTAAAAACCGTGTAACGGACAAGCTACTATTCCTGCTGCACTACACTCATCATCCGAGGCAATCTCTCGGTCAGTAGAACTTTTTTTCATACTAGTCAGATTAATTAGCATGAAGTACAGAGCAAAAGATTTCATATAAACTCTACTGCTTACTGTAGAAAATTAAGACGTTGGCCAAACTCAAGAAATATCAGAACACCAAGTGGCTGAAATTTTTGCCACTGGCTCAGTGATTTTATGTCAAAATGATGTGCTAATTAATTTCTCTTACTGTATTCCTGAATCTAACTAGCTGACTTCTGTTAGCTGTTATTACTTTATTAGGGTTGATGTTTTAGACTAGTTAATTAGGTTTCCAGGCAACAAAAACATGAGCTGTGCATGACACTGGAGCTTTTACTTGCTCACTGTTAGCTAATAAAGTTATGATTTGTCAATGCCTTAGAAAGGTTTGTGTTTTGTTTTGTTTTTTCAAGAAATTTATCCCTAATTCTTTCGTTCTTTATGGAGAATGTGATCCGTTAGCCTGAGATGTGCTAACTGCAATCCTCAAATTCTGTTCTATCGTAAAGAGTGAAGACACAAACCAAACACACTTGTGGTTTAACTGTGGAGTCATGATTGCAAACACACTCACACACACACACACACCCCAGTCAGTGCAAGAAGTAAGTAAATATGGCTGTGATGTAACTTCCTCTTCTAAGACGCTGCAAAGTTGTGTGTCAAAGGGTCAGTTTCAAACACCATGTTGGATACAAGTTAAAGTCTTACTGTTCCTCATTTCTTCCTTCTGTCAGTAACGTATTTTGCACTGATTGCACATTCGCAATTTCCTATAACCGCAAACCTGCAAGTACAGAAACTGTTACTTGAATTAGCTAACTTATTTAGCTAGAAACTTCTGTTATTATATTCCTGTAGACCTTAGTTTGATTTATTACTGTATACAATTTCTTATTTATTTTGTTTGCTAGTTATTTTAGCAATAATTTATGATACACATGTAGTCTACAGAATATCACTGTGGAACACTGCAAAAAAGGTTCAGAATCAGACAAGTTTTAGAGAATACTGAACGTTCTCTTCGGGAGTAATATGGGGTAGCGGATTGCTGTCCTAAACGTTAACTTTATGTAAATCAGAAAGGTGTTTTGCCTTGCAAAAGTGTGTGTATGTAGCACACCCCGTGATCACTGATGATCTTTACAAAATGCTGTGACACCATTCGCTTTAAATAACACCACAGTAGCTTTCGGGAAAGCTGAATCCATGTGTGTGTGCGCGCGTGCGCGTGTCGGTGAACATGTAGCTTAGTAGCTCGATGTTTCGCAAGTCAAGTCTGGCCCGGGCTTTACTTAAAGGGGCTGTTCTTCCACTTCAAAACTCAGCCACATTCCTGCAGCGCTACTCTGGAAGCCTGAGCACAGCTTAAAAACAAGCGTTAAAACACCGACAAAACATCTGAACGATTTGAAATCGCATCGCAGGTAGCCTGACGTCAGGACATGTGCGAGTGGGTGAGGTTTCCTGTGTTAAACCTCCATGCTTTTCATGTTTCATGTGTTTATCAAATACATGCTTCTTAGCTACAGTTGCAGGCTGCATTTAGCAGCTGTGTTCTCCAATATGAGGACTGAATCTAAACCCCAACACACACACGTGTTATGACACGTTTACCAAGAATCTGGATCAATAAATCAATACATCTGTAATGATTACTCTGCTAACCTTCATAATTTAACAGTACTTTTCTTCAGTTAGCCTGTTTAGCTTAGAACAATTTACTATACTAACATAATTTCCACTATTTTAAAAAAAATTATACCTTTATATTATAGCATTAGGAAATTTAGCTTACTACAGTTTAGCACCACTTGCCTAATCAACCTCTTTACTTTGTTTAGTGGTTAATCAAGTTGTACTATTTTAGCTTGTTTCTGTGCTACAGTAACTTTCTAATACCATAATAATGTGGAAATGTATGTAGTTCATGAATAAATTCACATTTCTACTATTTTACCATGTATCTATTATTATAGAATTTCAGCTTTTTATTATAAAACAAATGATACAACATAGAAATGTTTAGAGTTTGTGAGTAAATTTCTGATTTGTAATATTTTAGCCTGTTTTATTGCTGTTCTTCAAATATACACCTTTTTTTTTTTTAGAACATTTTATATCTAATTTAGCTTAGACATTTATTAAGCTTATCAGTGAGCATCTAATTGTCCTCTTTAGCTTGTTTCATTTACTGTAGTACAGCTTTATGTATTAAATAGCATTATTATATACTATATAATATACTATTATATATTATATATATATAACTGTTGGAATGTATTTAGCTTATTAATGAAATTCTAATTTCTACCATTTTAGTATGTTGATCTTTACTATAAAATTACTGTATTACAGAATTACAGCTTTTTAAATAACATTATACTACTATATTGGAACTTTTATTTAGCTTGTAACAATATCAATGTCAAAATCTTTATTTCATTTTACTGGTACTTTCACGTAGCAAATCAGATTTGCATTTACAAACGTATTTACTTGGTGTTCCTGTATTACAATCATGTCACTGTATTACCCTCTTTTGAATCTATCAGTCTAATTATTTTATATTAATGCGTCATCATGGCTTTAAAGTCTCCTGTTAATTTTTACTTTTTTATACCTTTTGTATGACTACAGCTCCATTGTTAAACATGGCTGGAACCATGTACTTGCAGTTAGCAGACATGTGCATACATTTTTTGTTTGTTTTGTCTAGTTAAATCCTTGAAGGTGAAGTCTTTTGTCGGTAGCAGAGCGACACCATGACCCAAGCACATGGCGCTGTGAGCTAATGAACTTGTTTACCCACTTGCTTGTGAGCTAGACATAGTCAGCACACATTTGTAGTAACGTTTCCTATTCCTGGTTTTTTTTCATGCCATATCGAGTTTTATTTTGATCAGTAAACACTGTTACAAAATGATATGAAGAAAAAAAAATCACACACTCTTTGAGTGAACTGAAATTTCAGACTGAATATCTAGCGAGGCCGTTTTCTCAAATTTCTTTCAAATTGTCATGCTAATGTATATTTTGTTTAAACGCAAACATGTGCGCTCCTGTTAATTGTTGGCATCCCTTAATGACCAGCATCTGGTATGAGCTCATTGCATTCTTCAAGGTGTTAGGAGTCGTCTCGTTGCCTCTTCTGCGCAGTAAGGGAACACGTTCTCACTTGTATTAATGAAGAATAATGGAATCTTGTTTGAGAAATATGTTTGAGGATTTGGTTTTGGCCTCCTACCCTTTGTTTTAACACGACCGTAGTTCAGCCAATGAGTAGGCTTTATCCTGTGGTCAAAAATCTCTAGACCCATTTACCCCTCATGCCCTAGCAGTAGGGAGTCGGTTAATGACACCTGGCTGTAACCCAGGCGCCGGTGATTGACGACTTCAGTGAAGCAATTATGAAGCTGACATGGCCACAGGCAACACACACACACGCACACACAGTCCCAGACAGGGGCGACGAGGAGGGAGGAAGCAAGCGGTTTAAATTAGACGACAGTACAAGAGAAAGATGACAGGACAACATAGAGTTTCTAGAGGAACAGACATGACAGTAATTACACTAACAGCTGTGTGCGTGTTTGCACAAAATGTTAACACCCAAGCGACTTTTGGAGTTTTGGAAATGTTCGTTCTGTCTGCACTGTAGACACTACATATAGCCAAACTGTGTAAATAATCCTGTATTTTCTTTTTTAAATGTTTCTATTTCTGTTTTTGTTAAATCAGCTGTAAGGTCATAACCTCGTAGTCACATTGTTGAGTAAGAAAGCGAGGTGTTCGCAATGTTCAGTGACTGTAAACTTATACTTGCTAGATCTAAATATTGTCAGTTTAGCCTAAAATTACTCTCACCGTTAGCGCTGCATATAACGATTCATCTGATTTACATCTATGTAAAATACTTTTGTTTCATTTTCTTCATGTTTTTTCATGATCTCTTAAAAACCAGCAATTATTTACAAACATTTTGTAATGGTTGGCATAACATATAATAGCCAATGAACTAAAATGGTCTTTTTATTAAAAGTGAAAAAAGTTAATAAGCATTTTGTTAATTGTGTACATTTGTGAAGCCTGCAGTAAGCTTAACACAAAGCAGCTACTTCCATTTGCTTCTCCTTTCTGTAGCTGCAGTCTGGAAAAAGTTCGCACAGATTTCTTGCCCAATCGGTTTGTAAACTCAGTCACATAAAAGCTGTTTAAATCAGTTTTTTTGCATTGTGGTATTAGAGCTGTGTTAAGTCTGCCTGCAGTGACGCCACTATTGCATGTTATTGCCCCATCTGCTGTCTAAACAACGCAAATACAGTTAGCAAAAACTGAGATTAATCGTGGCTCATTTCTTATTTCCATCATAATACCATATACCATAATTTTTTGATGCACGATATAAAGTTACATGCCTAGTTTTAAGTAAAATTGCACTAGCTATTTATTTGTACTTAGTAAAGTTACCCTAGCTGTACTTAGTAAAGTTACCCTACCTGTACTTAGTAAAGTTACCCTACCTGTACTTAGTAAAGTTACCCTAGCTGTACTTAGTAACGTTACCCTAGCTGTACTTAGTAACGTTACCCTAGCTGTTTGTACTTAGTAACGTTACCCTAGCTGTTTGTACTTAGTAACGTTACCCTAGCTGTTTGTTCTTAGTAACGCTACCCTAGCTGTTTGTTCTTAGTAACGTTACCCTAGCTGTTTGTTCTTAGTAACGTTACCCTAGCTGTTTGTTCTTA
>JAQQZX010000017.1:13695216-13712718 GCA_030068355.1 Notoglanidium maculatum
GGGGAGAGAGCGAGAGAGAGAGAGGGGGGGGGGAGAGGGAGAGAGAGAGAGAGGGGGGGGGGAGAGGGAGAGAGAGAGAGAGGGAGGGAATTGAAATGATGTTTTCGAGCGCAGTGGAAATCAACAAGGAAAGAAGCCGTGTTGGAATTGCGGAAGAATAACGAGAGAGGCGTAGTTACAGTGAACGGTAGAGAGCAGATCGAGCAACGCAAGAAAAGAATAGAAGAAACAGCATAGCAGCGATCATCCCGCGCTCCGGGAAGGTGAAAGGTCAAACTCCAGTTTCAGAGCTGCAGTTTAACAGTGTTGAACCATGACACAGTGATTCTGATGCACTGAAGGCTTTTCTGATCACAGCTTGGCTCGTAGTGCGTCTGCAGCAGCGCTCAGAATAAAACTGCAATAAAGAAACAGGACGAGTGCACACAAGGATAAACGTGCAAACCTAATAAAAGTGACCGAAATGATATACATAGCGATACACCAACACAATTAGGTGGAAGTTCGGTTCCCATGCTTGCAGCGCAGCAGCTGGGATATTACAGCTCCCTGCCGACGCACGAGACCGACCAGCGACTGTACTGAAGCAAAAAAAGTTCTTGTCCTTAAAGTACCTTCACACGAATGCGCAGGTGAACATGTGCAGCGCCCGTTACCGTCGTAGCGTGTGGGCGTGGCCGCGACTCGTCCCGGAAATTGTGACCGGTGTAATGGTGGTAGGTATAACTGCATAGAGTCGAGCTCACTATAGCAGTAATACACGCCCCTTTTGTTTGGAAAGCGTTCGTCTGATCTGTACCAGCTTCTGTGCGGAGCTCCACGCGCTCAGCCGAGCAGCCAGCGATCACTGCTACTTCCTTTCAAGCTTCGCTTTTCTGCCGAACACCTCGATGCGCGTTTAACCAGAGATCATGTACGAAAGGATACGCCGAAACATCCATCGTTTTATTGTTCTCGTCTGGATTTGCTTTAACTAATTGGTAGAAACTAAACCGCACGCACAACACGACCAGGCGAAGGAATCCAGTCGTTTGGGTTTTGTCGCTTTACCTAATTAGCATAGGGTGGCGAAAATCTCTCCGTCTCAGGTCAAATTACACAACGTCATTCATTGCCAAAATCGTAGGTGTGTAGGAAACGTGGCTTTGATCGTTGCTAGCGTGAAGGAAAGGGGTAACGTGTCGTGCGTTAATTATTAGACGGCTATATTTCTGAATTCGTTACGCGACTAATGACACGCTCTGTTTGTCCCGCAGGTACCCGAATGTCAACGTGCACAATTTCACCACCAGCTGGAGAGACGGCCTGGCGTTCAACGCCATCGTGCACAAACACAGGTAGCCTGCCATCGTACACACACACACACACACACACACACACACACACACACACACACACAAATATGCACAGTGACGCAAGAGTCCAAGGTCATTGTCCTCACGCATCCCAATGCAAACATGAAACACAGCTACTGAACAAAATGATGAGACGCACACACACACACACACACACACACACACACACACCGCTTCATTCTGTTACATGTCGACGCTTATTGCCTAGCCCCGCAGGTATTCAGGTCAGTTGCTGAAGCCTGTCAGGTCCCATGATCCCCTGCTGGAAAAATGATCAGCACCGAATACCACAGCGCTGTTCTGTTCTCCGATCTGATTGGTTAGAAGGTATTGATCGATCTTCTACAGCAGCATGATTTATGGAAGGCTGCCGTGTCGGAGGTAAAGCTGAAACTTTTCAGGACCGGAGAGTGCGTTAACGTGACGAGATTTCGCTTCGCGGGTCGCTCCGCAGCGTTAAATGTAACTACATTTGGATAAAAAGTACGACGTGGTGTTCTTTAATCACTGAACATCGTAACCGTTGGCAAGCTGCTGCGGTGTAAGAGGAGCGAGACACGGCGGCTCGGGCTTCACTACAGGAGCAGGGACTCGGTTACATCACGCCGTTTTTAATCATTCATTAATGACATTCTGTACAAGATACAGTGAAGTGAAGAAATGAGGTGCCCAAGATCATGTGAGGTGTGTGTGTGTGTGTGTGTGTGTGTGAGACATAGTTCTGAGTTGGTGATGTCACCCTGCTCATTTCTCTGCTCTTGCGCTCCTGATTAATGACGAAGGTTAATGCCCCACCTGAGCCACTGTCTCAGCTCTCCATCCATCCATCCATCTGTCTCGTAACGCTCCTGCTCATATAAGTGACCATCAGTCCATTCAGCTCTCCATCCATCCATCCTCTGCTACTCTTTACGGCGTGTTTGTGCTGTTCTGCTCACACACTGCGGTGGAGAAGCCGGAATTGTTTGACCTACATAAGGAGAACAAACGATCTGTCGGGCCGCACACTGCAGCACGGCGTTACCGTCCGAGCAACGCCCTCTGCTGTTGGCTGAACGTACGTGCGCTTATGAATAACAGGTGCCAGGATTGTTCTGTAGCTTCAGGCGAAGCATTATAGCTGGAGTGCGGTGCGTGTGATTGCCGCTGCTAGCTTTGTTACTACTGATTAAAAGAAGACGTGGATGAAAATCTGGTTCATGTCACCGGAGCTGTTGTTTCTACCTGTAGTGCATGTAAGGCTGTAGAGTAAGAAACGTATCACTGTTGTCACATGTGTGATGACCCCCCCCCCCTCTCAGGCCGGATCTGATCGAGTTCGACAAGCTGAAGCGCTCCAACGCTCACTACAACCTGCAGAACGCCTTCAACATCGCAGAGAAGGAGATGGGGGTCACCAAACTGCTGGATCCTGAGGGTACACGCGCACACACGCACGCACACACACACACACACATACACTGTTAAATTATGAATAACGTTACACACTTACGGAATGTATCACTTGAATTTCCTGCAGTAACGAACGTTTACGTGTGTGTGTGTGTGTGTGTGTAGATGTGAATGTGGATCAGCCAGACGAGAAGTCGATCATCACGTATGTGGCGACGTACTACCACTACTTCAGCAAGATGAAGGCGCTCGCCGTGGAGGGCAAGCGAATTGGCAAGGTGTGTTTGTGTGTGTGTGTGTGTGTGTGTGTGTGTGTGTGTGTGTCTGAAATAGCAATGATTCAGTCATGATCATGTTCATACTTTTCCCGAGATGCTGGTGATTTACTTTAAGATGTAAGAAGTGTGTGTGTGTGTGTGTGTGTGTGTGTGTGTGTGTGTGTGTGTAGGTGCTGGACTACGCGATCGAGGCGGACCAGCTGATTGAGAAGTACGAGACGTTGGCCTCGGAGCTGCTGCAGTGGATCGAGCAGACCATCGTTACACTCAACGACCGGCAGCTGGCAAACTCCCTGACCGGCGTGCAGAACCAGCTGCAGGCCTTCAACACCTACCGCACTGTGGAGAAACCACCCAAGTGTGTACACACACTCACACACACACACAAATACCCTCATGCACACACAACAGAGCCTATAGCCTTGTGTATGTTTCATTGTGTGTGTGTGTGTGTGTGTGACAGATTTACAGAGAAGGGGAATTTGGAGGTTCTCCTGTTCACCATCCAGAGCAAAATGAGGGCCAACAACCAGAAAGTCTACATGCCTCGAGAGGGAAAACTCATTTCCGACATCAACAAGGTTCGGTCTCTATCTCTCTCTCACACACACACACACACGCGCACGCCACACGGCAAAAAAATAAACGTTCGTATGTTCACACTTGTATCAGCACATTTCTGAGACTGCCACCTGTTTGTGGTCTGTGATTGGCCGAGCAGGCGTGGGAGCGGCTGGAGAAGGCGGAGCACGAGCGCGAGCTGGCTCTGAGGAACGAGCTGATTCGCCAGGAGAAGCTGGAGATGCTGGCAGCACGATTCGACCGCAAAGCCGCCTTAAGGGAGACGTGGCTCAGCGAGAACCAGCGCCTCGTCTCGCAGGTCAGAGAGGAAGTAGATTTTTTTTTTTTTTTCCCCATGACTCGTATGTCACAAAATGTGGGTGGTTTGTTTTTTAAATAGTTGAAATGATGTATTATTTTTATCCCATTCTCTCCCAAAACAGGACAATTTTGGTTTCGATCTCGGCGCAGTGGAAGCGGCCACACGCAAGCACGAGGCCATCGAGACGGACATCGGCGCGTACGGAGAGCGCGTGGCTGCCGTGGAGGCCGTGGCACGCGAGCTTGAAGCGGAGGGATACCATGACGTGCGGCGCATCCTGGCACGCCGGGACAACGTGCTGCGTCTCTGGGAGTACCTGAAGGAGCTGCTCACTGCCAGACGTGAAAGACTCACGGCACACCGCGACCTGCAGAGACTCCTGCAGGAGATGAGCTACATCATGGACTGGATGGAAGACATGAAGGTGCGTGATGAACCTCGCTGTAATACAGTGCTGCGTTCGCATTTAGAGATTCGGCCGCGGAAAATGTGTGTTGAAAGTTATTGTGTGTGTGTGTGTGTGTGTGTCTGTAGGGTCGTCTACAGTCGCAAGACAGCGGGAAACACCTTCACGACGTGGAAGACTTGCTCCAGAAACACACTCTGGTGGAGGCAGACATATCAGCGCAGGCGGAGAGGATCCGGGCGGTGCAGGCCGCAGCGAATCGCTTCACCTCAGACGAAATGCGTGAGTGTTGCTGTCTTCCACAGGTTGCTGTAGTGTACACACACAAACGTATGTTCCAAGTTCCGATAGGTCTGACACTTCCTTTTTTTCCTCTTCTCCTAACGTCACTCCTCCTCTCAGCCTATAAGCCGTGTGAGCCGGCGCTGGTGGAGGAGAAGGAGACGCTCCTGGGTCAGGCATATGACGAGCTGGGCCGGCTGGTGGCCGAGCGCCGGGCGCAGCTGGAGGACTCGCGGCGTCTCTGGCAGCTGCTGTGGGAGCTTGGCGAGGAGGCAGCATGGATGCGTGAACAGGAGAAGATCATGGCGACGGAGGAGTGCGGGAAGGATCTGTCCTCCGCCCTGCGCCTCCTCTCCAAACACGAGGCGTTCCGTGACGAGATGGCCGCCCGCTACGGCCCGCTGGGGAACAGCATCGCCTCCGGAGAGCAGCTGGTGAAGGAGGGGCACTGTGGTGCGCCGGAGATCACCGAGAGGATCAAAGAGATCAAAGCTCAGTGGGACCGACTGGAGGAGGTGAGGAAGAATGGAGACGGGAATGTGCTGATGGATGGATGAAGAAGTCACTCATGATAATTCATAGCTGGTTGGAAAGCTAGTCATTATATTAGATGGATGGAGAGTCCGGCATGATGATAGGTGGACTGATGGATGAATGAATTGGAGGTTTTTCTTAATAAATTAATGAATTAAAAATCAGCCATAATGACCTCATCTTTCTCTATTTCTTTCATCCTCTCTCTCATCTTTCTACGTTCCTGATAGGCATCTCGTTTGCGAGAGCAGCGTCTGAAGGAGTCTGTAGCTTTCCACCAGTTCCAGACCGACGCCAACGATATGGAGGCCTGGCTCCAGGAGGCTCTAAGACAGGTAACACGTCTTGAAGTTTCGCAATCGTGTAACTGTAACAGCTTTATTAGGAACAGTGATACTAATTACAGTTACAGTGTGATGTAACTGTGATGTTAGTACCAGTGTTAGTGACGTAATTGCGATGTTTATAACAGTTTTAGTGACGTAACTGCGATGTCTATAACGGTGTTACAGTGACGTAACTGCGATGTCTGTAACAGTGTTAGTGATGTAATTGCGATGTTTATAACAGTTTTAGTGACGTAACTGCGATGTCTATAACGGTGTTACGATGACGTAACTGCGATGTCTGTAACAGTGTTGGTGACGTAATTGCGATGTCTATAACAGTGTTCGTGACGTAACTGCGATGTTCATAACGGTGTTACAGTGACGTAACTACGATGTCTGTAACAGTGTTAGTGACATAACTGCGATGTTCGTACCAGTGTTACAGTGATGTAACGGTAACTTCAATCTTAGTAACAGCGTGACAGTGATGTAACTTTATCTGTGATGTCTGTAATGGCAATGTTCGTAGCAGTGTTAGTGACGTAACTATGACTGTGATGTTCATAACAGTGTTTCAGTGGCATAATTGTAACTGCAGGTTAGTGCTGTTACAGCAAATTAAATATCACAGTATGCTAATAACCTGTGCGTGTTGTGGCAGGTGTCCAGTCAGGAGGTCGGCCATGATGAGTACTCTACACAGACGTTGGCACGGAAGCAGAAGGAGGTAGAGGAGGAGATCCAGAGCCATCGCTCTCTCATCGACTCGCTCCACGAGCAGGCTCAAGCACTGCCTTCAGAATACGCCCAGTCCCCACAGGTACGTGTGTAGGTCCCTAGGTCACCTGGTAGCCCTCTGGTAGACCCCTGCCTCTCTCACACTCTCTCACACTCTCTCTGTTTCTCAGGTGGAGGGTCGTCTCCCTGCTATAGAGCAGCGTTATGAGGAGTTGAAGGCTCTGTCGTCAGCGCGGCGCGATGCCCTGGAGGGGGCTCTGGCGCTGTACCGGATGTACAGCGAGGCCGACGCCTGCCAGCTGTGGATCGGAGAGAAGGAGCAGTGGCTCCTCACCATGGAGATCCCCTCCAAACTCGAGGACCTGGAGGTGGTCCAGCAGAGGTGAGTGGGGACGAGTGCCGTTTTGAGGGATGGACAAAAGAACATCAGTGATTTTAACCGTAAGAACAAAAATACAGATGAGAAATTCACGTTTTGTGTCAAAACATGAGACGTCCATATCACAGTATGGAATCTTTAAACCTGAGAAACAGTGGTTGAATAGATGCTTTTTGCCTGCGTAGTGTTACTTTGTGCTCTGTTGTGTTGCGCGGTGGTGAATCGTTTGTGTTGTGGTTCTGTAGGTTCGAGACTCTGGAGCCGGAAATGAATAATATTGCCTCTCGCGTCGCTGATGTGAACCAGGTCGCCGAACAGCTGCTCAAATCCGACAACCGCAACAAGGAGCAGATTAACCAGACTCAGGACCAACTCAATGACCGGTACACACACACGCGCACACACAAAACCACAGCATGTGAGCACATTGTATCGTCATTTTTAAAAATAGGATCCCGTAAGACATTTTATTGGCTCTGTAGGTGGCGTGATTTCCAGCGACTGGCGGATGAGAGGAAGCAGGCTCTGGAATCCGCTCTGAACATCCAGAACTACCATTTGGAGTGTAACGAGCTCCAGAGCTGGATGAAGGAGAAGACCAAAGTGATCGAGTCCACTCAGGGTCTCGGCAACGACCTGGCCGGGGTCATGGCCTTACAGCGCAAGCTCACGGGCATGGAGAGAGACCTGGAGGCCATACAGGTACAGTGCCGTCACGCTCACCAGGCTTTAGGACTTACCATTAAGCTAAACCCAAATTTGGTCATAAAATGTTCAATCAGATATTTTCAGTGCTGAAAGTTCCACCCGACTAGTTCCTGGTCTTTAGAAAGACACACACACATGCGCGCGCACACACATTCATGTGGAGGAAGCTTGTGGTAATGAGTGAGTTAAGGGTTATACAGGTTCGCGCACAAACACACGCATGTTAATACATGTAGAAGCCCTGAGCAAGCCAAGAGCCCTGGAGGCTACACACTGATTCCACACACACGTGTGTACACCCATGGAGACTCCGGAGCCTGATGAGAGACCTGGAGGCTATACACAAGCTGACACACACACACACACACACAATGGGCCTAACTTATCCAACTGACTTATGAACTGATTTATTTGTAATTTGTCCGCAGGTGAAATTTAGTGTAGATGAAAAGTTGAGAGATCTTCTGGGTAACTTTACATATAAGGAGATACAAATAATTTAATTGTCGAACTTAAATCTCTTAGAAAAGGATACAAAGAGGCTCATAGTGTTCACATACACACACTAACGCTCATTACACACACTCGTGTCGCTCTGCCTTCCACCCTGCAGGGGAAGCTGGGCGGCCAGCGGGCCGAGTCCGAGAAGCTGGTGTCCGAGCACCCCGAGCAGGCTGAGGAGATCCGGGCACGGCTGGCGGACATGGAGGAGGTGTGGGAGGAGCTGTGCGGCACCATGAAGAAGCGCGAGGAGGGTCTGGGCGAGGCCTCCAAGCTGCAGGGCTTCCTGCGGCACCTCGACGACTTCCAGGCCTGGCTCTCCCGCACGCAGACCGCCGTGGCCTCAGAGGACACGCCCACCTCGCTCGCAGAGGCGGAGCAGCTCCTGGCTCAGCACGACGCCATCAAGAACGAGGTGGACAACTACCGCGACGACTACGAGAGGATCAAGGCCACAGGCGCAGAGGTGAGAGACAATACGTTCATAAATCGGGATTTATCGAGCACTTCAATAGAGGGATTGAGAGACAAAAGCGAAATAAGAAGACTTGTGTTCTTAAATGCACAGCATGCTGTGTGTGTGTGTGTGTGTGTGTGTGTGTGTGTGTGTGTGTGTGTGTGTGTAGGTGACCCAGGGCCAGACGGACGCTCAGCACATGTTCCTGGCGCAGCGGCTGCAGGCTCTGGACACAGGCTGGCAGGATCTTCGCAGGATGTGGGAGAGCAGACAGTGCCTGCTGGCCCAGGCCTTCGACTTCCAGACCTTCCTCCGAGACGCCAAGCAGGCCGAGAGCTTCCTCAACAGCCAGGTTAGAGGCGGAAAGAGACCTGGAGAGAGATGGAAAGGATAGAAGAGATCGATAAAAGGATGGTTAGCTGTAAATTATCTGAGGCTGTACCTGTCTGTCTTCAGGAGTACGTTCTGTCGCACACCGAGATGCCGTCGAGCCTGCAGGGGGCGCAGGAAGCCATCAAGAAGCACGAGGACTTCCTCACCACCATGGAGGCCAGCGAGGAAAAGATCAACAGCGTGGTGGAGTCGGGGCGGCGCCTCGTATCCGACGGCAACGCCAACACCGACAAGATCCAGGAGAAAGCCGACTCCATCGAGGAGAGGTGAGAAGGGAATAGGCGAGCGTGTGCGTGTTAAAGCGCTGTACTGGATTCCCTGCAGCTCATTATACACCATTATATAATACGTTATACGTTACAATAGCTACGCTTCATATATCTATAGCGCGCTCTGCCATATTAATGCAGCTCGATCGGCCTGATCTCCGCCGATGCCCAGGACACCAGAGAACCACTGTAGTGCTGGCGACAGCCATGTTCTGACACGCCTCTAAATATCTCCTTCTGTTTCTCAGGCACCAGAAGAACAAACAGGCCGCTAATGAGCTGCTGGGTAAACTGAAGGATAACCGAGAGCTACAGCACTTCCTCCAGGATGGACAGGAGGTACACACTCTCACACACACACACACACACACACACTCCAGAAAACTGACACTGTGCTTGTTTTTGACTGGCTGCTCGTCCCTTACCAAAGATTCCAGTTGGATTGGGTTTGGTTAATTGGTAATAAATGAACAGTCTGGTTTTTTTTTCCTCTCTCACTCACTCTCTCTCCCTTTTCATAGCTGTCTCTGTGGATTAATGAGAAGATGTTGACAGCTCAGGACATGACATACGATGAGGCCAGAAACCTGCACAGCAAGTGGCAGAAACACCAAGCGTTCATGGCCGAGCTGGCCTCAAACAAGGACTGGCTGGACAAAATCGATAAGGTGTGTACACTCTCTCACACACACACACACGCACTCACACACACAAACACACAAATGTAAATGCCAGTGCACAACCATCCAAAGCTAAATTATCCGTAACTGTTTAAGCTAAAACTTAATCTCTCTCTCTATCTCTATCTCTCTCTCTCTCTCTCAGGAAGGTCAGGCTCTGGTGAAGGAGAAGCCCGAGCTGGAGGAGACGGTATCCGAGACCCTGCGTGAGCTGCAGAAGCAGTGGGATTTGTTGGAGACCACCACGCAGACCAAAGCACAGTGTCTGTTCGACGCCAACCGCGCCGAGCTCTTCACCCAGAGCTGCTCGGCTCTCGACACGTGGCTGCAGAACCTCTCCTCACAGCTGCAAAGCGACGACTTCGGCAAGGACCTGACCAGCGTCAACATCCTGCTCAAGAAACACCAGGTACGCTCACATGGCGCAGAAGTCGGGGAAAGAAACGACAAACAGAATGACAAACCCAACTCTGGCCTGGAGTAGCTAGATAGAGGAGACAGACAGATAACAAGACAACCCGAGTCGAAAAAGTTGATTCCCTGAAACAAGAGTCGATTCTTTTTAGACCCAAAATATTGCTAAACATGATAGAAGCCTGTCTCCGCTTCCTCCCAAATCAAATGCAGGTGTAGTGAAGATTTTTTTCGGTGTCTGCGCTAACATTATTATACACATCGTGTATTGAAATTGTTCTTTATATAACATCTAAATAGCCGGCTTGGATATTGGTGATGTGATGCAGTGCGTGTGTTTCTCCCTGTGTGTGTCAGATGCTGGAGCACCAGATGGATGTGCGTGAGAAGGAGGTGCAGTCTCTGCAGTCGCAGGCTCTGGCCCTGTCTCAGGAGGACGCCGGGATCGCGGAGGTGGACGGGCAGCAGAGGAGAGTGATGGACACCTTCTCTCAGCTCCAGGATCCTCTCAATAACAGACGACAATGCCTGCTCGCGTCTAAAGAGGCCCACCAGTTCAACAGAGACCTGGAGGATGAGATAGTGAGACTCGCACACTCAACACACACACACACATTTCACAAAGTCTAGGACTTTGAGACTCGTTTAAAAAATAAATAAATAAATAAATAAAGCTTCTGAATTTAGGACGCGTGACAAAAAGAGTCCGTTTCTTAATTCCAGGCTTTAAAAGCTGTGAGCCATTTTCAAAGCTTTGATTCAAATTGAGAATCATTCAGTAATCAATTCGAGTCGATTCCACGCAGATGATTCACCTCGTGCGAAATCTTAAGCCGTGCTTCTGAATGGCTGCACCTCTGGGTTTTATATGAAATGTGAGATGTGTGTAAATGTGCTCCCAACCAGACAACCTGACTAACACATCAACTGTGGTGTTATAGAATTGTGAGTGTTCGAGATATTACAAATTTCATTTCGTTTCTTCTCGCCTGCAGTTGTGGGTGAAGGAGAGGATGCCGCTGGCTAAGTCCACAGAGCACGGCAAAGACCTGCCCAGCGTTCAGCTGCTCATCAAAAAGAACCAGGTAACACGCGCGCGCACGCACACACACACACACGCGCACACGCACAGTGCCAATGCAGGATGGCAGTGGAATTGCATTTTAACCCCCAGGAGTCTGCGGGTATTTTCAGACTCTGATGATTTTATTCTGCGCTGATATTATTGTCAGTTTGAACAATATGAAATGCGAGCAGTGTTTTTAAAGTCACATGACTTTTTGTATTCAATAATATGCATGTAGTGTTCTCAGTGTAGGGCGTCCCTTTTACCCATATTATTTTTGTTTCCGTCTTTATCCTCAGACCCTGCAGAAGGAGATCCAGGGCCACCAGCCCCGCATCGACGACCTGCAGGCCCACGGGCGCAGTATGGCCCCCGGCAGCGGAGCGGAGGTGGGTGGGGAGCGGCAGGCGGAGCTGGACGAGCGTCTGAACGAACTCGAGGAGCTGTGGGCGCGGCTCATCTCGGAGACGGAGAAGAGACACACGCGCCTAGTGGAGGCGCATCGCGCTCAGCAGTTCTACGCTGACGCCGCCGAGTCCGAGGCGTGGATGGGAGAGCAGGAGCTGCACATGATGTCTGAAGAGAAGGCCAAGGTGTGTGTGTGTGTGTGTGCGTGTGTTCAGCAAGAACATCAGGGACATTTGAAATAGAATCATTTCTAATAGTATCAAAATGTAAAAGACATTATAAATGTATTGTATTTCTTATAACATCCTCTGAGCACACCTCACAAGTTCCAACACATCTTAATGTGCTTCGAGGACGTTTCTAACCCATTTATAACTATCTATAGGACGAGCAGAGCGCTTTGGTCATGGTGAAGAAGCACCAGATCCTAGAGCAGGCGCTGGAGGATTACGCGCAGACCATCCACCAGCTGGCCAATAGCAGCAGACTCATGGTGGACGGTGAACATCCTGAGAGGTGAGGAGCATCCTGGGATATCGCTCTCTGAGGCGCTGTTTAAAATCCGCTGTATCGTATGATTCTCACGCCGCCTGTGTGTCTGTGCGTCTGTCAGCGAGCGGATCACGCTGAGGCAGGCTCAGGTGGACAAGCTGTACGCCGGACTGAAGGACCTGGCCGAGGAGAGGCAGGGGAAGCTGCAGGAGCGACTGCGTCTCACACAGCTGAAGCGGGAGGTGGACGACCTGGAGCAGTGGATCGCCGAGAGGGAGGTGGTCGCCGGCTCGCACGAGCTCGGCCAGGACTACGAGCACGTCACTGTAAGTGTATTAGACCTGTGTACCAACACAGTGTACGTTTGTAAGTTATATATGTTTTCCATTGTTGGACATTACTGTAATATTGATTATGATTATATTCCTTAGTACCATAAACAGAAATTACTTCTACATTAATATATTAATGCAGCATGTGTATTCAGGATTTTTGTCTAATTAGGTGGTATCTAGTGGGGGTGTGTCGTACTTTGGGTGCATTAATAGTCCAAACATAACGGTATCAGTTCGTATACTGGAAAAAGGCAAAGAGAGATTGTCTCTCGTGATGCCGTGGTGTGTATTAAATTCCAGCAGGGATCAGTTTACACCAGCGAAGTCTGTAATAAAATAACTTCTTTCCATAAATAGTTCTCCTCCCTCTCCGTCTCAGATGCTGCGGGATCGTTTCCGGGAGTTTGCGCGGGACACGAGCGCGATCGGACAGGAGCGCGTGGACGCAGTGAACGCCCAGGCGGACGCTCTGATCGAGTCGGGCCACCCAGAGAACGCCAGCGTTGCCGAGTGGAAGGACGGCCTGAACGAGGCCTGGGCCGACCTCCTGGAGCTCATGGACACGCGCACGCAGATGCTGGCCGCTTCGTACGAGCTGCAGCGCTTCCAGCAGGACGCTCGCGAGGTGCTGGCACGCATCCGCAACAAGAGGGAGGCGCTGAACTCGGCCGAGCTGGGCCGCGACCTCAACACCGTGCAGCACCTC
The DNA here is from genome assembly GCA_030068355.1 of Notoglanidium maculatum. NCBI lineage: Eukaryota > Metazoa > Chordata > Actinopteri > Siluriformes > Auchenoglanididae > Notoglanidium > Notoglanidium maculatum. The sequence goes on from JAQQZX010000017.1 coordinate 13,708,222, forward strand.
CACCGACAGCACACGGCCTACGAGCACGACGTGCACGCGCTCAGCGGACAGGTCAGGGCAGGCGGAGCTGTTTTGGCGCCATTTTGCATCTAATTGGTTAACTGGACGTCTTCAGTCTCGTGAATTTGTACATTGTCTCACTGCAGGTGACGCAGGTGCAGGACGACGCGGCACGTCTACAGAAAGCGTACGCAGGAGAGAAGGCTGACGACATCAATCGGCATGAGCGCGCCGTCACCGAGGCGTGGGAGGGGCTTCTGGCTGCCACTCAAGCACGACGGCTTCTGCTATTGGACACGGTCGAGAAGTTCCGCTTCTTTAACATGGTCCGAGATCTGATGCTGTGGATGGACGGCATCAACTTACAGATCCAGTCTCACGACAGCCCCAGGTGTGTCCACACACACACACACACACACACACACACACACACACACAGAGAGAGAAGAACTGCAGACACATTTATATTAATAAAAATACCACACTTTTGCGTAAGCATTTATATTAAAGTAAGTTTTTCAATAGTATTATGGGATGTTGCTTGCCAGAATTTAGCAAACAGCGTCTAGGCCTTTACATTTACATTTACTTTTATATCATTTGGCAGACGCCCTTATCCAGAGCGACTTTCATATATCTTATTTTATACAAGTGAGCAGTGAAGGTTAAGGGCCTTGCTCAAGGGCCCAGCAGTGGCAGCTTGGCGGCGCTGGATTTGAACTCACGACCTTCCGATCACTAGTCCAACGTCTTAACCACTGAGCTACCACTGACCCACAGCCTTTAAACAATACCCCCGAAGAACTGGGGGATAGAAAATGCTGACTGAAGTTCATCACGCTTTATTTCTCTTTACTCCCAAATGTCATACAGTGTAACATAAAAGCAAGAGAAGATGCAGATAGTAATATGAAGGAGATGGCAGCGATGCCGGTGTAACGATCACCACATGGCTTCTGCCCTCATTAAAGCAGCACTGGATCCAGCACATCCTCTCATTTTACATCGTACTGTTTAATGCCAGGGTTTTTGGGGCAAAAATACAAAATTGCTCACAAGAACGTTGGTATGCAAGTACACACATTATGGATTATGCAGTAACAGTTAGGTGATCGTGTGTGTGTGTGTGTGTTTTAGGGACGTGTCATCGGCCGGGCTCGTCATTCTGAACCACCAGGTCATTAAAGCGGAGATCGAGGCTCGATCCAGCAGCTTCACCGCCTGCACCGACATGGGACACGCCCTCATCATCAACAACCACTACGCTTCAGACGAGGTACACGCACACTCGCTCACTCTCTCACTCACTCTCACACACTCTCACGCTCTCTCTCTCACACACTCACTCGCTCTCACTCTCTCATGCTCTCACTCGCTCTCTCTCCCTCTCACTCACTCACTCTTTCACTCTCTCTCTCTCTCACTCGCTCTCTCTCACTCGCTTGCTCTCACTCACTCTCGCTCGCTCTCTCACTCGCTCTTTCACTCACTCTCGCTCTCTCACTCACTCACTCTCTCACTCGCGCGCTCTCGCTCACTCACTCGCTCACTCTCTCGCTCTCACTCACTCTCGCTCACTCTCGCTCGCTCTCTCTCTCGCTCTCTCACTCGTTCTCACTCGCTCTCTCTCACTCGCTCTCTCTCCCTCTCACTCACTCACTCTTTCACGCTCTCTCGCTCTCACTTGCTCTCTCTCTCACTCGCTTGCTCTCACTCGATCGCTCTTTCACTCACTCTCGCTCTCACTCACTCTCGCTCGCTCTCACTCGCTCTTTCACTCACTCTCGCTCTCACTCACTCACTCTCTCACTCACTCTCACTCGCGCGCTCTCTCTCACTCACTCGCGCGCTCTCTCTCACTCACTCGCGCGCTCTCTCTCACTCACTCGCGCTCTCTCTCACTCACTCGCTCACTCTCTCGCTCTCGCTCACTCTCGCTCGCTCGCTCTCTCTCTCGCTCTCTCACTCGCGCTCTCTCACTCGCTCGCTCTCTCACTCACTCACTCACTCACTCTCACTCACTCTCTCACTCGCGCGCTCTCACTCACTCGCGCTCTCGCTCGCTCACTCGCTCGCTCTCTCTCTCGCTCTCACTCACTCGCTCTCTCTCACTCGCTCGATCTCTCACTCACTCTCACTCACTCGCTCTCACTCTCACTCACTCACTCTCTCACTCACTCTCACTCACTCACTCACTCTCTCACTCACTCGCTCTCTCAATTCAATTCAAAGAGCTTTAATAGCATGCCCATAAACGTGTACAGTATTGCTAAAGCATTGAAATGAGACAGTTTCAATACAACAAATACAGTAACAATAACAAAAATAAAAATAAAATAAAATAAAAATAATAATAAAAATGAGGTAAAAATATAGGTAGTACAATAAGTCACGCTCTCTCAAGCTTTCTCACACACACATGCACTTCTCAGTAACTTTTTATAAACCCACATACACTGTATCTGATTTAATTGTATCATGTATTGCAGATCCGGGAGAAACTGCAGCAGCTTCAGGAGAAGAGACAAGAAATCAATCAGAAGTGGCACGACAAAATGTGCCACCTGCAGATTGGTGAGTGTGTGTGTGGGCACGTGTGTGGGTACGTGTGTGTTTTTCCATTGAACAAGAATGAAAATGTGAATGCGTTCTCAGATACACAGGTGACATCTGTACCACTACTGCTATTTCTCTCATTCTCTTCTCTCTCTCTCTGTGTGTGTGTGTGTGTGTGTGTGTGTGTGTGTGTGTGTGTGTGTGTGTGTGTGTGTGTCAGTCATGGAGGTGCTGCAGTTCGGCAGGGACGCCTCCGTGGCCGAGTCGTGGTTAGCCGGTCAGGAGCCGCTCATGCGCGCGGCCGAGCTCGGCTCCAACGTAGACGAGGTGGAGAGCCTCATCAAACGTCACGAAGCCTTCGAGAAGCTCGCTGCTGGTTGGGAGGAGCGTTTCACTCAGCTCGAGAAGCTCACCACGGTACACACGCACACATACACACACACACACTTTTCTCTTCACCTTGCTCTTTTATTTATTATCTGTGCTCTCCCTCACAGCTCGAACACCAAGAGATTCAGAGAAGGAAGGAAGAAGAGGAGAGAGCGCGGAGACCCCCAACGCCTCCCCCCGCAGAGGAAGTGGTACAGTCCGAGGCTGAGTTCGAGTCCGGAGCAAGGTTAATACATACCATGCCTCTTTCTCATCACCAGTTAATGAAAATGGAATTGAAGTCTCAGATGGTGTGTGTGTGTGTGTGTGTGTGTGTGTGTGTGATAACTCACCCTCTCTCTTCAGGACGAGTTTGGACCAGACCACTCTGAACCAGTCAGTGTCTGTGAATGGAGTCCACAGTGACCAGGACACGTCACAGGTTGGGCTTTACACACCTTCACCATGTTACACATTCTGTTCCACTGAAACACACAAACATTTGAGCGTCACTTTATTAAACATCATTCTGTGGTCTGTGTGTGTGTGTGTGCTTCATTCTTGTAAATGCTGTCCTGTGACTGTACACGTTCTATTGGATACTTGTATATGTACTCATATATGTATATTAGTGTGTGTGTGTGTGTGTGTGTGTGTAGTCCATGACCTTGTAAATGGAGTTCATATGAAATGTACTTGTGTTTGTGACATTAACTGTGCACTTTAAGAGCAGATCACATCTCGCACACACACACACTAACTCTTCCTGTACACTTCTCTTACCTGCAGTCCTTATCGGTATCTGAACTCCCGAACGCGGAACCTAAACCTCTCACAAAACCGGTGTCTGTGCCTGTGCCCAAACCCTGCAAGGCACAGCAGCGTGTGAGTACTAACCCCATCAGCCAAGAGCTTCAGCCTAGCACCATCGCTAATCCCATCGCTTCCTGCGCTGAGCGAGCTAGCAAACCGGTGGGCGCAGTTCCCCCACTCGGCCTGCTAGAGGGCGCCGTGAGCCTCCCTGTGCTCTGCAGAGCTTTCCGTGTCCTGTCCAGTTTGTTCTGTTTAGTGTCCGTCTATGAAGAAATTATAATGATTAATCATAAAAATGATGTCAGTGTTTCCCAATGCCTTTTCATCACCACCACGGTGTCGGGGCTACTTTTAGTTGCCATGACGACAGGTCGTCACCCCCCAAAAGCCGTGGTTTCAATCGAGATCGTCGGTATGACGGTTCATTCCTTTCGTACTGCAGTAAATTCACCTGGATTGAGAAACACTGAGATGCAAACGTAGTGATTTGTGTAACTTCTTGCTGTCTTGTGTTTCTCCTTTCTGTGGTTTGGTTCTGGCCTTTATGTCGACGTGGATAAGCTTCCAGAGCTGCAGGCAAAGCCGTATCACACAGCTACGCTAAAGACGTGAAAGATTCACGCTGGAGCTTTTTCAATTTCTGTTCATTCTGAACCATAAAGGCTGAACTGAACGTCACTTCCTCCTCAATTTCCTCTTCTGGGCAAAGCCCTGAATTTGTAGGAAATCCTTGCAGTCGGTTCAGTGCGTGTGTGCGTG
>JAQQZX010000017.1:13744100-13754760 GCA_030068355.1 Notoglanidium maculatum
AGGTAGCTGGCGTGATTGCTACATGGCTAGGTAGCTAGCGTGATTGCTATATGGCTAGGTAGCTAGCGTGATTGCTACATGGCTAGGTAGCTGGCGTGATTGCTACATGGCTAGGTAGCTGGCGTGATTGCTACATGGCTAGGTAGCTGGCGTGATTGCTACATGGCTATGTAGCTAGCGTGATTGCTACATGGCTAGGTAGCTAGCGTGATTGCTATATGGCTAGGTAGCTGGCGTGATTGCTACATGGCTATGTAGCTAGCGTGATTGCTATATGGCTAGGTAGCTAGCATGATTGCTATATGGCTAGGTAGCTAGCATGATTGCTATATGGCTAGGTAGCTGGTGTGATTGCTATATTGCTAGGTAGCTGGCGTGATTGCTATATGGCTAGTAAGCTAGCATGATTACACATACCTTTTGAAACCCCTTGACGTTTCAATCGTTTTGCATTCAGTTTGCATTCCTGCATGCGTCTAGAGAAGTTCGCATAAGTAGATATATGACGGTAAATCGTGTGATGAAGTTAACTGTCTCTTCTGGCAAGTCATGTGTAGCCACGCCTTCTTATTTTATAGTAGAGTAATGTTTTTAAAAACTAAATAATTATTGTTATTATATTATTAATCACAGGAAAGCATAAACTGTGCAGATATCCGCATTGGGAACACTAACCGCTCAAGTTAGACACTGCAGATGGAAAGACAGGTTAGATAACTGGCTGCTTTGACGTGGAGATGGGCGGGGCTAAAAATGATTCTGCAGCCAGCCAGCAGGGGCGCTAGACCTGTAGCTTTTAAAGCTGATCCGCTGTTCGTTTTTTATACAATCCAAGGATATCGGGTCATTCATTGGTAATGGTTGACGAATTGAGGAGTAAAACACTTTATTATGCGTTGTTATTGGAAAACAATCCACTTTCAGCGGTAACAGGAACGTTAGTTTCCTAAAACAGCATGACGCACAGAGTGTTTTACTTCTTCCACTCTACAGGCCAGGACTCGATTCGCAGGGTGACATCATTGTTTGCAGAGCGCTAATCCATGCAAATAAAGCAGCGTTACAGGGTGGATATGAATAAAACGTGTCTAACGCTGAGATCTGAATGGATAACGGCCTCGTTGAGCCTCGGCGGCGAGAGAGAGAGAAATCTTTTGCAATTATAACGTGAGAGAGTGCAGCGTCAACAGTGTGTACAATACCCAGTGCACAAAAGAGTCTGGAGTGTGTGGCTAATCAGGGGATTGTGTGTGTGTGTGTGTGTGTGTGTGTGTGTGTGTGTGCGTGCCAACAGCTTCATTAGAATTGCAACACTGTTGGGAAGCATTACTCTGAAACGAGCTGAGAATGATGGATAATTATGCGATCAACAACAAAACCAGCACCTGTGTGTGTGCGTGTGTGTGTGTGTGTGTGTGTGTGTGTGTGTGTGTGTGTGTGTGTGTGTGTGTGAGAGGGCATTAGTCTCAAACTGTCACCCGCCCTTTTGAAGTGGGTGAAAAAAGTCCATTGTGGTGAAAAGGTTTCCAAGTTCATTGGAATGCTTTTTTTCCTTCTTTCTCAAGACTGGTTGCAACTTGTTGAACTACATTTCCTTTCATTTTGCTAGAAACTGTAATTAAAACAACAAGGCAATAAAATGCAGTCAACAGGTTACGTGTTTTCTTTCATGCGAGGCAAATTACTGACATGTAGTGAGTTACTGAGTTAACTCAGTAGTGAGTTACTCTTTCTTCCACTTGGGCTAACGCTTTACTCCGTCACCCACAATGCTTTGCTGACTGGTGGAGTGGGATGAGCACTGCAGTCCTCAGAATTCAGAAAAGTTCCACGGAGATTTTCCATAATTCTGAGAAGATTGAGTGCGTCCGGAGAATACGGACACCGGAGCATGTCAAAATTTGTGAATTTGAACAACATATTAAGAAGAATTACGTGAAATATTTCTGTGCGATTAAACAGAAAATGACATATAACGTAGGACAGCTGGCGTCTTCATCGTCGCTTGTAAAATTGGGTTGAAATCAGCGAAACTTGCGAATGCCATGTTGTCCTGACGTTATTTGTTTCAGCGTTGGAATTCCGAAGCGAAAGACCGTTCCGTTGCACATTGCTGGATTTTTCCGAGCTCTGAGTACAATGCGTGGCAGAATTAGCGCTCGCGTCGTCTGTCTAAACAGATCAGCTTCAAAGATTCAACTTTCATGCTAACTGGCCGAATGTCTGCTAGCCTATCTAACTAACGCTTTTCATGTTGCTGCACTGCATTCTGGGAACCCGTGTCCAGCGTTTGCTCTACCATCTCCACTTCTACACTGGAGTTCTTATTAATAAAAGACGTTCTAGCTCTTTTGTGTGTAGGAGGTGCGAACCATTACGTTTAAGAGCTCCATTGTGAGTGTACTAACAATACCGATAACAATGGCATGGTCCTGTGACGTCACACAACCGCTAACGTCTCGCAGCAGTAATGAAAACACCAACCGTCAAATCGGTGCCAGAATCGCTAAACTCATCAGGAATATTGTAATACAGACATATTTAATGTGTCTCAGGGTGTTAAATAAAAAGCAACAAATAAAAAGCACACAGTTTTTACTTTACACCTAATGTAGCTAGCTGATTAGCCAGGAAGTCTGGTGTGGGAAGCTTGTTTTTAATGCTAATCTTGCTAACAAGCAGGGAAAGTTTATAGCCGCCCTTTAAAATAAAATAATGAACCTTGTACACATGACTCAGACATGATTTTATACACACTGTTTCACACATTTCTCACATGTAGGGATTGCTATATGCGGTGTGTGTTTTGATTTTTATTTACATGATTTTGCAGATATGGGTGCATGTATATTCAGGGAATATCATGATGAAATGCACCACTGATTTTCAGTGTGGCTGCGGGTGAGAAGGTTTCAGGTAGATGAAGAACTTGTAGCAGTTTGTCGTTGAACGTGGAAACACATCAGGGTAACTTCAGGCTGCCAATAGAGGTGCACTGACCTGCTGCACGCAGCAACACTGCCGCCCTGTGGCCAATTATAGAACTGCAGGTCTAAGGCGGTAAGCCGCTTGTGTTTCTTGCGATTTTATGCTCACAGACGTTCTGCAGTCACCCAAAATCTTTTTTTTAGTTGAATGTTTGCCTCCCATGAACAAGAAAAAGAAGAAGATTAAAAATGAACGCATTTAGTATTTATTTATTAGTTTAAAAAGAATTATTGTTTTCATTTAAAAAAACTATATATTGTCAAAAAAATACTCACACTTTTTAAAATTACAATTGAATAGTCACTTATGATGTGTCTAAGTTACATTAAACTGTTATGACAGTGCATATTTAAATAGCAGAATTAATATAAACAAATATTATAAAATTTACAACCACTATAATAATAATAATAATAATAATAATAATAATAATTTAAGTAATACTATGATAAATAATAAGCTCAAGATGTAATAAATTAAAATAGTTATTTTAATTTTGTTTCTTTATTGATTTACAATTATTATTTTCTTTCTCGCCTCGACCTTCTTAACCACGTGACCAACTTCCGGTCTATCCCAGGCCTCCTTGGCGCGCATGCGCAGTTGGAGTCTCCCGCTCAGTGCAAGCGTAGGCGAACCAAGATGGCGGCGGTGGTGGAGAATGTTGTGAAACTGTGAGTACATTTCTACTGTTGTCGTGCCTTAAAGCTAACCGTTAGCATCTTTAGCGCCACTTTAGTACCTTTTAAAAAAAACTTAAGTCCTTTTGTAGGTGGTCGTAACTTAAAACAGCGAGCGACCGCTGGAGCGCACTGTAGTAGCTGGTTGCTAACGTTAGCTAGATAGCTTGCACTGTTGGCTAACTTGCTCGAATTAGCCGAATGTCCTACTCGAGGTTTTTTTTTAAAAAAAAGCTACCTCCAGCGTTATTTGTATCCCACCCGTTTTCTGGGCTCCGAGTCCCACTTTTGCTGCGTGGTGATTGGACCGGCGTGTCACGCCCACTGCGCTGTGATTGGTTGGCTCGATGTGTTCTAGAAGAGGCTTTGGTTGAAACGTGGATTGAACCTATCGGAGCGCAGGATAGTAAAAGAAAGGGGCGTTTTTTTTTGACGGAATACGGATGGGGAAAAGAACAGCTGGTCTTGATGGGGAAATGGGTCAAGTTTGGAAGCCTTTTGTGACTTTTTAATGAAAAGAGCCATTTTTAAACACCGCAAGAGTTTATGTTTGAAGATGTAGTTCTGCTCTACATCTGCTGATAACCGTGTGTGTGTGTGTGTGTGTGTGTGTGTGTGTGTGTGTGTGTGTGTGTGTGTGTGCGCGCGCGCGTGTGTGTGTGTGTGTTTCCCCCCTGGAGCAGTAGAAGCCGCCCTGCCTGTACCACCAGCTCTAAATATCAGCTTTAACTCGCACTAACTTGCCCAAACCTCCATCTTTACCTCCTGTTTTAACAGTGTAGCCTATAAGTCTGCATTAGATTTTATATATATCTAAAGTCATACACTTTCATTTAAAAACTAGTGCTGTGGGTCAAGATATATGAATGAGGTGGTGGCGTTTGACCTTTCTGTGCCTGTGCGTTTGGTCCTGCTTCTGTAAATACGTCGTTATTGTAATAATAATAATAATCCCGATTATTCTCGTCTGCTCTTTTTCGTAACGCGCTGATGATTTCCTTGCTATCAGATTACAACGGTCAGTGTGAATCACTGTGGGGAAGTGAAATCAAACCAGAACCAAGAAATAATTTTGGTTCCCAAGGCAGCTTTCACAATTCCCTTTTTATTTTAAAGCTTGAAAGCAGTGAAACGTCCTGGCCTCCACGAGGCTTTCCAGTCGCATCCATAATCAGTTTACAGGAGGCTGTCGATTTGGTCGTAGTACCGTCTCTCTTGTTTTGATGGGGAACGACGTGGGTTTCTTTACTCGACGGTCACTCTAGCCACACGATGGGGTGGTGTGTATGCGGCATGATGTTGCGCTTTCAGCGACTGGCGACGTTTGAATTGTGATTTTCTCACTTCTCGGACCGGCCCTGTGTGTGCGTGTGGTCCCAGGTTCCCTTTGGTACTTCCCAGGGCTTTGGTACTCACATGGTGCCCGTTTCAGCACATACTTAAAGCTCTGCTATTAATATCATGTGAAAAATGGGAAATATTGGAACGTTCCTCGCTTGCTATGTTTTCCTAACTCAAGGAAAATCTGAAGGCGGAGACGTTCCACTCCGTCCTTCGTGATCTCTTTCCCTAGTTCGGCCGTCTATGGAGTGCTTTCTGGCTCTTAGTGGGTGCTCGGCAACAAAGTGTCACCTCCTGCTGTCAGGGTTTCTCAAACACACACACACACACACACCGAGTGAAAGGGCTGGGTGGCAGCGCCGCCCCCTGCTGCTGATTAGCCTCTCGCACAATAGGTGTTGATTAAACTGCTAGTCTGTAGCGTTACACACACACGCAGAGGAGAGGCTGCGTTAATCAGATTTTGGAAGGGTGTTCTAGAGATGTCAGCGACGGCAACACAATTTTCAATGTGTGTATATGTGTGTAGACTGGGGGAGCAGTACTACAGAGACGCCCTGGAGCAGTGCCATAACTATAACGCCCGTCTGTGCGCAGAGAGGAGTGTGAGGATGCCCTTCCTCGACTCGCAGACCGGCGTTGCCCAGAGCAACTGCTACATCTGGATGGAGAAGAGACACCGAGGACCAGGTATGAATATACACCACACACACACGTTTAAGAACCATGGTGTGTGAATAACAAGCTCTCTCTCGGTGCACGTGTGTGTGTGTGTGTGTGTGTGTGGAGGTGTGGCTCCGGGGCAGTTATACACGTACCCCGCCCGCCGCTGGAGGAAGAAGAGGAGAGCTCATCCTCCAGATGACCCTCGACTGGCTTTCCCCGCCCTGAAGTCAGGTACTCACTCAGGAGCTGCAGCGTTCATGGATTTTACACCTATTTGTTCCTCATCATACTTTAATGAAACCTTCGTCCAGTGAGCGGATTTCTGTCTGTGTGTGTGTGTGTGTGTGTGTGTGTGTGTGTGTGTGTGTGTGTGTGTGTGTGTGTGTGTGTGTAGAGTTGGACTTGGGTCTGAAGAAGGAAATGCTCGGGCCCAGTGACGGCAGCAGCAGCCTGGAGGCCCTGCTCCGAGGAGAACCGCTGGAGAAGAGAGCGGCGTTGGAGCTCAGACCGAACGACGAGGAGCCGGCACACAACGAGTACACAAGCGGAGGACTCAACCCTGCCACCAGAGCGAGGAAGGTAACACACACACACACACACTCTGCACCACACAACTCAACCCTGATACCTCCTGTTCACAAAGAGAAGTTGTAGTCAGTTTAGCCGTCTTTGGAGCTCTATTCTCAGTGAAAATGATGCCTGGGGGATCGAAATAGCGTATCGATAGACTCTCTCTGGGTCGGAGACTCTGTCAATCAATTGTTTTTGGAGAGTTTATACATTTCTAAACATACTTTTTATTTTTGAGACCTGAAGACTGAACCTGTAACGATATTAAATCTCCGTTCATAGCCAGTTTTAACTTTCTTTGCAATAGACAGAAGTGCACACTGTGTTGCGTTGTCTAGGATTCAGAAATAATTTCCATAATTGTCATAATCACTGAAGTTTTGTTCAAAATATTCTGAGAGTATAGAACTTGGTGCCGTGAACTGAACTGAACTCCATCGAGAGAGCAGGAGTTCAGCAGGGGCCGACTTTCCGGAGAGGGAAGTTAGCTAATTTTACTTAGCTGTCTGTTTTAGTGTTTAACCGTAACCATGTAGGTAGCGTCGTCGTCGTCTTCTTCTTCTTTTTTGTGAATTCTGTCCTTCTTTTGCTCGATATTTACTGTACATTGTAGAGCTGGGACATGTGATGATATCAGTATTATGATAAATCGCACTTCACTGTCCTGATTAAAAAAAAACGTTCCGTCTTTGCAGTGTTAGATATTTCATTCCCATGGACATTAAATTAAACAAAAATATTTGTTAAACGTAGTGTATTCTTTAAACTCGGACGCCTTCGCCGTCTCCGTGACGCACGTCGCGCCTCGCCTTTAAGTTTCTTTTCATCTCATCCTGTTTTCGCTGGGTTTAAAATAGCGAGGCAATCTCTGGATTGGACGCGTGCTGCATATGCCGTCGCCATGGTTACCACACGCAAGCCACAAGCGCTTCATCTTCAGCCGTGGTGGAAATTCTGAGCTTTCATACAGGAAGCGGAGAAGTTAAACAACAGTTCTCTGCTGTGGCAGAAGCCTTTAGACGCGTGCCGTTCTTCTTCCAGGCTGCGCGCATCACATGATCACTGATTGTGTGTGTGTGTGTGCGTGTGCGTGTAGAGAATTGTGGAGCCTGATGACTTCATGGACGACCTGGATGATGAAGATTATGAGGAAGATACACCGAAGAGACGTGGCAAAGGCAAGGGGAAGGTAGGTCATGTTTATAATTCTCTCGATTGTGGCACAGTACAGGAAATACAGTGGACGTGTGATGCTGTTTATTACGTTACAGTTGTGAGTATGATCACGTGACCGAAGATCGCTTACTGTAGCCTCGGTGTGTGTTTAGGGACGGGGCGTCGGCAGCGCTCGCAAGAAGCTGGACGCAGCAGCAGCCGCTCTCGAGGATCGCGACAAGCCTTACGCCTGCGACAGTGAGTCTCTCACACATGGCGTTCTGGGAAAACGAGTAAAACGCACGAGACAAGCATCGTTGTTTATCTCGCGAGGAGGAAGAGCCGGCTTTTTGTTTGTGTTCTTCAAAGAAATCTCCGTTTCTTCCCCTTTTCTCCTGCAGGTGGCCGACATCACCGCGCCCCTTTGTCTCGGTTCATTCTTTCCTTATTATTTAACAGTTACAGCAACTTTTACACTAGCAAACTCTTCAGTCACACATTCAGAACAAGCTGTAGGTCACATGGAAGTCATTTTAATCCACTTTGTGCAATAGAATTTCGCGTTTGATTACAGGAAGGCTACGGTATCTCCACCGCCTCCATTAAAACACGTCGCTAACGTTCCTGTTCTCCTGCGGCCTTCGGTTCTGTTCGTTTGACTTCTCTTTATTCTCCTGATTCTTAGTGTCACTCTGTGAGTCTGTCTGTTCTCTCCCTCGTTCTCTCTCTCTCTCTCTCTCTCTCTCTCTCTCTCTCTCTCTCTCTCTCTCTCTCTCTCTCTTTCAGACACTTTCAAACAAAAGCATATTTCAAAAACTTCTGAACGAGGTATTTCTCTCTCTCTCTCTCTCTCTCTCTCTCTGTCTCTCTCTGTCTCTCTCTCTCATTTCCTGTCCCCGCTTCTCCCCTCTGCTTTTCACTGCCCGCTGCTTGACTTGTGAATTAATGTTATTTTTTATTTTGTTTTTTTTAACGTGCATTCATTGTTTTGTTTCTGCAGTTAGTCCACAAGCCATATGGTGGGAGTCGTGAATTTAAAACTAGCTCTGTAGCGCCTCAGCTTGCTGTGTAATCTTTAATCTCGCTTTACAGTCAGTAGTGAGGTTTATAGCTGCAGGCACGTAAGCGGAACTGGAACTAACTTGTTCCACGGCTGTCCGAGGCAGGAAATGTAACTATCAACGAAATCGTAGATATTGGCAAGTTGTTATGAATTAGAGGAATTCGGTGAAGCTTATTTAGCTACTCTGGCTAAGCCAGATACCAAACACTGGACGTGTTATCGCTTGCTATTTTAATGGTGATATCGGTCACGTAGCCGTGAAGCTGCAGCGGTAAATCTGGCGAGGGGCCAACGTAACAATGTGGATGTTCCGCTGTAATAATGTAACTGTAAACTGATAAAATGTTCTTTCATTTAAAAAAAAAAAACCATCGTAGCGCTTGACGAAATGTCACGGTACGAGATGAACAACACGGACCATGTTGTTATAGGAAAATAATAAATGACGATTATGTTTTAATAACAACACATCAAATTATCTTCGCGCTTTGCCTGAGAAGGAATGACACTTTTCTGGAAGCGATACATTTTATGGAAAACAAATATTTTTTTTTACGAACATGCCTATTGCTATTTCGTATTCCGTAAATATTGTGATATCCGGAAAGACTTGCATCGTAATATGAAACTGTAATGTCCACACACGCGTGCCAGACGATCAGGCTTTGATCTGCTCGGAGATTAGTAGAAGGTGTCTGCGTGCTCAGGCAGGAAACACCCTTGAGACGGTTTCCAAACTGGTTTCTCACATGTGGCGTAATGTTCGCCAACTGACATCTGAGTGGAGTGAAAGATTGGTATTAGGTTGTGCTTTGAAGGCTTTGTTCTGAGCCTCAGCCAGATCAGATCCTGTAATTAAATGGATACGTCGCTCATCAGCGAGGCTAGTCGCGCCATTGTGCATTGCGCCCTTTTACCTTCCTTCCTTCATGAGGTGTGTTGCTGTTTTTGGGTGAATGCATTCGCGTTGCTGAAGCCTCATCAGTCCCCTCATCCGTCTCGTTTTCATGTCTCTCTTTTTTTGCAACCTACTAAAAATGTTCCGTGGCTCATCACACCTTCCTTACTGTCTCATTCCTCTGCTTAGACTGAAGTAGCACCTCTGCTTTTCTCCTGCTCTTAATTTGGCATCAGACCTGATTGTTTGTGTGTTTTAGACTGAATGCTTATAAAACCCGCACCTGTCTTAGCGCTTTAATACAGTGGCTTGTGTAAGTATTCACCCCCTCTTGAGCATCGCCCTCGTTTTGTAGCGTTGCAACCAGGAAGTGAAGCCTGCACTGCTAGAGCAGCGCTGCGACTGAGGAGCATGGTGGCGGGAGCATCACTGTTGGCTTCATGGGGGGGATGTGTACGCAAGCCTCCGTATTGTCTTGCATCTCGTGCTAATCTGAACCTCTGTCGAACCTCTCATCCTCCAGGGTAACGATATTACGATTTGATCTGAGCAATTTTACAGGACGTAAAAGGACGCTTCTCATGTGACGCCTCTCATTACAGTACACGTGACTTGGGCCACTGCTGGTTCCTTGGAGTTTAAGAGGTTGTTTGAGTGTGAAAAAATAACGCATGGTCAGTTTAGGTGTGTGTGTGTGGGGGGGGGTGGGGGGGGGAAGGGAAGACTGTATGGAATGAGGAAATTATATTAATTGTATGAAAATGGAATAAGAATAGGATGGCCACTAACTGCAGCAAAGGAGGAAAAATCAGATATTTATGTATGAATCAGGGTGTGATTCCAGTTTGCATAGTCGAGTAAGAAATGTTTGTGTTTTGACGGTTAAGTTTACGATATAGTTCAGTGAGGCAAGACATGACTAAACCTTTAAAGAAAGCATGGGATTAGAGAAAGCGTGGAGTGATTGAGAGTGTGTGTGTGTGTGTGTGTGTGTGACTCAGACTGCTGTTCCCATAGCCCAGAGGAGAGGAATAGAAACCATGATCTTTGCAGAAGCCACCCCCGAGTTACTTTTAGGTTTTAGATCTATTCTAGGTTTTACGTAGACAGTGGGAAGTTCTGAGTGTGAGCAGTGTGTGTATCTAAATGTGGCTGTGTGTGCCCGTGTGTCTCAAGAGAGAACACTGTTAGGGTGAAAAATGACTGAATGGAGATGCTAAATAGGTCGTGTGTGTGTGTGTGTGTGTGTGTGTGTGTGTGTGTGTGTGTGTGTGTGTGTGTGTGTGTGTGTGTGTGTGT